>WNWU01000003.1:45485854-45506516 GCA_012654045.1 Ptyas mucosa | reverse complement strand
TATATGCACACCTGGGAAGAATTCTGAATTCTGTTACTTTCCTCAACATTACCCTGATGTGGTTTTGACCAGATGTTTAAATGTTACAACATGTACTTTTCTTCTTTTCTTCCAAGGAAAAAGGAAAATAAGAGGAATATTTGACTTCACTCCACAAGAGACCTATTTAATAGTTTGGTGGTTATGTAAGTAAAGGTAGCTTGGCTAAGTCAGTGTTGACGACATATAGAACGACATGATCCTAATGAGTTGGAAAATATTGGCTCTCTTGAGATTTAACCAGATGCTACTGCACTGAAAAAGCTACTGTATTATTGAATTTCATTTTTGTGAGGTAAAATTTATTATTCAACCATTACAGTATTCCACATGAAGTCTTCTATAAAATAGTTTTGCAGTTACTTTCTGGAAAATAGGTTTTATTTTCACTTTAATACATCATTTACATGAGGGGTCCAAATGCCTATTTGATCATTTTAAGCAGATAAATTGGAGGTCTGCAAGCAATTTTGTTTAAAACCCCCACACAGAGTAATAGAATTGGACTGTCAACAAAATTACAAATTACTTAAATGCAGCAGGAAAAATGCACTCTCAAGGTTCAGTTTCTACAGAAAATAAAACTGTATGCAATGGCATTAATATTTTCCTGGCATACAAAGCAGAATCCAAACTTCAAACTTACTACAAAGAATTACATTAGGAAAACTCAAAGAGGAGATAAACACAGCCTTCCATCGGTTTGGAAACAGATGGTGTCTAAATTGAATAAATTAAATTAAATGAACATTATTAATGTAATTCTTCAATTACAAACTGGGATAATATTGGCTTCTACTAACCTGAATTCTTGAACTGTATACTTTAGAAAAAAGGAAGGTGTGATAAACAGAGATCTTTAAACACATGCATTGAACAAGTATAAAAACAAGCTGCAGTTGCCTGTGATAATGTCTTGTTGGAAAACCAAAGGGGTTTTTTTGCTGACCAATATGTAAACCAAGTTTTAAACTGATTAGTTAAGATTGATTTTCAAGAACCCAAATGTCAATGTCACAAACACATTTATTAATGCCAGTCAAAATACAATGGCTTACCTGGAGGATTCTTCAGTTAATTTGTTATTTAGTTAAATGAGTGCATTCAGTTTTTTTCCAAATATATTCAGTACATTTTATTGTACAGTTTTTACATGTACAAACTTACTTAGATCACATCAGAATATTTTTTAAAAACTTTATCTCAACTTTAAACATAAGAACGAACGAAAGAATGACACACCATACATAAAAATGTTGTCATTACCTGATATTTGGAAAACTTCATTCATTAAACTTTCATTCACTAATGATGAATTGGAATTTCCAGTATAAGCCCAACTCTGCCAAATAGTTTGCATTAGAAAATTCTGAGCTCTCGTTGCCTGAATTGTCAAAGTTGGAAGTTCAAATATAAATTCGTTCACTGCAGTATTAGATCGCTTAGTCCTAGGAAATAAAAAAGGATGGAAGAAATTAGAATTGCCTAGTATTATTATTGGAACAAAAACATACATACATACATGTGCGCGCGCACACACACATATATATACATACATACATAGACAGACAGACAGACAATCTCCATATAGTCCTCCAATGCATGACAAATTAAATTTCTAAATTACAAGACAATTTAGGGGTTAGAACAGTGATGAGGAACATTTGACACACATTAAAGGTGAAATGCCATGACGTTTTGGGTCACACGCCAGCATTCACCAACACCCAGCAACTATTCACCAAAGCACGCCCCAGTCACATGTGATTTTTGGAGGCTATAGAAGCCACGCAAGAATGGGGTGTCCTATCATGTGGCCTCCAAACCCTCCGGAAGTTGTGTAGCCTTCAGAACCTATGAAAATTGCATGAGAACCCAGTGTACTTTTGTACAGTTTTTGAAGGCTGCAGAAGTATTTGAAGCAATCCATTGTTTTCATAGACTATGCCATAACATTATTGGGACAGAAGAGGACAAAATTCTGTCCTTATTTTAAAAAGACACTTATTCTCTTAGCTTGATACAGGTTAGCAAAATGTTTTGAAAAATCTGCTAAACTAAGTTTAAGCACTATTTTTAAATGAGAATAGAGTTCAGTCCTTAAGCAAAGGCCATGCAAGTCTACAGCCTATGAAACACAAGTATGTATAACACTAGAAATAACCCATTCCTTTAAAATCAACACCCCTTCGTGATTTAAAGAATATAGCAGTGAACAGCTGGCTGCACAGCTTTATATAATGTCCCAAAATGTAAGACTGGAATCTGCCAAGAATTTCCTAAAATTATTTTTTATTACTCATATCCTGCACAGTAAAATAAGTTCATTTTCCCCAACATAAGACTAGTGGACCTGCTACTAGAAACTTGTGATTAAAAAATAGTTTGGGGGAGGGGGGATCAGGCAGGAGGGCTGTTAAAGAATCTAAAGAAAAGGCTAGATATAATCAAATTCAAGGTGTTGGTTACCACCTTTGAAGCGCTCCATGGTTTAGGACTGAGGTATATACAAGATCGCCTTCTGCCACCGATAGCCTCCCACCGGCCAATACGCCCCCCCCCAGAGGTGGGGCTCTTCAGGGTGCCGTCGGCCAAACAATGTCGACTGGTGACACCCAGGGGGAGACCCTTCTCTGTGGGGGCATCAGTCCTCTGGAATGAGCTGCCCCTAGAGGTTCGTATGATCCCTGACCTGCGTACCTTTCGCCGCGCCCTGAAGACTCTATTATTCCAACAAGCCAGGCTGGCCTAATAGGAATTTTTAAATTGGGTGTTTCTTAGTTTTTAATTTCATGGGCCAAATTTTATATATTTGTTTTTAAATTGTTCTTAAATTTTGTGATTTATATGTGTTTTAATATGGCTGTACACAGCCCTGAGTCCTTTGGGAGAAGGGTGGTATAGAAGTTCAATAAAATCTAAAATCTAAAAATCTAAATTGGCTGTTATGCACTTCAACATGTTCAGTTAATCTTAAAATGAGAGAAAGGCTTGTCATATATTCATAGCATTGTCAGTTATTGCAACTACTTAATTTCAGCAAATGATTAAAAGAGACAAGAACCAAATAATGCAAATCGACCTGAATATGGTCACTTCCCAAAAGTTTTGTAACTTTTGCATGCAACAAATGCACACAAATGTTAACTCTATACTTTATGTTGTTACATGGAAATATAGTACTTCTTCAACCTCAGTGACAAATATAAATTATGAACTGTAAGATACAAATTATAGCAAAAAACAATAATCCAAATAAAAAAATCAATATTTTAGAAATAAAACTAATGAACAAGCTTGCTGACTGATAAGGGGCTGAGTGGGAGATCGCCCAAACCAGAGCCTTTTCCCAACAAGCCAGATTTAAAACATGCCTCACAGTCACTACTATCTCACACACCACAGGTGAGTAGCATATCTATTTTTTGTCATCTGAAGGGTTAAAAAGGCTAATGCTTAATGCAAAACCAGAAACTTGGTGTCATTTGCATACAACTGCATTGAACTCACAACCACCAGGCAAAATCAAGATGCTGGAGTTTATTGACTTTCCACAAATTCATGATTAAAACAATAAAGTAAAACAAGAACACTTCCAATGCCCTTCCTAAACATTACAATTTAAAGTTAACACTAAGTATTAAAATGTTAGTTACCGTTATGATGCTTTAATTAGAAAAGATAAGAATTAAAGCCAAGAAATACGTAAACAAGTTACATATTTTGGTAAAATGGTTTCAAGTGGCAATAATTTTAGAATTTTACAACACAATTTAATGCAGATTTCCATGTATTACCCAGAATCCTCTGCTCTAGTCATGTAGCATCACAACCAACCAACCAAAGTAACATACCTATTAATAACTTTTTTGGCTACTCATTCCAAATATGTTGCTTGATAGTGACAAATATTTTTAAATGTGTTATTTCATCCAGGCAATGAAATATTCTAGTCAAATTTTTCAAATACAATTTAGAAGTACAAATATTACAGTAATAATATATACTGATACATAATGTTTGAAAATATTTTTAAATAAAAACAAAGAAAGCTACGTTGCAGGTTTATCCAAGAAATAACATTGAGATTTTCAATCATTATTCAAAGCATACCACAAGGAGAATTCTATAATAGTTCATAAAATATCTTTGTTTTTAAAAAATGATGGTCTGTTGGCTATGTAGAACATGTGTATCATCCAATGTGTATATTTTAAGCAACACTGATGTGTAAAATCTCAAAACCCAGATAAAGCAGGTGGTGTAATTTAAAAAAACAAAGTGTACATGCAAGTTTAATCACATTACCAGGTTATTCTTCAGGACTAGTTCCCATTCACTAAATAACTTTAATGAAGCTCTCAGTCTGCAAGCTGATTTGGATAAATCAGTTCAAATACCATTTGATGTATTTCATCTGGAGTTCTATTCATTGCAGACTACATTTAGCAATCTGGTTGTAATATTCATTTATTCCTACTCCATTACCACAGCTAGTCCTCAACAACCTTGTAAGTCATGGCCATAAGTTAATTCACCCATGTGACTGGAAGTAATTTTCCAGCCTTTTTTGCAGAGGTCATTAAGCAAGTGCGGATGCTGCACTCATTAAGTGAATGCTGCAATTGTTAAGGAAACCCATTCATTTAAATGGATATTTTTTGCCACTAACTGGCAAAAAAAAAAGCGAGAAACAGACAAAATACATAATGAATCATGGTCACATGAGCATGAAATACCACAACAGGTTGTAAAAGATGAGCCGTCTAACATACAGTCATGTGACAAGGATCGGAAGGTGGTGCAAACATTTACGAAGGCCAGGGGAGCTTTAGGGGCCATAAAACACCTGTTTCATAGCCATCAAAAAATGACAGGTTGTTAAGCAAGGACTACTTGTATACTTGTATCTAATTGTTTGCCTTAGTTTAAATTAAAGTTGTTATTAAAATGAAAGAAAAATGTTAAAAATTTAATCTAGCCGAATCATAGCCGGAGGCCGAAAAATACAGATTGATGTAAGGAACTTATTTAATAAATTTCCATGCTCAAAAAATTATGGATCCTGATTGACAGATTGCGTTTATACATATATACACATTCTGAAATGCTTACCAGTATTTAGGTAGCTTAAGCATTTTGCCATATATAGCTGTGCTGAAGGAAGGAATTACTGAAGTTGGTAAACTATAAGATCCATTAATATCCAATGATGTCAATCCCGCCTGAAAACCAAATATCTTGAAAAAGAAATAACATAGTCAATAACAAAATATAAATATTTGGGGCTTTTTTCATCAGCGTATTTTTTCATTTCAATGCCATGAGATTCTTGCTTTTCTGCATATTTTAGAAAGTCTAAGCCAGAGGTCTTCAAACTTGGCAGCTTTAAGACTTGTGGACTTCAACTCCCAGAATTCTCCAGCCAGTATAGCTGGCTGGAGAATTCTGGGAGTTGAAGTCCACAAGACTTAAAGCTGCCAAGTTTGAAGACCTCTGGTCTAAGAAGAGAAATCATGCAAGGAGCTAAATGAACAATGCTAAGACAGCATGATTTACTATACCTTGGAACCAATGGCCCATAATATGATAAACAGTTATATGTTCCTGTTGCGTTACTAAGAAGATACCAGTGGGATGTCCTACATTATTTACTGAACAGAAAAAAAGAATAAAACATACCTTAAGATAACAGTGCATATAGCAATAGTGAAGTAAATTATCGGATGGTTGATTAAGGCTGCTGACATATTGCACAAGTTGATCGGCATACATTGGCACTGAATGTTCCAAGATCATTTTATCTACCAATATTCGGATGCAAGGCAGAGGCCGTAGCAACTGAAGATTCGTTGTAGTTAAGAAGCTGCTTGAACTCTTCAGGATATAGGACACAAAATACACGGATAAAGTTATATTTAAAATTTGGAAGTTTTAAACTACATAATTCCAAATTCACCTACTTTATTTATAAATTTAGCATATGTACAAATACACGCAAACTATGTTAAGACTACATAAAAAATAATATCTACCCCAAAGCTCGGATGTTAATTATAAATAGTTCATAAATTTATAGCACCTTTTGACCCATGATGACAGGCAATAAATGGGCAAGCAAGTTGAATTCAGCCATAGGAATAGTGACAGTGCATTTCAAAATGGTAAAGGTTGTGATCCGAGTTGGAATATATTCCTCTAAGGCAGCAGCTTCTTCTGTGCTTGGCAAAACTTTGGCTCCTTCTATAAAATCTATAATAATAAGAGTTGGTTAAATTTAATATAATTACCAAAATAAATGTCTATAGTACCTCCAATATTTTATTTTATTAATTTGTCTTAATTTAGACATAACAAGTCAGATCATGATTTAGGCTTGCCTTGGACTCTTGAATCCTTGTAGAATAGCAGATGGAAGCTGTAGCCAGGAGGGCCTTTGTCCAACTTTGGCTGGTGCTCCAGTTAACCAGGTTAACAACAGGCAACAAGTACACAATCTAATAATCATGTAATTAGACTGCTTGAACAGACACTATGTGGGGCTACTTTTACAACTAGTACAGAACACAGCAAGTAGAACACAGATAAGGTTACCCAGCTAGTACAGAACGAATAACCCCTGATTTGAATCTTGGCACTCGTTATCAGTATACCTCCTGGCCCAACTTAAAGTGCTGTTCCTCAACTTTAAAGCTGTTAATGGCATAGTGCTGGGGTATATCAGGGAAGACATTGCCAAAATAGAATCTGTCTGTTGGATTACAAACATCTGGGGAAAGTATTTGAGGGTAACCACCACCACCACCAGATCCAGGAAAGAAGTTAAAATGGTACCATTTCAGCAAGCTAACAGCCTGTAGCTCTCAGTCGTAAGAAACCAAGAGCCAGGATAGAGTTCAAAAGTACTAGGAGTTGTGCAGCCTGTACAAGACTCTGATCTACTAACAGTCAAGGCAAATTGGTGACAGATAGTCAATGGACTTGGGGAGGGGTAGGCTTTATGTCTTTTGGGGGGGCATAGGGCTCCATCCAAAATACTAATGATGCATTTGACCCTGCACTCAAGCTCAGACTGGTCATCACAATAGCTGTATCATATGCTGAACTACTATATTGCTAAATAAATCAATAAGTAATGCATGCCATTAACATAAAAATGTCTCAATATATTTGCTTGAAATACTTATTATAGCTTAAATGTACCCTCATTATGATTTTAGCAGTACTGTAAGTATATTCTTCCCTTGTTTTTCTTCTCTTCTTACTAAATCTCTTCTTTTATTCTTTATAAAGTGACATGCTTTTATTTAAATAATAATTTTGAAGATATGCCTGACTGGACATGTTTCCTCTTATGCAGGATCTTTTTAAAAATTACTATTTGATGTATAATTTTAAATGATATGTAGTGTATTAAATATATCATAATATTTCTCATTTTCAATTCTCAAAAGGCTCAGTAAATCAATTCCTTAAGCAGATAATAAAATGGACTAACTATGGGGACAACAATAGGCAACACTCAGCTGAAATCTCACAGAAGTTTCTCTCTCACATGCATTTTTATCCTTAAAGTTTTTCAATGAAAACTCAGCTACCTTTTTTAAAAATTCAAAATTCACAAAACATACCTAATTTAGACTTGCTATAAGGTTCATATTCATGTTCCAGAGCACAAACAATCATTTTTATAATTCTGTGTACTGCACTGCTATCAAGTCGAAGACTGAGAGGTCCTATAATAAGACTTTTTGTAGACATCTCCTGAACACCACTGAAGTCTTCAATCTTCACAGAAGTTACATCTGGCTGATTTCCAGATCCTAAAATATATGTTGGTCGGTTTCAGAGTGTTAATATATAATAAGAAAATGTTACAGAAGGTATTTTATTATATAGCAAATATCACAGATTAGTATTTGCACCAATGCATGGACACATGACACATAACATACCAAAAGATTTATTTTCTCTTTAAAGATCCAGTTATGCAAAGATAAGGAAGTTGCTGTCCTGAATCTTGAAGTTTGGAAATAGTCAATGTATATAAACAATAATGGCACGATGAGGTAATTAAACATTTCCCTATATCGTTTTACAAAATACTGTGTGCCTCCCTAGCTTCTTTCAAACTTTACCAGAAAACAAGAGAAGAACAACATATAAATCAAATTTACAGAGCATTTAAGCTCGCTTCTCCCACTGTTAGCCCAAGGAAACTGGCCAGTTCAAAATTAAATTCAGCTAAAAAAATAGTATTTTAGACAGATTTAATTAAGTATGTTTATCTCAAAGAATAATTTTTACTGCATCTATAATTCACAGGGAAGCCCAATTTCCTTATACCAATATAACTTTGGTAACAGTTATGAGGAAGGGGTGGACAAATGGTAATATAAAGGAGATATCTGATTCTAGGAAGTAATTCATTTCCATCCTCCCCTTTAAAAAAAAAAAGGCCCAAAGCATACAGCCAAAATCCACAAGAAATACATGTACTGCCTGCACAAGTAAAACTACATTTTTCACAGATCCAATTCAACTATATTTCCTTTAATTCATGTCCACTAGTTATGATTTCTGTTCTTTTCTCTGAAAATACCAGAAGTGACCCAAATTAAATCTAAAGTGTGAAAAGGAATTATGTTGCTGATAAGAGATGTAAAAAAACTAATTACAGTTTAATGTATACATAAATATAGTATCTAAAACTGGTTTATTTCAACCAATCAGAGATCTTCAAATTCAGATAATGAACTAAATGAAAGACAAATTATAATGAAGCAAAAGCTTCTAACTTTCTTAAAGTCACACCAGGGAAAGATCAAAGAGAGGAACATTTATATCTAACACAGCCTCTAACCAAAAGGCAATGAGGCATGAAGCCACAACTAGCATTAAAACTCACCATCGTAGCAGAAAATATTACTGTTGTATTTCACACTGTTAAGTCCAGGCAATGCAAACAATGTCTAATTGAAATGCAAAGGATGTTTAACTGAACTTTCGAACAAATGAAATAGCCAACACTAAGTCATGATTCTTGTAATATCTTTGGAATCTTCATTTTAGAAAAATTATTAAACTTAATCCTTCTCCACCTAGGGGATTACTCCCAGGGTGCAAGAAAAGGAGTCTGTAACCCTAATGACCCTGACAGTAATGATGATGGATGTATGAGCTTCTGGAAATGTCATCCTGGTTGATAAGATGAAAAAGGAATGGGGGGAGGGCGTCAGACCTTTAGGTTAGTGCAGGCCAAGAACCAGACAAGCAGGGATTCCTTTATTACTTATCCTTACTCTCTTTATTGTTATAAGGCAAAATAACTAATATTTGGAAGCTGGTCTGGGTTTCTGTCAATCCCATCATAGATCAAATAAAATCAAGATGGAGGTATTTTGAGTTTTCAGGATCCTTGGTGCTCTCTGAGCTTGGCTGTTTGCTTGCAGACCTTCCATTATCCAACTACGTAACATCATCAGTGCACCTGAGTTTGGGGTTTGCTCCCTGTTTATATAAAGTAGCTTGCCCTGCCAGTGTTGGTGAGTTGTTTTTTCTCTTAAGATTATTTTTTTTGTGTGAAAATGCCCCCTTAACAGCCCCCCCGATCCTCCTCTGTTTCCAAGGCCAGGTCCACATTTCTTACAGTGGGGAAGGTGAAAGTGGTGGGAGCAGATGGCGGTTTGCAAGTTTAAAGGTAGCTATCACCGCTAGGAGAAGGAATCAATCTTCAAAGAAGACTAATGGTAAGTCAGTTGTTCAAAAAAAAAACCCCCCAAAACAACTAAACTGCAGACATGCAACCTTTTAGTTACTGAGGAAACAAGTATTTATTTATAAGAAGATCAGAAGAATGTAGCATCACCAGACCAAAGCTACAAAGACTAAAGCCACAATTTATAAAAGGATGTCATAAGGTTAAGAACTATTATTTATATGCCATTGATACATTACTGTTATCATTTAGTTTATTATACAGTATATCACAATGAATCAAATATTTAGATAACGCTTGTAACTATTAATATTAAAATTGTTGCTCTGTAGAGAATAGTCAGAAAGTTATTTATTAATGTGCTGATTATACAGTCAGGGAGATGTTTAAACTGAATTTCACATTTTTATTTACTTATTGAATTCTTCTGAAAGACCTGGGATAGGTAGATGTTGTTTGATTGTGTTTAAGGTATTGTTGTAGGATGTAAGCTGTTCCTAGTAAAGCTGACTTTTATAACTGACTGATGTTGAATTCATCAATGCCAATGGGAAATAAGGAGTGGGCTTATTTATTCAACACAATCTTATGTAAGTAACCTGGGAGTAAGTACCATCGAACAAATTTATTCTGTTCGTCCAATGAGCTCAAAACGACAAGAAAAATAAATTTGATTAAACTAGAAAGTACATCAGAAAGCACTTCCTAATGCAGAGTTTCCTGAAACAAACTGCCTCAGTGTTTGATGGATTCTTCTTTTTAGCTTTTACCCATACTGAATTACATCTTTTAAGTAAGTTATAATAATTGGTTTTTCACTTCCCCTTTGCCTCTGGAAGCTATTTTTGTAACTCAGCATTCCTCAAAGTGGAGATCTGAACCCAGGTTTCCGCAGTCTAAATTAAAAAATTATAAGGTATCACTATGCATATTATTTTATTCTGAAATCTCTGAACAAAAAGCAAGAGGTGGATGATGGACAAACAGGTATTAAAGAAATCAGGCCAGATTTAAGTTAGGCTTTAAAAAGGTAAGCCTAAGGACAGTCGGTCAAGGACTGTCAGGTGCCTCTGAATAAGCTTTTGTTTCTGTTATTCAAAGAGAAAGCAAACAAAGAAATTAAGTACCTTTGCCACTGGTGCTCTCCATTGTGTACAGATAATCCATGTAGAAAGCCCCAAACCTCTGCATTCCTGTTATCTCTGTGTACATCTCCTACCAACAAAGCAAAGTACATACAACTAATGTTCTCTTAAGAAAGAATCTTGAGATTATAACCCAACGGTATCAGAGCCATATAGAAGTACTAAAGATATATGCTTGTTTGGGTTTGTGCATGAATACATGGTAAAGCTTATCAATACAAAGGACAGAGGTTAGTCAAAGAATTCATCCTTCAAACAGCTAATGCAACTTCCATACCAGGCTACACAAAAGGGCATCTATAAGCCTTCTGGATCTTTTGTTCAGTTTTACCAACAGAAGCTAGTTAATTAGTATCTTAAATTGAGTGAATTATCTCAATCTGACCTCTCATTTCCTAGTAAACCAGGTGACTAAAAATCTAACATTTGCAATTTACAAAACATTTAGGAAATGTAGTCTGAATCAATTAGGTTTATTTGAACTCAGCAGGAATTGTTTGTTCATTGTCTATAGGAAGCAATGAACCTTAAATAACAGTCTAATCATGTCATTAGACTTGAAGGTGATATTAGCTGAGAAGAAGCTATATACTACTAATAAAGGAATACTTCAAGCTTTAACAAAGTAAGTTTATCAGTCAGATCAGACTGAGAATCGATAGAAAGTTCACCATATAAACTGAGACTTCTCACAAAGAAAGGAAGGAAGGAAAGAGCATTCCAAGAATCATACATCTACTGTTACTTTTTAAGATGTTTATAAATGGTTTGAAGTGAGTAGTAAACAATAAGTAATCAATAAAAATAAAATGGATTGAGAAAAGCTCTCAAAAGTTATACACCGTATGAAGGAGAAAAAAATGGAAAATGCAATTCAACGTAAGTTTCTATTTTCACATGATACTGAAAATAATTGAGACATAGGGGATGAATAATGAAATTACATGGATAATACAGTGGTACCTTGCTACTCGACTGCTTCAAAATTCATAGAATTTGATACCCAATGCTTTTTCATGCAAAAATCTTGTTCCCGTACTCATCCCTTTTCCTAGTACTTGATGTGCAAGGTAGAACTTGCTGGCATCAGCTGCCTCATGACTCGCTACTCCTAAAGGGCCACGTGGTAGATATTAGTTGTTTTTAGTACTCACTGCACCTCACGGAAAGAATCCCAGGCAAGTATCGAGGTTCCACTGTATTGCAATTAACCTCTGAAGATGCTGCCTCAAAAATGTTATCAAGTTTCTTCCACCTCTCTATCCCAATTTTAATTGTCATGCATTGCACTGTTCTCTAATTGGGCAAAAGTTCTTTTGAAAAAAACAAAATCCTGGACACTTGAATTCAGACTGTATTGCTTTAAAGAATCTGAATATGAACATTGTTAGGAAATTAGCCTGTTGCTTCTGACTATTCCGATGGCAAATAACTTTTGCCTTTTAAGAACTGTAATTAAGTACCAAAAGTTAACAAGTTTAATGGATATACTAACTTTCATTTCTCACATTTACACTTTGACGATCTTTGATATTGCTTAAGGGAGCATACTACATTTATCTTATTTTAATAAGCAAAAATCTTTTTAAGGTTATGCTGCAAGATAGTAGCCTACCCTCAACTAATCAATAATTTCATTACATAAAGTGGTTTAAACTGAATCGCTTTCTAATCCCTACTGAAAATTATTTCCAATTAAAAAGGGCTAATTTTTTTTTACACCACTAGAAATAACACACTTGGTCACCTCATGTTTATTTTAGCCTCTGAATGGTAAAGAAAAATATGTATTCCAAGAGATTCTGGATATAACGGTCATATACCTTTCTTAGAACAAAAATTAAGGCCAGCAAGTAATAAAATATTTTAAGAAATTGCATAACACAAATTTTATAACTATATCTACTAAACATAGAGTGTATAAAGACAGAAAATCTGACTATTAAGCAAACTCAAATTAGGGATGAAAAAGACCTTATGAGCAGCTGCATCCAAAATGAATTCTGCACGGACACCATTGTTTTCAGGACTTCTATAATCAAATAGTGAATTGGTAAGATATGTCATTCCTTTAGTACTGAGATTTTCTCCACAGTGGAAAAAGCATGCTTCCTGGTATAAAAGGGGGAAAAAATAAAATATGTAAGAATATAAAGAAATCACGGCGTAGAACTTAAATAAACATATTTTTCACAAATGCAGATTGGTTCCAATACTGTACATAATAACTGGTGGGGTTTGCTCACCCTCACCCTAACCCTAATTCAATACACACAATATCTTTACAGGTAGTCTTTGACTTACGACCGTTTGTTTAATGACCATTCAAAGTTGCAATGAACTTTTAAAAAGATACTTATGATCCATTCTCAAAATTCTGACTGCTACTCCCCTTGTGGTCACATGATCACATTTCAGGACTTGGCAACTGGTTCACATTTACATTTGGCTGTAGTATTCTGCAAACATGTGTAGCAATTTGCTACATTTTTTGCCAGTTTCCGGCAAAAAAAAATTCAAGAGAATGGATTTGTTTAATAATTATGTGACTCATTTAACAACTGTGTGATTCAGTGATTGGCTTTACAACCATCATAAAAATGATCATAATCAAGTCTGGTCATGTGCTATCTTGACATATGACAGCAACAACTCATGGCCAAAATTCTGGGCTCCATTGTGGTCATAAGTGGAGGAGTACCTGTATTTTCTTTTAAATTTCATAAAATATCTCACAGTTACTAGGATCACCACAAAATACTGTGCAGCAAATAAGATTTGTATGTGAACTTCATTATTAGCAAATTAAACCAACTCTGCCCTAAATTTTGTATAAATATATAATTGCTTCATTATATATGCTACTTTATCTATGTCAGGCATAAACAACCAGACCCACACCTCAAGAGTTCAACTAGCTGGTTTTTTGTTCAAGCCTATACATAGGAACCTTCTCAGACTGATGGTGCAGCAGGGTGAGACTAGATACAACTTCAATGGCATTCAGGGAAGGTCAGTCTAAGTTCTTGCACCTATATAGGGACACAAGACTAATTCCCTGTTTGACTCCTCCCTCTGGTCAGCCAGTCCACCTCCTACACAGATTGCACACAGCTAGAGCTTTTACTACAGGAAATTGAATTTAGGGAAAAAATACTTTAATAGCATTTATTAATTATATAATTTCAGTATTTTGATCAAAGTTATCAAGACCCAATCCTTATGGTATGTGTGTATACACAGACAATATCTTATCTAATATCTATATCTATACCTATATCTATATTTATACCTATATCTATATCTATCAATCTATATTAACCCCCTCTCTCTTTATACACACATACACACACCTACATGCACCAAAGTGTTTGAGAGTTTGAACAAATGAACACTGATATTGATAAATACAGCGATTTTCCAACATGTTATCAACTCTTTAGTTGAAACTGTCTTGCCCATTTCTTTTTTTACCGTGGGACCTAAAAAAGTACTTCAGATGTGTTCATGAGCCGAACATATATACAATATTGGGACTTTTGTTCTCACTGATACTTAAATCACTGAGGCACTAATTAAAAACAGTTTCAAAATTACTTTCTATTACTTAAAAAGCGCTACTTAAATCCTGTTCTGACTTTCAGAATAAGACGTGGCACTCTGGATCTAAGTCAGGATCTTTTACAAATTTCTAAAACTGTTTCCAGGCTTTCTAACACATTAGCATGTCTGTGATCCAATAAAATATAAATTATACTCACTGATTCACTTCTATTCTTGTTCTCTTCAAAATCTTTAACTCCCATGATTCCTTTAAGGCAAAAAGCTTGGCAACCAACAAATCCTATCTGGCAATTAAAGAAAGGTTCTCCTCTCATAAGGGCCTGGGAAGAAAATTTAATGTGGTATAAAAACAATGGGCAATGGTTAATATTCAAACTATAATGGGATCCTGCACCTAGTTATATATACATAAATAAAACAAGAAAATAAAGACACACAGAGTTCAACTTCTGGTGAAAATTAGGCAAAATTATTCAGTTTTCTTGAAAACAGAATATATATGATTTGCCACTGCATTTTTCTGGAATGTTTTTGACTTCCAGTTAATTTACAATCCTGGACACTACAGTGAAATTAATACCGTATTTTCCGGCGTATAAGACGACTGGGAGTATAAGACGACCCCTAATATTTCCTGTTAAAATATAGGGTTTGGGCTATACTCGCCGTATAAGACTACCCCTCTTCCAACACACACCAAATAAAAATTTAAAAACATCAACTGGCTCACCCACAATGTAAAAGCAGCTGTGCTAGACCCAAATTGGCCCCTGCAACAAGCAAGAACCTCACACAGCCACAAAAAGCCCAAAAAAACAACTTTCACACTTTACACACACACAACACAACACAACTGGCTCACCCACAATGTAAAAGCAGCTGTGCTAGACCCAAAATGGCCCCTGCAACAAGCAGGAACCTCACACAGCCACAAAAAGCCCAAAAAAACAACTTTCACAACTTTCATACAGCGTTGTGAGATTTTGTGTGTTTGTGTAGTTAGAGTGAAACACTACAGAAACACACTAAATCTCAGAAACCTGCACAAATATTATTTTATTTTATTTTATTTTTATTTTTATATGAAAGCTAAATTTAAAACTTCCTAAAGCTCCCAAAGGGGAAAAAAACTTACCCAATAGAACAGGGGTCTCCAAGCTTGGCAACTTTAAGACTTGTAGACTTCAACTCCCAGAATTCCTCAGCCAGCTTTGCTTTGCTGGCTGAGGAATTCTGGGAGTTGAAGTCCACAACTCCCTGCCTGCTTGGGATCGCCAGAGCCATTTCTAAGGGGAAAACTTTTTTCCTTTTACTCTGACGATCCAAGCCGAGTCGCCTGATTAGCAGGCAACCCAGCTGGGATCGCCAGAGCCATTTAAGGCTCGTCACAGCCTTTCAGGCTGGTCCGCCTGGTTACAGGAGAAGGACACCTGGCGTATAAGACGACCCCCGACTTTTGAGAAGATTTTCATGTATTAAAAAGTCATCTTATACGCTGGAAAATACGGTAGCTTTATGGATTATCTTATATGTAGACTCACTATACTTAATTTTAAAAAAATAATCAAATAAAAGAGTACTTATAATTGGAAGACATGAAAATACATTTCTGGAGTATAGCTATAATCTAAAAATGGATCTCTTTCAATAATTACAATTGTCCAATAAGAGAGGAATATAAAAACAATAATGTAACTGCCAGCTGAAAATAATAATATTGATGAAAAACTACAGATGCCAAGATTTCTACTATAAATTAACACTGTACAAAAATAGTGGAAAAATTACCTCAATTGTAGTTCCTTCTTGTTGCCAGCAAATTATTTCTTTGGATTTAACTTTCTGTGGACTGTAATAACTACTTTCAGCTTGCATTTCAGTAAGCTATGTAACAATAGGAGGAGATTTACCATTAGTCAACATCAGAATTAAATACATGCAAGATCTCATTATTCTATAAGAAAAAATGACGACATATTTTAGTTTTGGTGGATATGATAATGCAGGAAAGAGGCACACTAAAATAGCTGTGACGCATTGTCCACACAGAAAATAATTTGACATAAATATACTATTTTAGCCACATAATGCTACAATTGAAAAAAAAATGAAATACTTTTCCTTTCTCCAATCATAAAAATGAAGAGAAAAGATAAATTACCCTCTGTGCAGGTGTAACATAGTTTATGAATAAAACCAAATGTTATGAAGCACACTGCAATAACACGGGAAGTAATTTAAAAGATGGAAGTATTCTGTTGACCCTTATGAACTTTAAATCATAAGAAAATACTTCAACTTTACACACAGACACAAACACACACAGTCACACTGGTTAAAAAGGTTAGCATTATTCACTAAAATAGGTAGATTAATATTTTGCTTGTTCCCAGCACCCTATTCATCTTTAACTGCCAAAATAATTTCTTTTAACTTTCTCATAAAATAAAATTTCTAGAAGTTCTCATTACTTTGTCATTTCCGACTGAGTATACACATGGTTGACATTTTGAAGCACAACTGCATAAGGCAAACATTCAAGTAAAACAGGAAAAAATCTTCAGCTGTATGCAATTATTGTAGAGGAAAAGCAATTAATTGATTAAAAGAACTCAAACATTGCAAGAACAATTTCTGACATTATTAGGAAAATGCTACATTTAATTTGGTATGATTTTTTTAAGCTGGAATAGTATCAGCTACTCAGAATGCTAATGCAGAAACCTGACCTCATTTTTGACCAAAATATGAACCACAAATTAATTCCATACATTTTTAGCATTCAACCAGAACAATGGATTCTAATGTTTGCCTTCTAAATGCCAGCATAATACCTTTAAGTATTCCAATTTATAATGTAGAAATGTAATATTAACAATTTTGGAATATGGTTAAATTATTTTAATGCAGGGAAATGTACAAGAATAGCTAAAATGGTCAATCTGCAGCAGTTGTAGTCTTTGACTTATTATGATTCATTCAGTAACTGTTTGACGTCAAAGCAGCACTGAAGACTTGCGCCCAGGTCCCAAAGATACGCCATTGCACCACCACATTGGTTATGTGAATTCAGCTGCTTTGCAATCTACCCATATTTACAATTGCTGGAGCATTTCCCACACACACATTTCCCCTCATCTTTTTTTTTTTTTTGGGATTTATATATCGCCCTACTCCCGAAGGCCTCAGGACGGTGAACAGCCAAAAAGATAAAACACACAAACTACAAAATTTAAAAGACAATATAAAAACTCATTAAATAATTTGGCCCAGAATAAATTAAAACACCCCTACTGTTTTAAAACAAATTTACAATTTACAATTAAAAGGGAGGTTAGGCCAGGCCAGCCTGTTGAAATAAAAAGGTCTTGAGGGCACAGCGGAAGGTGCGTAAATCCAGGATCCTCCGTATCTCCAGGAGGAACTCATTCCAGATGGCAGGTGCCCCCACACGGAAGGCTCTCCCCCTTGGGGCCGCCAGTCGACACTGTTTGACCGACGGCACCCTGAGGAGCCCCTCTCTATGTGAGTGTACTGGCCGGTGAGAAGCTATTGGTGGCAGAAGGCAGTCCCGTAAGTACCCCGGTCCTAAGCCATGGAGCGCTCTAAAGGTGGTAACCAAAACTTGAAGCGCACCCAGAAGACCACTGGGAGCCAGTGCAGCTCGCGCAGGAGAGGTATTACATGGGAACGCCATGTTGCTCCCAAAACCACCCGCGTGGCCACACTCTGAACCAGTTGGAGATTCCGGGTGCACCTCAAGGGGAGCCCCATGTAGAGAGCATTATAGTAGTAATCTCTGTCCTTCTGAGTGCCCTGTGCTCTACCACATACTATATCCCTGATATCCCCTTGCTGTTGCTCCCTCCAGTTAACCTTCACCGTCTTCTTCTTCCTGATGTTGGCCCAGGATCCAGGCAGTTGAAGAGGGTGCAGCCCTGAGGTGCACACAGTGAACACAGCGGGATGATGGAGCCTGACCTGATGAAGGGAGCTTGCCAGGCCCAGCTGGGGAATAGCTAGCAGGACAGTGAGGCACAATGCTGTGTGAAGTAGGAGAGTGGCGGTTCATGAGATAAAGGTGGAAGTTGTTGGAAGATACCATCTGAGGTGGTGGCAGAACTGGAAGAAGTGTAAGGAGTTGCAAGGTCTGTAGGCCTCGGCACATTGGAAGCTGCTGGCCATTCATGAGATTTTGCGGGAGGAAAGCTGGGCTGAGAGCAAGTAAAGGACCTTGGACAAGTTCTGCCAGAGCTAGTCTCACTTCTACTCCTTGCTGAAGCCCCGCTGATTAGTTCTTCTGGTATACTGCCGACACACACTATGCAGTGCATGTTGGAAGCTGCTGGCCATTTGTGAGCCTTTGCAAGAAGAAGACTGGGGCAAAAGGGCCTATGGGTAGATTTATTTATTTGTTTGTAAAATTTATTGGTTGCTCCTCTTACCACAGGTTAACTCTTAATGCTGAGCTTGCCTCCACTCCTTGCTGAAGCCTGAGTTCTGGTTTTCCAGGAGTGTTCCAACACAAGCTGCATAGTGCACACTGCGCATCTGAGAAGCCTGCACCACTATGCTTCTTCCAGTTCTGCTGCCATCCCAACCAGCATCTCCCACACAGTCTCCGCCTTCACCCTGGGAAACAGACCTCACCTGCCTCGCCAATGTTTCATTACCTAACTAGGTAATATCATCCATGCTCGCTTATAATGGATGATACCTGGGCTCTGATAATGTTAGGCACTGATGATGTTACCTAGTTGGGAAGTGAAATGCTTGCAAATAAACAACTAAGCTCAGAGATCACTAAGAACTCTGTGATTTTTATTTCGTAACAGAGAAAATAATTGATAACATAGATGTTATAGATCAAATGTAGTAATAACAATTTTGCTCCAAGAAAGCCTAGGTTCAGATCTTCATTTAGCACTCAGATTTAATAGATAATTTGGGGCTGTTAGACTAATTCTGTCAGAGGATTACTGACAGAGAAAACAAAATATCATGTGTAATGTCATAAATGTTCAGGAAGCAATAAATAAATAAATAAAACTGCAGAGAATTAAAGCTTCTTCCCCCCCCCCCCCATGTCTCAGGGTGATTACATTCCTTTCTTCATTTATTATTTTTCAGTTGTTTGATCCTGTTTTTGGGTCTTTGTCATAGGTTTGTGCAACAAACCTTATCAAATTTTATAGGGTGGACACTTGTTGCACACCTCCCTATCCTGTTGCCTCCTCCTCAGCCAGCCTGGCAAACTCCTTTTGGCAGGTGACGCTCTGCAGCCCCCTCATCACTGCACGGTGTACACATCCCAGGGCTGCATCCTCACTCAGCACCTGTATACTGGGCCAGCAGCAGAAGGAAAAAGATGGTGAAAGTCATTTATGGGTAGAAGAGGGCAGCAGGGTATTCAGCAGAGATGGGGGGAGATAGGCAGGTTGGGAGAGACGAAGAGGGCAGTGGCTTCCCCGCCTGACGACAGCGTGATGCACTATCCTGGCCTAACAACTACAACAACCAAATATATAAAATACATTTTATATACATTTTCTCAGAGTATTAGAATTTGTGTGATCTTGTTTGTACCTACTGTGCTTGAGTCATCACTCAATTAAATACAGCTGAAAATGTACTTGTATTAAAAATAAAATACTTGCTTTGAAAGTGATTGTTGCCTTTGTGCAATAAAATCCTATGGAAACAATGGGATCCTTAATGATTGGACTTTTCTGTTGGTTCATCATTCCGTCATCCATTCCAATATCATCTGTGTCTTCATTATCAGTGCTCACAATAGCAGGTACAAACGACCAGGCCCACGACACCCATCCTTGCTGTTGATCATCGTCTTGTGGAATGTAAAATTCTGGAGAAATGTCTTTGCCTATTTCATCTTCTGCACCTTAAAACACAAAGAAACAGAGCTAGTTAACCATGTGATTTTAGCCACGAAAGATTGAAGCCAATTTGTATTTACCTCTGTAGAAGAAAAGACATTTTTTCTGTCTGAATATATTAAATGTTTTGTCATAATTAACATTAAGAGAAGATTTAATTTTCTTGTTTGCTGGACTGAACATATTCATAAAATATCCATTTCCAAATGCATTGTACAATTAAGGATAGTAGTTTATGTAATTGATATAAAATATATATATATATATATATATATATATATATATATATATATATATAT
>WNWU01000003.1:45437545-45485844 GCA_012654045.1 Ptyas mucosa | reverse complement strand
TATATATATATATATATATATATATATATATATATATATATATATATGTATTTTAAAAATGGTCTTTGTTGCTCACATATAACATTTTTGTTATATATGAGCAACATCAATTTAAATTTAAAAATCGAGCTATAAAGCCTGTTTAAAGATAAGAATTTGAATTGGCACAAAGATTAGGCACAAAGATTGGCACAAAGATTAGATAGAGCCAATCTACTTATTTCAACCCAGAATAGTGAATTTGCAGATAGTAATACTAATATTGCTATCGTAAACTGGCAATTTGGGCCCTGATTAGTTTGAAAAAGAAATGCCCCCCCAAACCTCTCACTTTTTTTCAACCTCACTTCCTAACTTCAAGGAAATATGAAACACTTGTGCTGCTGAACAGCTAAAAACATTATCCTAAAGTAGAACTATTTTTAAACTTCATTGCAATGGAAAGGGTTCTTAAGGAGACTCGTACTAGGAATCTTTCTTTGCTAGGAATTTACAACTTTCCAACTTCCTAAAACAAAAATCATGCCACTCATTTTCTGTATTATCATTTGATATACTGTAAATTGAAACTATTTTAAAGTTCCCTTACCAAATGGGGTGCTTTGTAGCCACATTCACACCTATGTCCCCAAAGTCTTTGGATAGAGTTAAATCAATACACCATTTAAGTTATAATACTTACATTATAAGCATCTGAATATGTGTCTGTTGCATTTAACTCCTAGTTTGTATGATGTTGACTGGCTAAGAAAATAGACTTTAGTTCAAATGTTTTATGCAAGGTGGACTGCATAGAGTAAAATTAGACTGGTTGCCTTTAGGTATATTGGCCCAATCTGGCCTGTACTATCTTTACTATAAAGCAAGAAATGTGTCTAAGACATATCTACGGCCACTCAGACCACTTTCATTTTAATTTGTCTAAAGCCATGAAGACAGCAGGTATCAGTTTTAGAGGCATGGTGGCTCAGTGGCTTAATACACTGGAAATAGTCTCTGCTCCAGCAATTCAAGTCTTAGAACTGCCTGGCAGAGTGAGCTCCTGTCACTTGTCTCAGCTTCTGTACACCTAACAGTTTGAAAGCATGTTATATGTAGGTAAATAGGTACCACTTCGGTGGGAAGATGAGCTGGTGCTCTGTGCAGACAGTCAGATTTCTGCCAGCTCTGAACCTTCCCGGGTTGCAACACCCATTCATGAGGCAGCTCTGGGGAGGGAGGGAGCTTTGGATGCTGCTGCAGGAAGAGCCGCTCATCTTTCTTTCTGGTGCAAAACCAGCTCCCCCTCCTGTGGCACACCTTGGGAAGCGTGCAAGTATTTCCTACAATAGAACTGGTAAATTGGCAGCCAAAGTACTATTCTGCAATAGCATTGTGGTCTCCCGGCTAATGTAACAATGCCATGCACTACCAACAGCAGCAGCAACAATAATACCAGGTAACTGTTGTCTATGGGCCCACATGGTGTCTTCTATGAGGTATTAAAAAGCAGGACTTGAGTTATAGATTACAAAAAGGATATATGGTTGTCTAGGTTGTATGGGTATGTATGGGTGTGACTGAATAGATTTTTAAAAGTGATGAAATAAATTGAGATGAAATTGAAGTGAGGAGATATTGGAAGACATATTTTAAAGATGTATATGGGAATGATAAGATCATCTCTAGAACATCCTCTCCTCAGAAAGCCACAAGACTACCCTGTTTGCATTTAGAAAGCAGGTACAGTATTGTTTCAGTAAGTCTTGGGTTCTGGTTTATTATTGTTTGCTATAATTACATAATCGTTTCTTTTATTTTTCTTGGCTGTATATAATTTATTTGTAAGCATGCCCAGAATAATTGTAGATTTGGGTGAATCATAAATATTGTAAATAAAATTAAATACAACAAATGGAATTGAAACAAATGCTATGAATGTTAGCATTTATTTGAGGAAAAATGATGAAAAGGAATGCCTAAATATTGCCAGAATGTTCAAAAACAGTAGGGCTGCAGGTAGGGATAGTATAATTGGAGAAATGTTATAATCTGAATTGAGTTTATTTACGAAATGGTCATCAGACTTGTTTAACATGGCATTATCTGGGCTAGATAATGAGAAGAATAGCAATAATATTTTCCTATACAAAGGAAGAGTAGAAAAAGTAAGTGCAAAATTAGTTTGGAATTAGTTTGTTAAATATATCTAGGAAGATATTTGACAAAATTGAAGTGACAATGGGCTAAATATCAAAAACACACTTCAACTTTTTGCTTCAGGGGAGATATGCAAACTAGATTTTTGCTTTTTAGCAATTCACTGAGAAATGAATGAAAGTGAGAAAGTGATGGTATATTACTTAATTCAGAGAAATCCTACGACAAACCAAATACTTGAACTACAGAATGTCTGGGTGAATATGAAGCTAGTTGTTAAATGCGATGGGAGCTTGGAGCTTTTAGCACATTTTTATGGGCTGTTATGAGCCACCTAGAGTCATTATATGAGACAGGCAGCCATATCAGTCCTGAAAGTGAGTGAGTGAGTGAGTCAATCAATCAATCAATCAATCAATCAATGAATCAATGTGATGAAAATAAAACACGTATGAAAATAAATGAGTCACTTTATTTATTTAGTATGCATCTTGGTTGTTTAATGTATTCACAGCTAAACCTTTCTTGTAAGGAATGAGTTCTTTTCCATAAGATGTCAAAATCCGTGTGTTCTTCTACTGACTGACTGACTTCTACCTATTTATCTATCTTTGTTATACTGCCATATTCTCAAGACTCCCAGTTTACCATATAGGAAATAACAATACAGAATCATAAAATATTAAAACACCCGATGTCTTTGGCTCTCAATACAAGTACAATATGCTGAGGGCGATGGGGCACTGCATGCTGCACCAACCGCAATTTCTGGATGTCTTCAAAAGCAGCCTTACATGAGAGAAACATAAAAGTCACAGAGTACTGAGTATATGTGGTAAAGAAGAGAAAAGTCTAGAACAAATATACGTGAATACAAACTGAATACAAAAATGAATGCTCAGTAAGGAAAAGTAAACAATTTCTATAGAGAGAATGTTTTGTTTTAAAGGAAGGGTAAATGGATTTTATATTTGATCAAGCCCATTTTATAACCTCATGTTTAATTGTGCTAACTGCTCTCTATATTATTAGAATCAGGCAACAATATGTAACTACAATCCTTCAAAGTCAGTGTTCCACGCTCTGTTTTTCCAAGTTCATTATAAAGTGAAATAACACAAAGAGCTCAATGAGAAACAGTTTTGTGTGTATGTGTATGTGTGTTATTATAATAAACTTCCTTATTAAAGAGATGGGGCACCTATGTTTAGTTTTTCATTTAAATAATAGAAGAAACAACGGATAGCTTTGTAGGTGGTATGTTCTGAGGCTGTCATATAAAACCAATAAAAATAATGGAAACAAATCCACATGGACCCAACACAGAGTTTATCATTCTTTTCTTCCAAATCAGTACAATAAAGGCAAAACAGCTCTGCTTCCTATAGTAATCTAATGAAAGCCACACAACAGCTAAAGTGGTTAAACTTGGCTACTCAATGAAGTAAGTTTCACTTTCACTGTAAATAGGCTCAGATGTTTGCATAAAAGTATGCATTACTTTCAAGGGGCACAAATGGCATAACTTTGACACCTATTCTCAATTTACACTGCACTGCACTCTAAAATGCTCTTTAGTGATTATTACCTATCTACGGTTATACTTTAAAAAAATCAAGATTTAAAAAAATTAAGATCTCTATACCCAGACATTAGTAAGCTTGCTGCACAGATACTTCAATAATATTTCTCAGATATACTTACCCATTTCATTATATTGTCTCTTTTCAACCCACATCCATTTTAATGTTATTTTGATATTATTTAATCTTTGAAAAGCCCATCTTTCTCTACTCTCAAATTATCCAACATTTAAGAATTGATTTGTAATATAGATACACATATCTGAATTAAATTGTAAATGTCTTTTTCTACATCTATCACAGATGCAATAAAGGAGAATATCTGTAGCTCAGAGCTGAAATGAGGAGTCCTTGGTGCTTTCTGAGCTTGCTTGTTTTCTTGCAGATGTTCTGCAAGATATTTCGTGCAGATATTTAAACTAGGTAACATCATCGGTGCTAGGGTGCTGGGTTACTGAAACATCTGCAAAAAAACAAGCAAGCTCAGAGAGCACCAAGGACTCCTCAGAGATGGCTAGATAAAGCAAGTTATTAATGTTAGTATGCTTTCACATCGCCTTTTGTATCATTACATATGCTTGAGAAATAAAATAAATAATCTAAAGTGTGTTCAGATTAAGAAGGAAATTCTATTAATGCTAACCTACATTAAATAAAGCTACCAAATATAGTAGTAAATATAATTTAAGGTAATTTCTTCTCAATTGATTGTTACTGAATTATATAATAGGAGAATCTAAACCATCGAAATAGATTTATTCTACACATACTCTTTTTATATCTTATTATAAAATATTAATGTGACTCTTTGAACCAGCCTAAGATCTGTGGAAGACTCAAGAAGATAGCAATCAGTTTTAAATATAAATTCATGGCCTCAATAAGCTTTCTTGAACAAGATGCATATCTCATAGAAAATGCATTTCCAATAATTGCTTTTAGAAGATAAAATTGCTTTAAATAAAAATGTTTCTGTGCAAGTCTTCATGAAATAGATTTTTCTATAAATCAAATTGCTTAATATTTAAATCCTAATAAATAACAATGTCCAAAATATTCAGTTATGGGACATTCCACCTTAAAAACAGGCTCTTTGGAGTTTTATAGAACTGAACAGTATGTTTCAAAGTCAGATTCTTTCTTATTACCTGAGATATTACCCAAGATATCCTTAGTGTGACAAACAGGGTCTTCACTTTCTCCATCTTTAAAGTTACCAATTTCTCCATAGTACAGTGAAATTACAAGCTGCATTATGCGGATAAACATAGGAAGCTGTTGATCAGTAATAGAAAGCTTCAGACTTTCAACTAAAGTATGAACCTGCAAGTACAGAGAAAAGCACATAATAAAAATAATCAGATTCCAACGCTCATGTTTAAGAAGCATCTGAAGACTGCCAGGCATAGATATCATAGGAGAGAAAAAGTAAACGTTCAGTGGGGTTGTCCTGGGTAAGTCTCTATCTTCTCATACAAAACAACTGTGGAACCAAACAAATATAAACTTTTATTTTCAGTAAAATAGACATAACCGATACAATTCTGAAAGAAAATACTTTCTCTTTAATAGTTCTAATAAAGAATAGTTAAAGTTAGCAGTAGTTCAAAAAATTAAAGTCCACGATCTAACCAATACCTTTAATACCCTGTTCTGAAACATTTTGGATAATAAAGTACACATTCTAAATTGAAAAAGCTACTTTGAGAGAATAAGCTCAGAATTCCAAAGAAAATGGTCACTACCTAAAAAAAAATAATTTGTTGATAGTGATCCAATATTTCTGAATATTAATCTTCAGTTCTACAGTCAAGCCTGTTTGAAATTTGTTATAGCTAATAAATTGAAGTTACATTGAACAGTTTTAAATGTCCTTTATGTTGAATTGGTAGCCTGCATTAGAAGACTGAAACCACATGCTACTGGATAAATTATGCACAAAACAACTGCTTATTACAGCATGTGGCATCAATAATACTAGTAAAATTAACTGCACATAGGGATAGATGAATTACAATACACAAGTCTACATCTGGAAACAACTTCAATATAGATAAAGTTACGGAGCTTCCTCAGTTTTATGTCAGAAATAGGATAAATTTCCAAAAATATATGGTGCTATTGACTCTTGGATTTAGCTGATGATGCTGGTCCCAAGATACATATTAAGATATGTCACCCTGACATAAGATTAAAATAAAATACTTCAGAAAAATATTCTGAACTCAAAACTATATGATTTCTTTCCTTTAGTTATATTTTTTTCTATTAACCATAGTCATGCCAATATCAAGAAAGAAATAAGGCATCCAGAATTTCATAGAGTAACATCACTGTAGAACATGGATAAAGTTAATACTTAACACAGAAATTCCCGAAACTTAAATTCTGGTCATGGGTCAGAACACAATTCTCATTTTTTTTTTTTTTGTTTCAGCCTAAATGTACCTCAAAAAAAACTTCAGTTATCTATTTTTGGATTTTCAAGAATATATGACTCGATTATCAGGAAATCTACTTACTTTAATAATGGATGGCATCTTTGAATTAAGATTATCATAAGTGAAGTGCAAGCGAGTTCTAAACGAACACTTGTATAGCAGAGGATCTTGATAAAATTCAATTTTGCCACTAGCATTCCTCTTGTCTAGACAAACTGTACAATCAGAAAAGTTTATCACTTTCCTTAGTACCAAATCAGTTGCTATGAAAAGAAAGAAAAATATTGTTCCATTTTAATAGCAAGACAAAACAAATATTGTATGATTATTTATATTCTGCTTAATATGGAAAGAACCATACATGGCAAGACTGAATAAGCTTTTTTCAAAATAACAGCCAACCGTTGATTGGAACATTGGAAATAATGCTTCAAAAAAGGAAGTGCTTGAGAAAAAATTATACAATAGATAGTACCAGTATGAAAACTACATTTGCATTATCTTTCATTTAAAATAAATATGCAATTACTCTTGATGTATGAAATAACTCCCCTCCTTTCACATTAAAAGTAACACCCCCCAGATTATGTATGCTTCTTTGATATATAACAAAATAACAGAGTTGGAAGGGACCTTGGAGGTCTTCTAGTCTAACCCCTGCTCAAGCAGGAAATCCTGTACCATTTCAGACAAATGGTTGTCTAATATCTTTGTAAAAATGTCTGGTGTTGGAGCATTCACAACTTCTGGAGGCAAGTTGTTCCACTGATTAATTGTTCTGTTAGGTGTGGTAGCCCTTAGATATTGGAGGCACTGCTATCATGTCACCCCCAGTCCTTTTTTTCACTAGACTAGACAAACCCAATTCCAGCAACAGTTCTTTATATCCAGAATTTGTTTAACATACATATAAAAAATAACATTGGGGAGACTAAACTCATGATGAGTTCCCAAATACACCCTGCTGCTTGGTATACATTTTAATAAGTCACTAGAATCTGGAAGCCTCAACTCCCCCACTCCCTCAAAAAAGCTGTGTTTCTTGTTCTAAGGACACAACAAGAAAACACAAATACCTTATCCACAAAACTAGCTGATCTGATGTTTCGTATGTCCAGTCAGGATTAATCATCTCTCTGCTAAATTTTACAGAGCCCACTTACCTATCATGGTTTCCTTATTAGTCAATAGAACAACCATTTCCCAGTGTCTTTAACTGAAGACAGTGAGCTGGTTTTTTTAAGTCTGACAGAAAGTTATGATTTATAGATTACCTGATATATCCATAAAGGCTCGATCCCAAAATTCATCTACTGTGTAACATTCTGCAGAAGTAATATTAACAGAAAGAACAATATCATCCTCCACATATTTGAGTATGAGGTTATTAATGACGATGTTGACGTTGTTTATAACCCGCCAAATCAAACTTTGTACATAACCTAAGAAGGAAATATGAATATGGTCAGTCTTATTATTTGGGAACACCATCGGCGAGCTGCTTAAAACAAAATAACTTTGTTAAATTTGACAATCCAAAAAAGGCTTTTAAATAAAACAAATGCCATCAACTTTTCTGGTCTTTAGTCTTCAGTAATTATAAATATAAATAGAATGGGCATTCCCCACAAATCAGTAAATAATCATTATCCAGTGAAAGTTAATTTGAATATTACAAATTAATGCATAAGTGGAAAAAACTGGGCTACTGATGTTTTACGTAAGAAAAAACATAGACCTGCATAGAAATCTCCATTTCCAAGAAATACTTCTTGCATACATTTTCCTCTGTGCACCCCAACTCATGCACTCTCTAATGCTGCAGAAAGAATGTTGAGAGACTGTGCTAGTGCCTTATTAGTGATTTATAGCAATTACTCTATTATCAAACTACAATTGTGCCAATATAACAATGAGGATAGGTTTTATATTGTTACAACAAAGGCTCAGTAATTTGTAGGAGATGCTACCAAACTCTAGTGAGGAAGTGGGCATAGATTGCCTTTTAGACAATTAACATCCTAAAATACTGATTTTTAAAAAATAAGTCTTTGCAATAAGTTGATGCCTTAGAATTGCTTCATAAGTCCACATTTAGCAACTGCTTTGTTTAGTGACGATTCACAATTACAACAGTGATTTTTTAAAAGCCATTTTACAACCAATCCTTGCACTTGTAACCTTCACAGGACTGCAAAACAAAGGAAAGCTGAAGTAAGATCATAAGCGCAGCTGCAGTTTCACCGTTTTGCTGAGTAACAGAGTTGCAAGTCCCAATTGTGGTTGTGAAACAAGGACCACTTGTACTATTTGTAAGTCAATGTCCAACAAAAATAGATCAACTACTGATTTTCCAAGTTTATGTCTACTTAATTTTAATAACAAAACAGAAATTCCAAGGCAGTGACAAATGCCCCCACAAAAACTTTCTATTCAGATTTGGGAAGAAGTGTGGCAACTCAAAAGGCCTACTACAAACCTTGTATCTCCTACCTTTTTTCCACAACAGTTATTAAGTGCCCAAATACAATATTTATATGGCAAATCACCTGGTGGCAAATCAGGGTCAGGAGAAGTCTGTTGAATTTTTCTTGGTTTCACGGTCGTTTTTGAACTTTCTGTAGTACTACGATTTGTTGAACTGGAACCACAACTTTCATGGTCATCCTAAAATATTTTTTAAATTATTTGTTAAAAATCAGCAAAATAACTGCAAACATTTGGTAGTTAGGTCATTTTTGTACCTTCTTTAATTGGAATTAGTGACTTATTTGATTTATATCTCAGCTTTCAACTCAATGAGTACTTAAGGCAGATTAAAAACAAAACACAGAATAAGCTTTAAAATAAATCAATACTAAAACACATTAACATTTAAAACCTGGCAAAGAAAAAATATCTGGTCTACTGTTCTAAATGCAAAGAAAGTAGGAACTAAATGAACTCCAAAGCCAGCATTCCACAGAATAGAAATGATGCAGTGAGAGGTCCTCACACATATGCCAGAAAATAAATCTATGACAGTTGAGACATCTTCAAAAGGTCTGCTTGGAGATCACAACTCGTAGTCAGGTTCATAAAAGCAATTGTTGAAATAGGCTGTACTCTAAAACAATGTTTCTCAACCTCGGCAACATTAAAATGTATGGACTTCAACTCCCAGAATTCCCCAGCCAAAAGCATGGTTGGCTGGGGAATTCTTGGAGTTGAAGTCCATATATCTTAGAATTGCCAAGGTTGAAAAACACTGCTGTAACTCATTTAGGCTCAGGCCAACATTAAATTATGGTCAGTAAGCAATAGGCAACTAATGTACATTTTTCAGTTCAGGTAATAGTTAACAGCCCAGATGCCATACAGTATTTTGTAACAATTACAACTTCCAAATATTTTCAAGGGTAGTCTTAAAGTAGTCAAAACTAGATGGAACCAAAGTATAGACAAAAGTGTTGCCAAATTTGACTGACTTAGGAATTACAGCACTGGTAACTATAAATGTACTTCTTGCCCAAACATCCTCTGTAAATTTATTGATAGCTGAGGATCAAGAAACACTTTTAGATCATGATTTATCAATCAAAGGTAGCATAAAACCATGTAAAATAATGTAGAAATAAGCTCGAGGAAAGAATGGAAAAGCTCTTAAGGGAAGGATATAGTAACTCACAGCCTGAAAAATGTGAAAAAGACACCCAAAATAACCTCTGACATCTGGTTGCCATAGGTGAGGATATAAAGAACTCTGTAGTCTTTCAAGATTTCTGTTACTATATTCCAAAACAATAAAATAGAATTGCTGTAATCCTTCTGATGTCTCTTTCCTAACTTGGCCTACCTCTAACCAGGGGTGTCAAACTCACATCATCATGGCAGCATCACGACGTATCGGGACTTTTTTCCCCTTCACTAAAACGGGTGTGGGTGTGGCCAATGCGTGACACATCCGGCCCACAGGCCAGAAGCTTGACAGCCCTGCTCTAAACCAACGCAAATTGGCTGAACCTCAACCCCAACTAGTAGTTTCCTACTGACAGCAGCACCTCTGTTTCTGTTCTTCCTAATCTAGCCCATTAACAAATCTAAGTAATACTTAGTAGTAGTGACTACTCCTTTACAATTTGATGCAAAGAGAAATTAAACCTTTGTCATCCACAAACAAATAACATCCAATTCTAAAGGCCCAGATGACTTCCCCAGCAATTTCCTAAAGATGCTGAACAACACAGGTGCTGTAAAAGTTGGTTCCCAGACTGATAACGTTTCAAGAGACAGTTACGTGAACAACCAGCTGCTAATTTCCCCAGTACCACAGAAAAAACTTGACTGTTTTCTAGTTTGTGGAAAAGCTGCGTAGAGGAATCAGATAATTTTCACCTAAATACACACAGAGCTGTATTGGTACCAAACTGAGAGCAATTCAGCTGTTGAAATTCTTATATTCCTACTCCTTGCACATCAATAAACCTTGCTAAAGAAAACCCTATGAGAATCATGCTTGAAAAAGAAATAGACTAAAGATACAGAAAGAATTATCTGCCAAAACCCAAAGTTAACCATAGCCGATTTATTTAAAGACTTCTGGAAGAATAAAAAACAACCTTAAGTACAGAGAGTTTTAAAGACAAATGACAGAATTTGAAATGCTTATACAGAACCAAGGCTGCCTATTAAGACTTATGTGTAAGTTACTATTAAAATAATAACAAGACAGAAGAAGTAAAAGGTTTTATGATAAAGTAGATGCATTTTTTAAATAAATAATTACTATACATTACAATGGAAAGACTTATTTTAAAAAATCAATAAAATTACCACACCTTATAATTCAAGAGAAAATTGATAGAAAATGTTTACATTTGATACCTCTTTCCCCTTCCAATTAATCATGTCTGATTCTTGGATACCATCTGAACAAGTCCCTGCAGTTTTCTTGGCAAGGATTTTCAAAAATGGTTTGCCATTGCCACCTTCCTGGAGCTGAGAAAAAGTGACTGGACCAAAGTCATCCAGCTGGCCTTGTACCTAAGGCAAGACTTGAACTCATAGCATTCCAGTTTCTACTGTGATGCCTTAACCACTACCCCATATTGGTACAAATCTCAAAAAATGCTAAATCATAGAATAATATCTGTGGGAAACATTACAATACCAAAGCAACCTGTTATTCTATGTGGTAGTCATTAAAAAACATTCAAAAGTACTGTAAAGAAATTCAAAGAAGTTTAAAAATAAAGCTTGAATTAAAACATCCGTTTTTTCTCTCTAGGAATCTTTCCAGAACAAATAAATGTTTAAAGAATTCACAATTTATCAAGGTATGTGTTGACAACTACGAAGAGTAGTTTGATCCAACGAGGGGGAAGGACGGCATGGGACAAGAATAGATGAGCTAGAGAAAGAAAGCACAGAGAGCATGCATCTGCGCAGGAAAGCAGAGAATGCCAAGAAAGTGCAAACATGCGTGTGCGCAAGTAGGAAGGAGAATGTGGGTGCATGTGAACAGAGGAGGGCAAGAGGATGTGGTGCGTGCAAGTGAAGAAATGTCAGGAGAGGTGGGGGATATTACTTGCAACCTTCTCTGCTGGCTTTCCCATTGACTTTGTTAGCAGGAAAGACCACAAGTGGTAATCACATGACCATGGAATGCTGCAACTGGTCATAAGTTTGAACTGGTTGCCAACTGGCCAAATTTTGTTATGTATCCATGGCAGCACTGCAAAACCCAAACCTTAAGGACCAGTCATTGTTTGGCCAGTACCATTGTAACTTTGAATGATTGCTGAATAAATGAAAGATTGCAATTTGAGTACTATCTTAAGTCACTGACAGCCAGTTAAGTGCCATGACTAAAGTTTAGAAACCAGACAACCATGAGTTTAGTCCTTTCTTGGACACAAAACCAGCGCTCAGCCTGAGGAAGAAGATAATGATAACGTTCTTCTGAAAAATGTTGCCATGGACTTTTTTGTATAATTACCATGAGTCAAAATTGAGTCAATGACAACAAATACATTCTAAGTGACTAGCCCGAATGGGGGTTACTTAGGAATGGGGGTTACTTAGGAAGGTGATTCTGCACAAAATGATGATGTAGCTATTGTACTTGGTTCAATGATAAACTCATATTGCAGAGAGAAAAGAAAATTAGTTGAGAAAAATCCTGAAGCAACTTGTGCTATTGAGCATTATTTTTAAGTCCTTGGCCTTATTGGCCAAGATTCTCAAATTAAAGATGGAATCCAAGGATTAAGAATGGTTATTCTACTTAAATCTTATAACTGAAGGCATAAAAATATTGTAAGGTATTTACATTGATCCTTCCATTTGAGTAAACTATTTGAGTTCCTAAAATAGTTGATACTACACTTAAATCTAAAATGACTAAATAGTCCTAAATTAATTCTATTGCATTAAGTGTGATTTATAACCCGGAAAATACATTTTTGATTAAAACTTGAGATCTGATTTTAAAACGGTAAAGATTTCAAATCTAAATAGTTTAACAATGTAGTTTGTTTTATTCTGTAGAAATATTTCTTCCTAAAAAGTAAAGCCTACCTAGATTTTAGCTCAAGTCCTAGTGGCCTCAAAGACTATCCATGTGGTTTTCTTGGCAACAATACATAAGCTGTTTGCCAATGACTTCTGGGATGTTTTTTCAACTTCCCAGACTACAGCCCTGACACTGCTTTGAGGTCCCCTATCCAAATACTAATTAGAACCAATCTAGTTTAGCTTCCAAATCTAGCCAAGGTCAGCCAGGTGCTGCCACCTGCTGTTACATGTTTATTTTATTTTAATTATTTAACTAAGATTAGGCTGCTTTCCAGTTACAGTCAGAAAGTGATCCTGACACTGAACATACTTTTACTAGAATCATTATTTAATGTTGATCATAAATGTATTGCACTATGCTGTACTTTTAATATGTCTGTTACACAAAAAATTACACACACTAATTAGGATCCAATACAACTGTAACTACATCCCCATGACCCAACAAGACAGCTGCACTCTTGTGGGACAATGACATTTAGGAATTCCTGACAAATGCATAAGATCCGGAGCTAAAGCATTATGGGTTGAGGGGATCTAACTACAGAATGTGCTCCCTCAGGAATGCAAGTGCCTGGAATTCAAGCAATGTTAAGACATATGGCAAAATCTACCTCTTTTATAAAATTTTCTCTATCAAGAGAAACAAATTTAAATTTGCAAAAATCTTTTACATTCTTTTCCAAAAGTGGCTTCTTAAAATCAATAAAAGGCAACATGGACAAAACCTATCATGTAAATAAATATGTAGAAAAGAAAATGACAGAATGACGTGACAGTTTTCTCTACAAAGAACTGCATGAAATTGCAGTTGAACAAATTGGGAGAAAACTAAGCCATCAAATCAAGGACAGTTTACTTGCCATTCTTTTTTTAAATAGCCTTTGGTATTTTTCAATTGCACATTGGGTCATACCCTAATCTACACAGATAAGCAAAACATTTGATTCTGCAATGAAAATTCATTTAAAAAATAATTTACTTGGGAATTCCTAATATTCTGATGTTTACATTACATCAGCATGATCTATGGCCCATTTAAAAACGATGTTGGGATTAAGAATTGCATACTAATTATTCCCCAAAACACTAGAATTATCCAACAAGGGAGAGATGCCTTAAATGCAATACCATTAGGGCTTCCTTATCAAAACGGAAATAAATAAAATATATTTCATTAAACAGTGAAGTCACTGGTGGAATACAGGCTGCTTCCATTACTTATCTTCTGAAGCATGAATTCCCTTCCCACCAGCTTTAATCAGTTAACTGTTAAGTCAGTAGCAATACTATGCAGCATTAAGCTTACTTAGTTATAATTCAGCAATACGAATTGCTAAGATGGGCCAGGATCCTTTTTGTGATTCTGCTTTAAAATATGGTTTTAGATTTAGCATGCAGTCAAAGCCCTACATTTAAAAAAAAATATAGAAATGGAAGCAGTGACAAATTTTATTTTCTTAAGGTCCAAGATCACTGCAGATGGCGACTGCAGCCATGAAATTAAAAGACGCTTGCTCCTTGGCAGGAAAGTTATGGCAAACCTAGACAGCATATTAAAAAGTAGAGACATCATCTTGCCAACAAAGATCTATATTGTTAAAGCTATGGTTTTCCCAACGGAAAACTGTATGGCTGTGAGAGTTGAATTATAAGCAAGGCTAGGCAGCAAAGAATTGATGCTTTCAAACAGTTATTGGAGAAGATTCTTGAGAGTCTCTTGGACTTCAAGGAGATCAAATCAGTCAACCCTAAAAGAAATCAATCGTGACTTCCTTTGGAAGAACAGATATTGAAGCCGAAGCTCAAATAGTTTGGCCACTAAATGAGAAGACAGAACTCATTGGAAAAGACCCTGATATTGGGAAAGATGGAAGACAAAAGGAGAAGGGGAGAGCAGAGGATGAGATGGTTAAATAGTGTCATCGACGCAATGAGCATGGATTTGAGCAGACTTCCATAGACAGTGGATGACAGATGTGGGGCTGGCATGCTGTGGTCTATGGGGTCACAAAGAGTCGGACACGACTTAGCGATAGAACAACAAATGACAACTCACTAGTGAGCTTAGCAGCTCAAATATAATTATCAAAATATTTAAAAACAATTCAAATAATTTTAGATAATGGAATTAATTAAGATTTCTAGAGTTTAGAGGCTATTAATTACTTGGCTGCTTACATTCATTATTGAATGAAAGCCTAAATTTCAGTTAGAATTTACTGAAAGCAAAATTCTGCTTTTTTCCTTATCCAAATACATGGACCCCTGAAATCTATCTATAGACTCCAGATTAAGAAGCCCTGCTAAAAATGATGCTCCTGACAGTGAGGAATAGAGAAACTTTATTGAGCCACTTGTTGTTGGATCACGGATGAGCAATCTTCAGAATTTTAATTAGCCGAAACAAAGGAAAGCACAGAAACAACATACAAAATTCACCACAAGGGAACTAATTATATGCCTGCAATACTAAAATTGTATTTTAGTTCACCAACTTTTTAACATAATAAAAAGATAAAAACAGAATAATTGACTTTGAAATTCCTCTTGTGATTGCCACACTTAAAAAGAAGATATTTACACTTTATACATGACTACATTGCTATTAGTACAGGTATCATAGCAGTACAATCTTTGTTTACTAAGCTAAACAAGTAATTTAAATCAGATCAGGCCAAATATGATAAGGCATAAGACTTGTTTAAAAATTAACATAACCAAAATATATTGTTCCAAGAGTCCAGAAGGCTTTCTTTTATCTGCTTTCACGCTGCTCTTAAGATATGTAATTTCCTCACTTTTAAAAGTGAAGTCATATTCCTGCAAAATTTAATTTTCACATGTGTTTCAAATTTTGTTTCAAGAGTCCTAAGCATATAATTATACTTTGAATTGGTGTTTTTTTTCCTTTTTCCTCCTTTAATTTTGTTTGGTTTCTGCTGCTGATTTTGTTTGTTTTTCTTTTCTTGGATCATATTTTATGCCATTTTTAGTTGTCTACTGTAAATCTACTCTAAAAGACAATCCTTTTCTTCTGTAGAATGTTCTACACATTCTTGATACATGTCTGAGTAATCCTTTTCTTTCACCTGAAAACATTCTCCAGCTATAATGTTTTGATCATTGTTATCTTCAAAATTTAAGTTTACTGACTTACAGGTTCTGCGAGTACCTAGAAATAGAAAACATAGGTACTGTTTTGAAGTTTTACTTTTTCCTGCTTTTTAAATGTTCTTAGAAAAATTAATGTTTTAGATAATTCTGTCATTCATTCAGAAAATTTTGGTTATTGGATAGAGTAGAATAAAATAAATAGCACTAAATAATTCTCACAATAATGGAAATATTGGAGACATATATAGAGCCTTCCAAAATCTACAAGAGCCAGGGGCAGAAAATACTGTCTTTCTGCATCCCACCAGGTGGCATTCTTTATATTATTCATTCTTACATTTAGCCCTTTTTTTGCGAACGAAGTACACAATCAGGAAACTATGGTAAGCTTTTAACCGAAAGATATATTAAATTATATATAATTTTTATTTTATTTTAAAGATTTGTTTCAATTCTTCAATATTCTTTTCTGAAACACACATTTCAAAATCGAAATAGTTAAAAAAATATTTGTGATAATATATGTTGTTATTCTGTCTTCAAACCCTTTTAAAGCGTTTGTACTTATATTTGATATATGACCTCTTAGTAACAGAAATTAGTGCATATAAGATGGGCCTTTTTTTCAGCAGTACACTACAAAAACTACTTGATGGATTATGGCATTATTTGGATTGGATTTAAAGTGGACACTTTTTTCCTTTAATCTTTAGTAATTACCTATAATAAAATTGTCACATTGTATAATGAGAAACACAAAAAAGCTATAAATATATTATCCTACTTTTGAAACATCTACTTACTATTTTCAACTTGTTTCTCAGTGCAATACTACTAACCAAGATAAAATACAAGGATTAAAAAAATGCAAGAGTTTATAGATAAAAAAAACTAATCACATGTATAATCTACAATAACCAACATCAGTACAGTTTTGATCAGATGGCATATTCTGTCAGGGCAAGGAACTATATATCACCTAAATGCACAAATTATTTAAAAATGTATAATCTACAGTATTAATAGGCTATAAAAAAATAAGCTCTTAAAGATATATATGGAGCAGTTTAGAGAGAAAGGTTGGAAGCTAATTACCTAAATTCCTTAAGCTTCTAAATATAGGTATAGAAAAGAAAAAAATGATTGCAAAAAAATATAAATGAAAGCAAAGATAAATCCTATCATTGGCACAAGTCCAAATGTTACTCTCCACGGGTCCACATGCTATGGAATAATTTGTCCAAATGTCAGTTGTAATTTTCAAAATGCCTTTCTTGCCATAGATTCTTAAACATCTGTAACAAATACTTGTTTTGAGAGTGCTTTACATTTGTGACATTTGACCTTTTGCTATATGCCCCACAAAATTCAAGTTTCAAATACCACGCAAGCAGGAAACCTGATCATTCCAGCAGTAGCCATCTGCATGGTCCAATATCAAATATTAGTTCTGGGTTGCACAATGTCATGTGTTACAAATCTGTTTCTGCAGCTTCTATAATTAGTTGTAATTTGCTGCTTCTAAAATGTGTTTCTTATGGGACATCTGGCCTCAAAACGTCTACCTTAGCACTGAAACAAAAAATACTTAGTGTTCTGGATGTTTTATTTTTTTAAAATATAAAGCAGTACATGGGTGGCATAACTAGGACCAGGCTTCTTTTTAAAAAACAAGGTTCGCATTATAGTATATATTTTTAAATGCAAATATACAAAAAAAATCAACATCATATTAAGAAGAGTAACGCTGTACTTTTGCATACTTTACCTTGACAAAATCCTTATTTTTCAATAAACATAGATTATACTGCAAGCATTCTATACAGAGATTTGGTTCTCTTTTACATTTTACAAGATGATCATAGAAATGCAACATGAATGATTACTGAAGGAAAATGAATAGGCTTAAAATATATCACTCTCAGGAGCCAATGCTTAAATAACATCCCTACAAGTGACAAAATAAACATAAATCATCTAAAAGAGAAAGAGCAAAATACATTTGTAAAAACTATATACATATATGTCCATCACTCCATTCTCTTTGGGTATACATTTTGCTTCCATCATTTCATATACCACTTCATATATTGCCTGTCATTATTTAATCTTGTTAAATCTCATTCCAACTGTATTTTTTCAATATTCCCTTTCTTCTCAACCTTTCATTATAACTTAATAATTCAAATCTCATTTATTGTTTCTGTATGACCAAATCATCTCAACCTACTCCTTTCTCATTGATCAGTCAACTGTATTCAATTCATGTTCATTCCACACCCATTCTTTTTGACCTTAACTCTTCTTGCTCTACCACACACAATTATAGTAACTTATTCTCATTGAATTTCAATGTACTTTTACATGTCTCCTGTCATCTCCAACTATTGCTCCCATATAACAAGGTGCCAATTATCACCTATAAACTAGTTCATTGCAAGGGCCAAGTTACTTTAGAACCATATATCTCCAAGAGACATTATCATTGCATGAGGTGGTATGAAACACTGTTATCTGATGGAACTTAAAAGGTGTGTCTTCTCTGTTGTAACATTCAGGCTTTGGAACCGCATTCATTACCCAACAAGATTCAGATGGTCCCAATCCTACTGGCCTCCAGTAAGACCTTGAAGACATGGCTTTCCCCAGGCAATGATCCAGGCTACGGTAAAGGCTGGAAACTGAATGGCTGTGACTTATTTATATTGTCCTAGTGGACAATCACTTAAATATGAGCCAGCAGTGTACTGCAGCTGCCAAAAAAGCCAACACAGTTCTAGGCTGCAGAAACAATGGGATAGAATCAAGATCACGTGAAGTATTAATACCACTTTATAATGCTTGGTAAGGCCACATTTGGAATACTGCATCCAATTTTGGTCGCCAAGATATAGACGAGAGCAACAAAATAATTTCCAAATCAGAAAATGCTGTTGGCAACAAAACCAATGCATCCTTTAGAGACAAACTAGAGTTTTGATGAGAGAGATACTAAGAAGGCCTTCCACAAAGAAGGTACATACATACATACATAAATGCCTTACCTGTACTTATACTACATACAGACTCCAGGCTCCTCAACTTAAAAGAAATAGAAAAAGTTTAACACATTTTCTTGTGATGTCCCTCTTCGCTCACAACCATGTAAAATCAGAAGAAACTATCTACTTTCTTCTAGCTGATTGATCACCAAATATCTCCAGAAGAGTCACTAAATGTGATGAATATGCTACTGCTGGAGTGTCAAACTCAAGGCCCGCGGGGTTGCCCTGGAAATAGCAAAGGACCAGTCCGCGGTGCCTCTACCATCAAAAATGGAGCTCAGGGGACCCGCATGCGGCCCTCCCGGGTTCCATTTTTGGCCATGACAGCTCCTGCAGCTCTCTGCCAGCAGAGGGCTAGCAGAACAAACTAAAAACAAAACAAAAGGAGAAATGTTTCCTCTTTTACACTTGAGCATGCAAGAAGGGACAGAAATGGAGAAAGGGAAAGAGAAAAGAAAAAGAAGGAAAGATTGGAAGAGAGCAAGGAAGGAAAGATAAGGAAAGAGGGGAAGAAAGAAAGGAGAATGAAGAGGGAAGGAAAAAGAAGAAAAGGCAGGGAGGGAGGAGATTATAATGAGATTGAGGGAGGGTCTGAGGGAAGTCCTGCTTTAGCACTTGGCCACCACGACCACCCTGGCTACTCCTACTACACCCACTCTAGCTCTCCGAGGTCAAACACAACCCTGATGTGGCCCTCAATGAAATCCAGTTTGACACCTCTCTGCTACTATTAGATTTTCAGTTATCCAATATACTTAATAATCTGTCCTTGCTCAAGCTGATTTGCATTCTATGTTTATTCTACTTATTCATTTTACTGTTTTAATATGTGTGCTTTTTTTGGTTGGGCTTTTGACTATAAACCCTGTTATTGTTGCAATACTGCTATTTTAACAACAATATTGTTAAAATTGTTGTACTTCCTCATTAAAAGCAAAGTCTGTGTTATGCTTTTAACACATTTCTTGTATACTTTTATATCCCTCTGCTGCCTTCCTTTCATTAGTAGAATCTGTCCATTAAATAGCCATGGAAATATCTAAGCTACAAGCTACCTAAAAATAGTAACAACATTTTTTTCAGTTGATTGCTAATGAAATTCTTGCTGTAACCATCTTGCCATCTTATGTTTTACCATTTTATATCAATGTCTACTATCTACACAGAATTCCCTTATGATGGAGTCAAATCCATTCTTTTTGTTACTTTTGTTACTTTTGTCTTGAGAATACACTACATGATTGTATGGGGAAAAGAAAGCTCTAACAAATTGGTAATTAAAAGAAAAGTATATATAAGAGAGAGAAATGATAATCTAGAGTTGAATTGTTGATTTAGAATATTACAAAATATGTAGCAGGATAGAACAAGGTTGAACTTCATCCTCTTTTCTGTCCTGAACTGTGGCCAGCTACTGGATCACAACAAAGCATGAAAGTTATGGCCTTTTTAGCTCTAGCATCTGGATTTAAGTTTTATACTGCACTGAAATGTCCTGTTCAAATTCAAAAACAAAGAACTGACTCTTTCTTGGCCTCTACAACTTTGTCCAGAAAGTTGTAGAGGCCAACCAGTAATAGATGTATCATTAAATTCTTTAAATAAATTAAAGAAAAATCTTATAAAAGCAGTTTGCCTTTAGTAAATTTTAGGGCAGTAAATTTAGGACAGGGTAAATTTCATTTAGTTAGTTGCACAAAGAATTTTTCATTAAACTCTTCAGTTTCTGCAAATATGATGCATGTGGGCAGGGAACCAGATGATGATTCAGTATATGCTCCTTAAGCAAAGGCTGGACCAGGAGCAGCAAATCTGGAAAATTAAGTACTGATAGTCCTTGACTTGTGACTGGTCACTTAGCCCCATCCCCCAATCTTGTGGTCACATGATTGCATTTGGGGCATTCAGCAACCTGCCCACATTTATGACAGTTTGCAGCATCCTGTGGTCCCATGACCACAATTTATAATGATCTTGTTTCTTGCAAACAAACAAACAAAACGGCCATTGGCTAAAAAGGGTTCTCTTAACAACCACTGCATTCACTTAATGACCACTGCAAAAAAGGTCATAAAATGAGGCACAGTCATATGATGACCTAGTTAACAACCAGCACAACTTACAACCGTAATTCTGGATTCAAATACAGTTGTAATTCAAGGATTACCTGTAATGTATTTGACATTTAGGCCCCATTTTACCATTTATTCAATTTAAGTAAATAATGGCTTCCAATTTTTTTTAGAATCTGGTTCTTAATTCCAGTAAATTAGGTATATGCATTAATAAATTTCAAATACATTAATGCTAATGTATATATTTACTCCTTAATATGATAAATCTGGAAGAATCATCTACATTTACTACTGGAAATAATTCATAACTGCATAATTCCATTATTTCACAGGTGTGAAGACAAATTCTTACAATGTCAAAAGCAAGCAACTTAAATCCAGATTAGTCCATTATAAACCTTAAACACAAAAGACGGTTGGGTGATACTGGGCCAGTCAAACTCTCTCAGCGCAACTCGACTCACAGGGTTGTCGTTGTATTGAGTTGTTTATATAAATAATAAAAGCAGGATATAAAATAATAAATAAGGGACATGCAGAAACTATCCCTCCCACCAAAAGAAAGCAGATTAAAACAGATTGCACCACAAAAGCAGGAAAAAATGGTATAGGAATTTGAAACTCGATTTCACTATAAGTAAATCTTAATCTGACATATAGCAATTGCTGAAATTCTTTCATAAGGAATACAGTTTTGCAATAAATTTATCAACATTTGAATGCTTAAATCTCTGCTTGTGACATTTCCAATTCTGGTGTTTGCCCAGAAAACTTTGACAACTCAAGTTTCACATGCTTCCCAACCACTGAGTTTGTTCAACATTAAATCAGAATATCCAGTTACTAGATTATAAAGATAAATTCCAAGTTGAGAAGATTTACATGGAATTCAAGCAATGGTACAGAAGGAACAAATGATATTAAGTCAAGATGCTACTTCTGTATCTTTTCCTAACAAATAAAGAGATCCAGAGTACTAGTTGGTTAAAAAAAAAAAAACTGAAGGAATTTGGATAGTACATTGGTCTAAAGCACCCTGTTATTAACACCAGCTGCCTGCAATTATTGCAGGTTCGAATCTCACCAGGCTCAAGGTTGACTCAGCCTTCCATCCTTTCTAAGGTAGGTAAATTGAGGACCCAGTTTGTGGGGGCAATAAGCTGACTTTGTATAAATATACAAAAGTACGAAGGCTATTGTTTAACGCATTGTAAGCCGCCCTGAGTCTCCGGAGAAGGGAGGCATATAAATCAAATTTAAAAACAAAAACAAAAAACTATAACTATAACTAAACTATAACTATAACTATAACTATAACCATAACCATAACCATAACCATAACTATAACTATAAAAAGAGCCTTGGTAGTACAGTGGTCTAAAGCACCCTGTTATTAACACCAGCTGCCTGCAATTATTGCAGGTTCGAATCTCACCAGGCTCAAGGTTGACTCAGCCTTCCATCGTTTCTAAGGTAGGTAAATTGAGGATCCAGTTTGTGGGGGCAATAAGCTGACTTTGTATAAATATACAAAAGTACGAAGGCTATTGTTTAACGCATTGTAAGCCGCCCTGAGTCTCCGGAGAAGGGCGGCATATAAATCAAATTTAAAAAAAAAAAATTGACTGGTCATGACATTCTCAATCCCAAACCTATTGCCAGTTCAGCAAAAAAGCGGTACCAACTGTTTTGAGGGAAAACATAATTTCCCTGAACTTTCAATCATAATTTCACAAAAATTATAAAGCGTTTTCCAAAATTCTACACATAAGATTATTAACACAAAATACTTTTAATAACAACTAACAATGTTAAGATGTCATCTGACTCAGTTCACACGGTCTTATTTCATTTAGGCTTGCCAGTTATTACCTGGAGTCCATCCTTTAACTTCAAGATGCATTCCATTGTATTGATCGTAATCACGACTGGTTCCGAACCAAGTTTCGTCCATGGTACATGAATACGCAATTCGTGAATGTGTCCACTTAAAAAGGTAAATGGCAATTTCAGCTCCTTAAAAATAAAGAACATGAGATGACCGAGTTAGCTATTAAAACCTAATTTAAATGAAATGGGTTGCTTCAACACCTACTTACAATTATTAAAACTTACTTCATCTTATTTCTTTTTTTAATAGCTAACAATATTCGCACACATCAAATAATTTGCTGCAATATGTTTTCACATTCAAAATAACTGGATTTCAGAGAATTCACAATTCCACGGATTGTTTGGATTTTATAATTGACGCTTGAAGATTCAACAGTAAAAATGCATAGCTTACAAAACATGAAATATATTAACCACCATGATTTCTGCCAATGAACGGTTACTAGAATACTGCTTACAGCATCTTTCAGAAAGCAATCCCATTTAATGTAACCTTTCAAGAATTTTAGAGTTATATAAGTTAGACCTTCTACGTAGGCACAAGAGACTACAAATCACAACTTATGTCTCAATATATGAAATTTGCTCTAAAGCAGAAATTCACATGAATCATATATCTATGGATCTGAATTCTTTGCTGGACTGAAAGACTAAGTAAACAAAACATAGGAAAGCACTATTAAAGACTCGATGATAGCCTGGGGGAGGAATTTTGGATACACGTTAGATCTGGAAAAATGGCAACAAATATGGAATAGAAATGCAAAAATGACGATGGCAGTGTCTTTCAAAGAAAATATATTTAAAATGTTATATAGATGGCATATAGCACCAGCAAGAATCGCAAAGATGTTCCCTGGAACTTCAGCAGAATGTTGGAAATGTGGGGCAGCCAGGGGTACATTTTACCACCAATGGTGGACATGTTTACAAGCCCAGAGCTATTGGAGTAAGATAAAGGATTGGCTCATGGAGATTACAGGAGTTAGCTTTCAACTAAGACTAGAAGTCTACTTATTAGGAATAAATCCTGGGGGTATAAGGAAAATAGATTGGTACCTTTTTATACGCATTACACTGCGGCTAGAATTGCATATGCGTAATTTTGGAAAGGGAAGGAAGTACCATCAGACCAGATGATAATCAAAAAAATTTTGCAGTGTGCAGAATGTGATAGATTAACATATATTTTTAAAGATAGACAAGAATCAATTTTCAATCAAAGCTGGGATAAATGATACAAATGGATAGAAGTAAAAAGGTCATGAGGGAGACGTTAGGAAAGCATATAGCATAGATTTGTTGATACTAAGTTAAATATATATAAGGTAATATTAGATGTAAGAAGACTAACAAGAGTTAAGATGCAATGTGTGGAAAATTTAATTGAAGATGTAGTATGATGGTATGTAAGGTTACTTAGGAACTGCATGTATATGAGGGCTGAATCAACCCCAGTTGTATATATGTGATCTTGTTTCGTTATCGTCTTTTTTTGTCTTTTTTTGTATCCAATTTATAATAAAAAATTTTTTTTTAATTTTTTTTAAAAAGGAAAGCACTATTTCTGTCTTATTGATATTGCCCCTATGAGAAATGAGATTTCTAAGATGAGAGCTAAATTTTTAGAAGTATAAATAAACTGATAAAGCGAAGGGGTGGGTGTATGTGTATGACAAAGAAGAAAATACAGTTACTAAAATAACTGAAGAAAGAACTACCATCTCTCAGTATTAATAATAATTAAACATGAAATAGTAACTGTAATGCAGCACTTAAAGCTGACAACCCAGACAATAACAGTAATATTTGTAATTGCAATTTTAATCTACAATTATGAGATGTTTATGCTCTTTTTGCCGAATTATGAGAACTTATTGATATCAATTGTTTGATAATCGCCATTGATTCAAATAAAGGTTTTAACAATAACCAGTCCACATGTCAACAATGAATGAAAAATGAATATTGATAGCTGTGACAATTAGTACTTTACAGTATAGCTTTAAGACTTCAATGTACAAAATGTTAATTTAGAACATTTTAACAGAATTAGATTTTTAAAAGTCTTCTTGCTACATAGTTTTTGTCATTAAGTATCAAAGAAAGCTTATTTATTCATATAATAGAAATCATAGGCCTATTTCAATATTTTGATAATTGCTTAATTTAATTGAAATCCTTCCAAAATTATCACATCTATTATATAGAAGTGTTTAGACACATACAATATTTATCAACATAACAAGGACACATAATAAATTATATCATATAGTTATAATATATAATATATATTGTAATATAATATTCTCAGACAGTTATCATTAAGAATAACTTATTTTAGGATAAAGTTTTATTTAAAATGTAATCAAAATAATTACAATAACATACCTGTTCAAGAACATCAAGTTTTAGCTCAAGTTTGCTGAGAACTACATCTCCTCCCCAGAGTGACAACTGTAAATCAGAGGGCTTCAAATTCTTGATGTAACGATTCACATAACTCATTAGAATAGGAGTTACGTAGGATTCCAGCATTGTGCCTTTATTCACATGAGCCTTTTAAGAAAACATATTGTAACTGTAGCATACATAACAATTTAGGATTAGCTGTGGTTCACAAGTATTAAACAAAAGCTCATGGATTTAAACTGCTATACTGTATTCTAACACTTTGGATCAATGTATATTTACTTGAAAATTTAATGCAATATATAAGTAGATATTAAAAAGTAGAAGCAAATTCAGTGGAATCTGTGGCTTTTATTATCAGTTAAATGATAGTAAAGATATTGCTATTATATAAATATATACAGCAAACTACAACTATATATTTAGTACAACAAAACCTCCTTCTCTTTGAACCCCCCCCCCTCCATTACATGCATGTCTGTGTATGTTTGTGTATACATACACCCACACATACATAATCATATCCCTCAAACAATGACTTTTATGAAATGAGTCTGCAATTAAAAGGATTGCAACCAGCATGATGTCTTCTTCCAAACATCATGCTAAGCCAAAACTCAATTTCTGCATTTGGGTTTAATGTTTTTTTTTTTAACTCATTCAATGATTTAACTCTTATCATGTTACATTGGACTGAAATATACAGCAAATTAAATGTTAGTACTTTCTGTAACCGGTTTGCTCTTGGGCACCAATACAAGTTGGCTTTAAGTGCAAAATACAATTAAGGCATCAATACTGATGTACTTTGAATAAATGTGTATTCTGCCCATAAATGATCATGATCTTCTTGTCTGAATGCAAGCAAGCAAATGTTTTTTTTAAATACTGTAAAATATCTAACTTTACCACATAACACTACTGCCCCAGTTTTGTCTCTCAAAACAAAACAAAAAAGTTTCCACTCTGTGCATCCTCTATTTCACTTGTCGCAATGTCATAATATGACTTAGCATACCTTTCCACTCAAGTTAACCGCAGCTTGTTAAGAAACAAAACCTCCTACTCACACTTCACCCATCATTTATATTTTTACGGTCCACGATAACAGAACATTCCTCATTAAAGCGGCAATATATTCTCAGAGGTTCCCAGTGCCCAGAAGAAAAACATGCAAACCACCACCTACCTTTCAAGGACTGGCTTCCCACGCGGACCCCGAAATTCGGCGTCGCCCCCTCCCCGAAGAAGGTCCAAGAGGCTGCAGCTTGGTACCTCTGGGGGGTGAGACCCCCCCCCTTCTTCCCCGTTGAACCCTCCCCCCCCACTCCGCTGCCTTCGAGCCTGACACGCGTCCAGATGCGTGTTCCTGCTTGGCGTCTTCACATCTGTCTCCCGAGTTAAGTGTCTGCCCAAGCAGCCTCCGGCTCTTCTTCTGCCCGCCGAGTCCGTTTTCGCATCAAGCCTCCACGGTCAAAAGCCGCTCTTCCCAGGCGCCTCACAAACCGCGGAGCTCCGGGCCACCCGCCGCCGGGACCCTCATTTTCAGGGTCAGCCCAACAGAAAGGGGCCACCGAGGGTCAAAGGGGCTGCGCTCTCCACGCCCGCCGGGACACTTCCGGGTTCCACGACAACTGGTGTTTCCCTTAAAGCAGCCCCTCACCATCTCGGGGACAGGTTTCGCGGTGACACCATCCGGCGGAAGGCATCCCCGGAGGGCGAAAAGAGGGGAAAGCGGGCGGGAGGCGCTTGTGCTCGAAGGTCGAGGAGTCGCGCGGTTTCTATTTTTTTTGCAGCGGAGTGTCGCACATTCAGACGGTACTACGAACTTTGGAGTATCCCGTCATTTCAGAGTTTCCCTGGGAAGTAACAGGCCAACTTTTTCTTCCCTAGCGGTGCTTCTGACCACGGCATTCTTCATGAAGGTTGCAGCGGAGCAGGAGAGTCCAAGTCCAGGCGGGAGAGAAGGAGAGGTTTGGACCGGGATCCATGGAAAGGGAAGATTGAGCCGGTCTGCCTCTTCCGATGACCTGCATTTTAAAGCACCGCCGGCTACTGAATGTGTGTCCCACGTGTTGTGAGGACCCAGAGGATGGGGGTCAGCGACGACGTGGATGCTGGTCTCGTGAGCATTGACCCAACCACAGCTTCGCTTTCACGTGGAGAGATGGAAGGAGGCTGGGATTTCTCTGCTGCTGAACTGCTACTGTCTTCACCTCTTCTTCAATTGGCCTGAAATGCAATAGCTACACGTGGACAATTTAGCTTGCTTTTGTTTGGACTCCTTGCTGAAGGGTGCTATCCTGATTCTGTAGGACAGCCAGTATAGTTGGTTAATTCCACCAGGCTGATCATCCCTCTTCAGCACACTTAGCATAGAGAAACAGTCCCCAGTCGCATCCAGCAGAAGGAACCGGCTAGGTATGATTGCAGAATTCCCTTGTCATCTCTAGACTCCATCCTGTTGTAGTCTAGAGTCAAATAAAGTTTAAAAAACCAAAGTCACGAAGGGAAATGAGTCACAAGCACTACTTTTATTTAGAATTGTCCATTTAGACACTGGACAAAGTTGGCAATCTATGCTGGCCGGGGAATTCTGGAAGTTGAAGTGCACATATCTTAAAAAGTTGCCTAGTTTAAAAAACATTGATTTAGAATTTTTTCTCATTCTTGTACTTGCAACAGATCCTGTTTTCAAGATTCCTCAGTTTTCTTTGAGATAAGCTGGAAGTGGCAGATCCTGCCATTTCATCAAGTTTTGCCATTACACCTTTAGTCTATTTCATGCCCCAGTGACTATTGTTGTTGTCACTTTGTCCAGTTTTAGAAAGAATGAAGGCAAGGAAGACTGACTTGAAAAAAAGAGGGGAAATAAAGCATACAATGAAATGTGTGCCATTATGAAAATCTTGCAACATACTTACTTGCATCAGACATTGGGATGCAAGAATGTATTTGGCACTATGACACCTCTGAACGGATGTTATTTTTGCGTCATTGTGGCTTCCTGTGAGCACAGCCACAATTGAATGGACATAGGTAATGGGGGAGGAATGGGGACGGTGAAAATACCATAATCTCAAATGTAAGGATTGGTTCATATAACATGGTAAACCAAAATGTAGTATCTTTGGTTTTGGCTTACCATATTATACAAACCAAGTCATGGTTTGGCTTCATATTGTATGAATGCAGCCTAAATATTTGTTAAAATGCTACTTTTATCTTACCATTTCATACTCTAATGTTGTATAAAATGTGGTTTTCTATGACCTTGTAAATATGTCAAATGCAAACAGCCAAGGTCTAAAAAATTTTGTTGCAAAAAACAAAACACCTTCTAAAGGCATTCCTAATGAATAGACAATAATTGTATTAATTTGACAAAAGTCCCAAAAGAAGTTTTCTAACAATAAATATTAAGAATTTCCTGACTTCTAAATTTTAAATCTTTAAGTTTAGCTGTCTCAGTCGCAGCAATTTTAAGATGTGTAGACTTTAACTCCCATTCTGAAGCGCCGGAAAAGATGCCTGGAGAGCAGTTGGAGGGCTAGCCTTTCCGAATTCGACCGAACACTGGTGAGGTCTCATATTAAGACCTACCTAATGGCGATAAAAACGGCAAAGTTTAACTATTTTTCCGTTCTTATCGCGTCTGCAGATAACCACCCGGCCGCCCTGTTCAGGGTGACCCACTCCCTGCTCCATCCAGGAGCGCGGGAGGACCCCTTCGAGGGCAGGGCTGAGGATTTTGTGCAGTATCTGCATGACAAAGTCACTCAAATTCGGAAAGGTCTGGACTCTGACTTGGTAGATGCAGGCAGGGTGATGGAAACAGGTCTTGAGAGTGTTATCTGGGAGGAGTTTGACCCAGTGACCCACGTCCCCCCTGAAGACGTGGGCAGGATTCTGGGTAGACTTAGCGCGGCCACATGTTTATTGGACCCGTGTCCCTCCTGGTTGGTGCTGGCTTCCCGGGAGGTTACACGAGGCTGGCTCCAAGGGATTGTCAATGCTTCTTTGAGAGAGGATTACTTTCCCACCGCCTTGAAAGAGGCGGTGGTGAGTCCTTCGGGAGAAGGGTGGTATATAAATTTAAATATTAAATAAATTAAATTAAATTCTATCTGGGGATTTCTGGCAGTTGAAGTCCACACATCTTAAAGTTGCTGAGAAAGCTGGGTTATACTAAAGCATATTTCCTCACTAGAGCAAAATGTACTAGAAGGAACTATAATAAATTGGTATTAAGCAAGAATTTAAATCTGTTTTCCTAGTATAAATTTATTTATATTTTATATTTCTAAACTGCCCCTCTCCTTCAAAGAAGGGGTCTGGACAATGATAGCTTACTCTTATTTCTTTACCTTAATAGTAAGCATTTAGAAAACATTGCTTAGATTAGGTGATTTTGTTCATTATATTTTTTTTCTACATTTTTATAATCCAGGCAACAATTTGATTGGTTATTGTTATGATAGAACCAAGAGTGTCACAGCTTAACAAAAACCTCCAAAATGACTTGCATTTGGGATCCTAATCTATTTTGCTATTTTTCATGATAAAGTCTATTTCAGAATGTAACTTCAAAGAAACATAATTATCTTTCAATAGACATTTTGTGGCATATTATTAGTGAAATTCAAAAACATTTGTTTTATTCAATAATTTATAAATCAACTGGCTTCTCACATGTCCCTAATCCATGAAAAAGTTATAATGGTTGGGTTCACACAACATCCTAAATAATAAATCAGGAATAGACAATATAGTATTTGGAATCATGGATGGGAATTTTGGAATCTCATCTTGTCCAAAATTCTATGTCCGGTTCATAATTTGATTCTCCATGAATCTCACTTGTCGCTTTATAAAACCATTGAAGTTGCCTGCCATGAGCCAAATTGCTGGCTGTCAGTTCTATAATTTTCTCAGTATAAAGCCTATGTCATTCTCTAAATCCTAAATATCCTGCATTAATTTCAGTAGAGTATCTGAGGTTCTTGTATTGCGAGAAAGGCAGAAATTATTTTCTATCTAATTGACTGATTCATTGGACTTGCAGCCACAAAACTCTTGGTAGTTTATAGTAATCATTCTGTTCTATGCAAAACTCTGTGTAGTTCTATGCATGATTTTATATACAAGTAGTCCTCTATTTATGACATAAATTCAGCCTGGAATTATGGTCATAAATTGTGCCAGTTATTAAACAGGGCATTTATATGACTGCCCGATTTTATAACATTTTTTCCCAGCGGTTATAAATACCGCAGTTGTTAAGGAAACATTACAGTCATTAATCAAATACTATGGTTGTTAAGCAAACCTACTGTTCTGGCACTTTTTGCCAAAAACTCGAAGTAAATGCTGGTTTTTGACAGTACACAATCATATGACCATGAAAGATTACAAATAACTGTAAATGCAAACCAGTTGCCGAGCATTTAAAATGAAATTATGTGACTGCAGGGAAGGGTCGGCTATCAAAACTTCAGATCCAAGTCCTAAGTACCTTTGGAGGGTTCTGTGGTAACTTCAAACAGTCACTAAGCAACTGATTGTTAAGTAAGAACTACCTGTAATGCTATCAGGTTACTCCTTTGTTCCAGAACCTCAACAGCTGTAGTTTTTCATCAGCACCATAGAACTAGATTACTACATCATGCTATACTGTACATTAATCCAAATGTCAGCAGCTCATTTATTGATGGGTGGCAGTTGTAGTCATATTAACAGCTATGCAATAGATCCTACATTGACTCCCAATAGGTTTGTAGATGCAATTCAAAATTCTGGTGTTCACCTATAAAGCTCTGAGCTATAAGCTCGGCTTCTAGGTATTTCCAGGAGTGTCTCTCCAAGCAGTCTATTCTCCCTGAAACAAAATAAGCAGGTAACCTTCCATTCTGGGAAGATAAAATGGTTTGGTCTCAGGAACAGTGATTTTTGGTAACGACCTCTATCTTGTGAATTAATAGCTATGCTAAAAACTAGGTATGTACTTATACTGATAGCTTGCCAGAAACATTAAAAGTGAATTTTTGTTGTGAAATATTGGGAAATTGTGTAGCTTGGTGCCATCTATGGTTGTTATAAGTTGATTGCTATGTTGTTTACAGTACGTTTTACTGTAGATAATGTACTATGATTATTACTTCCATCCTTGCAAACCATCCATGTCTCTTATCACATTTACGTAACAGTGAATTCACTGTATTTTGTTCTTTATAAAGTCTCTCTCATTAAACATTCCTTTTCTTTATATACACTCTTTTTAAATTGCAGTTTCTATAAATGTTCTTTATAACTTTTTCAATTTTTTTCATGTTTTGCTATTTTGGGAATATAAGCCGTGGAATTAGTTGACTATGCTCCAGGAAGAAAGATTATGATTCTCATAATTATCTACATGTCATTCTACTTTCAGAGCTTCATTAATTGCAATCTACTATGAATAATTTGAGTCCGAAAGGCTAGCTGTAACTGAACCCAAAGGACCAATGTAAGCTGAGCTTACATATGCACCATGAAGTTATTTGGCTTTCTGCCCAACCTCCCCCGAACAAGTGGAGCAATAAGAATGCAACCTATTGACCAATCAGCATCTTCCAAAACATCCTGTCAATAGCCTTGGAGATTTCCTTTCCAGGAGCACAGATGAGCCTTCATAACATTCCATGGAAAATTTTGAAAATTTAAATGTTAAGCCGAGGAAGTCAAGATCAAGTGGGCAATGATTCATGAAGGGCCACGTGGGACAGAAATTAAAGGCAATCCTTCCAGAAAGCAAAGACCACATGTGAACCAACAGAGAGAATGAAATTTCTTTCTGCGGAACTCAGAAGTCAGCTTTATAGTGGATTCAAGAATCGCCCTTGAATACCCAAAAGGTATTTGAATAAAATGCACTCTGTAAACCAGCCTGAAAGCAAAAGACAGCTAGAGGCTGGGACTGAAATCAAAACATTCTAGAGTGAATCTTCAGAGAATGAATACACTCAAATTGACCTCCCTGTGGCCAGCTGCAATGAGAAATTAGATCTGTGTGTTTCCAGACGTTGCAAGAAAGGAGAATAGAGAACAGATGTGCTTTCTTTTTCCTCTTTCAATGGACTTTCAGATACTAGCAGTTTGCTCACTTTCTTTTCCTTCTAAGTAGGGGAGGAACTTTTAATTTTGTTACAATGCAGATCTCTAAAAAAGGATGCATTTAATTGAGTGATTTGAGTTCACACATCAAGCTAAGCCTTAAGGTGGTTATTCGATTTGGATGTTTAGATAAGTGTTACTTCACTTGAAAACACGTGTTATGTAGAACACAGACAAACACATACGAAAAATCTTTTATCAATAATACAAAACTATGCAGAGCATGGATCTGGACCAATTCTAATAAGCCGCAAGTTGGGTAAACTTTGAAAGTACCCCCACTCGAAACATTTCATTTATATATTTATCAAGATTTAGAAAGCCACCCAACTCAGTGCGATTCTGGGCAGCATACCCCATAAACACACAACAATAATTTTTAAAACTAACAACAAACAACTGATAATATAGATACAAAAGCTAAAAACCACAATGTAAAATGCAATCAAATACAGAACAAAACAAACCTCAGAGGAGAAGCCCCACTCAAAACATATAAAATACGCAGATAAATTGTTCATTGTCTGGTCATAAATTCTCAATAGTTGAGATTTGTCATTTTGTACCCCTTTATTAGTAAAGGGGAGAGGGAATGTAAAATACACTAAATAATAAACTGTACTACTACACTGGTCTTCCAACAATTCTTTCTGAGCTTTCAGTTTCTGAACTAAGAACCTCAAAACACAACAGAGACATCAACATTAAAATGTCCTTGTGAAATGAAACAATACAGGTACAAGACCAATTTTAAAAACCATTTTGGGTCTGCTGCTGCAAAGATACATGCCAGCCAGAAGAGGGTGCCTAAGCTAGTTTAGAGTCCTGCTTCTGATAAATGCAGCCATTTTGTTCAAAGAGAAAGTTGGAGAAGATTAGCCTTCTAAGCTAAAATAATTTAAAGAAAACTCTCATATTCCTGAGATAGAGCATAATTGCAAGGCTGTGGACCTAACACAAACAAATTCTGGCACTTTGGAAACAAAATTGCTTCCATACATGGATGAAATGTTGGATTCTAAACCCCAGCTCTAGCTTTTACACCTGGGGTTTCAATTATACTCATTAAATAAAGATTCCACTCTTGAGAGTAATAATTATGTGATAAGAGCCAGATTTTTTATTTTTTTAATGTGCTTAGTTTTACAACTTTTGTGTTGTTTTTATTTTGATTGCTCAGAATTGGTTATAGGACGGATAGCTATATAAATGTCTTAAATAAATAAAAATTAAATAAATAAAATATTGTTCTTATATGTGAGGTTCGCATGCCTGAGGACTATCTGAGATTACCCACATTTTCTAATTTACCTATCAGTTAATCACTTAAATGAAGGCAAAGAAGGATTTCATTTATTTGTTCTTTAAATGTACATATTCATCTTAATATTTATCGGCAGTACAAGCTTGTTCAATGTTTCCTTAAAAAAATAAAACTGGAAATTTTAATCTTCTGAATTATTTTGTAAGTGAGAATAGCATAGTAAAAGCATTGAGAGTTACAAATGCCTACACTGGAAAAACATTTAACTTTTCATCAGTTTTATAGCATGTGCCATTTGACACTTACCAACTATGCTTATTGGGGATAGAGAAAAATACAATGCATTTTCCACATAGCAAACCTTTTTTCACCATGTCTGAATTTCTTTAAATCTGACAGGGGAAGAATTCATATTGCAAGACGGTACTTCTCATTTTGTCTTTTTATAGTCCAGTACTGATACTGAATTCTAAAATCTATTTAAACCTTATCATTTCTGAAGGTTGTTTTCATGTACTGTATGAATTTATATTTCTCACTTTCAGTGTAGCTTTTAATGAACAATAAAACACAAGTACTTTGTTTTAAAAATTTGTACATCAGAGGTAGCCTAATGAAAAACAAAACTGAGAAAGCTTTCACTGTTTATTTTAAAAGATTTGTATATAGCTGCCCATATTAAAAACAACTTTGGGTGGCTTGCTATAATTGTTTCTGTAAAGACCTACAAGAATATAAATTATGCCTAGTTTTAGTTATTATTTTATAGTTTGGCGTGGTACTTTTATGAAAGTCAAGCAAATCAACTCCTGTATTGCATGCTGAAATTATGCAGAGTTGACCAAACACGACTGGATTTTTTTATCAAAAACACTTAATTTAAGTACGAATAAAGGAGAATATCTGTAGCTCATGGTTCAGATGAGGGGTCCTTGGTGCTCTCTTTGTGCAACCAAAGAACCAAGCTCAAAGAGCACCAACGACACCTCAATTAACTCCCTATGTTAGAACAAGAAAAGTTAAGTTACATCTACTAGTATAATATTTGCTTACATTCTTTTGTTCTTTCTCTTTTTTTCATTCTCTTCTACCTCTTATTCTGTCTCAGGATGCCTCCCTTCAATCAAATTAACTTTCTAAAATAATTTATCTCGAGCAAAGAATAGATCCAATGATGATTGACATCTTTGAGGTGTACTTTGTAACTTATTGGTTTAGTGTCAGTTATTGACAGCTCCAGTTGGGAAAAATTCTAATCGTATCAGCACCAAAAGCAATTCAATTTTTTATAGCTCCTTTCACATCAAAACCTATCATAAACTGCAGTGCCATCAGTTTGTTGATAAAAGAAGAGGTCGTGCCTGAAGACGAGAAGGAGGGTGTGTATGAGAAATTGATGCCTTAAAATAGAAAGTTCTTCCAAAGAAAATGTGCCTTTATGCAGCCATATGAAATCGTGTAACATTTTGTAAATTAGTAAGGCACCTATTCTCACATCTTTTAAATGTCTACAGGGTACCATTCTCTTCATCCAAGCATTCCCTGTACAAATTCAGTAGGGATGGTTCTTGTTTCATTTTTTTGTTTTCCTTCTGCTACCTACTTTTTATTTTATTTTAAAGTTTCAATTTACCTTATTTCATCATTGTACTCTGAAATCAATCCAGTTTTATTTACTGTATATAGATAGGGGCATACAACAAGAAGAGGAAAATAAATTCTTCCTTTTTGCTATTTGAGATTTGCTAAAACACCAGTACAACTTTGCCTCACTTTAGATCTAATGAAATCAAAATTGTTGTTCATCTAATATCACATTAGTCATGTTACATTGGAGGCCGAAGTTCTCATTCTGTACCACACACAAAGAGTAAATAAAGGTAACAAACGCTCCCTCTGAAGTGGGAAGAATATAAAAAACGCATTCGTTTGCGTGAGATATAAAAATGTATGTTCACACTTCTGAAATGTATGGCTGCTCCGTTCACACTTTAAGCCAACGGCAAACAAGCATAATTCTAATTGGCAGCTGGATGACATTCCAAACAGGCACCACAATAATTTACTTACCTCAGTCAGATTTCCCATGCAACCTGCACAGCACGCAGCCAGGAAATCTGACAATAAATCCTGTGTCTCCATACAAAATAAACTCCAAAAATCCCTATACAATGAAGTGTGGCAGCCAGGGAATTACTCTTGTTTAACACTAGTAGCAACTAAGATTCCTGCTTGCTTTCATTCACTGCTTCTGTTTGAGATCTGAAGTATGTTTCTGATCATAAGAAAAATATTTTCCGGTTTATTTATCTTCATTGTGTGGAGAATGAAACTCAATGAAAAGAGTCTCTTTTGTTGTAATGTTTGGAACGGTTTTGCTAGTCATTACTGACTTCTGATTATCTGATCATAAGTTTAAGTTAGATTTATGGCAGACCGGGAAGAGAAATGGGGTCAAGACAGAGGCAAACATCACTAGGGAGAATTCTCTCAAACCAAACTTCAACCTTCCTTCCAGTGAGTTGATAGCAGCAGCAGCAAGAACCCTGAAAGACGAGCTTCATATGGGATTTTCTTTTACATGAGAATGAATGGGGCCACTCCAAGTGGAAAAACGATGTTTTTCCAATTCCAGAATTAGCAGCTGAATGTATCTACGTATCTCCTGGACTGAGTTGACCTGTAATGACATGCATCTGGTAGGACTGGTGATCTTGGGAAAACGTATATAGAGTACTACATCTGAACTGTTTCATTTAGTTTGCTGTGTTTCTAAGACTCATTTCTTTGATAGTTTTTTTAAACTTGGCACCTTCCTTTATATGGTGGGACTCCAATCTCAAGCATTCACTTTCTAGCAAAGTAACTTCTGTTTAAAAGACATTTCTAGCCGTGAAAGGACCATTAAAATTTTTGCCTGGTTTGTACTGGCTGTTTAACTATTGCAAGATTGTGATAAGTCAGTCACTATTAGGAGCAATCAACAGATTAATTTAGTGGAATATCATTCATGTATGAATATACTTAAAGAAAAGGTTAGAATTAAAGAATTTCTTTATTCTTTTCTTAATCTATATTTATCCTAATTTATTTAAATATGATTTTTTAAAGAAAAGGCAACATATTTCTACTTCTTTGTATATTGGTGTAATTCTCTTCATGTTGCTTTTACTGCAGATTAAAAATTTTGAGTTTGTGGGAAACTGTTTTCTCAATCATCTTTTCATTTGTGAGGAGTAGATACATTTCAAATTCAAATAGGACAGCATTGTTGCTATTCTCAAGATGTAGAGAGCTTGTGTGTATTATATTTGGTGTATTGTGCAACCAAGTGTCACATTAAAACAATGTAAAGATGTATTAGATAAGAGGCATTTGTCCTTCTAGGAAAAATATATAATTGACCTGTAAATTTATAAATATAATTTGAAGCGACGGGGGCTTATTTTAAAGTTGTATACAACTTAAAATTCTTTTCCCCCTATACATTAAATGCACGTTATCAGTACTGCAGCAACAACAACCTAATGAGGTTGGGTAAATAATCTTATGGTAGATAAAAGCTGAACCAGCGTGAAATAACTTCCTATATTGGGCCGGAAATTGCTTTTTGCAATTATTTTTTTATCATACTGGTTAAAATTACCAATCGCTTGCTTTTGATGGCAGGATATGGACATTTACATGAAATTATTTTCTGATCTATTACGTAAACTATATTATTTTTTGATTTATGTCATCTTCAGAATTAATATCCCACTACAATAAAGCCAAATGAGGAAAGAGCAGTAAAATAGCTTGTTTTGCTTAAGCATCATTGCATTGGTAGCACAAGAACTACAAGTGCAGTATTAGATGGTCAAAAAGGAGAGGTTGCATGTACTTTAACGCAAGAAGTTAGGAATTCTTACTAGAATTTAAGCCTTCAACACTCAGCACTTAAACAGCTGCCTCTGCCTGTTCTGAATCCCAAAAGGCAATAATGATGGAATCATTGCGCACTCTAGCTTAGTTAGCATGACAGAAATACTGATTTCCTTCTATTTCATTCCCATCAACATTTGAAATATTTCTCTGTTAAATCAATGTGTTCTCAGCTGCTTATGTTGCATACAGAAATGCAGTCAGAACCAGCATGTTCCAAAGGGACTAACCAGCTCAGCACACATCAATATCAATGCTTTTCTTCTATAGAAGTCATATTCCATCAGGAATTGCAAATTTTTAAAAATTGCCCTGAGATTTAGAGGGCTTTTTCAAGAACTCTGAAGGAAGGAAGCAACTCTCTCGCACGCAATTCTTATTACAAAATCCATGTACAGTGTGGAAACACAAAAAGGAATGGCATGCTTCCCAATTCACAAGGGATTTTGTATTCATGCACACTTCCTCTGCCTTGGGATACTTGGATTATAAAGAAAATGAAGTGAACTGGAGGCGCGGGGGCAGTTCACAGAATCCACAGGAAAAACAAGGAGGAATCTGGTAGCAGGTTTTCTGACCAAGATTTATTAAAAGCTCACAGAAACTTTTGCCTTTTAATAAAATGTGTTAGTTGACAAAGGTGCTAGCAGATTCTTCCTGATTTTGTACTGTCATAAACTAACAAGGCACTCCTATAATGTCCAGAATTGGGACCAGCCATCTCTTCAACTATTATAAAAAAACAAATTTAACAATTTTGCTGAGAGATAATAGGATTCCAAAAGGGATGAATAGGGCAGTTTTTTGTTTCCAAATTTAGATTTTAATTTTAATGCATCCAGAATTCGGAAGAATATTTTAATGAAAAATGTTAAAGCATGCAATTCTCTGAATCCTGAAGGGGTGTAATATCAAGCCAGTCTTTAACCCTTTGTTCTACTAATTGTGCATGAGTTTCATATATATAATAATTTTGACATAGCATTAAATGATCTGTTGCTATTGCTATTGCTCATAGGAATAAAAACATTATACTTCCAAAGATTAACTAAACTAAGTGACAAAGGAATAAAACTAAAAAAGGGAAAAGGGAAATTTTAAAAATAATAATATTTATATTTAGAACAGACATCTTCTCCAGAACAAAGTCTGCCTCATCCCATGAATTTGCACCAAAAATTTAAAACAAAGGAATTGCTAGTCCAATACTGGAAATTCTTAGAAAAGAGACTTGTTCTCAATTTCCAGCTGTACTTTAAACTGATGATGCTTCCACTGAAAGGGTTCAATTTACAGATTTGCCAGAGCATTTGAGGTTAAACCCATCTATGCAATTAAGATGGCAGCTATCATCGCACGTTTTCATTTCATAGAACAAAAATGGGCTGATCGAATGTGGAATGTGGATAAATAACTATGATATGTTGGATGCTATTTACCTACTTTTATAGAACATTTAATACATGCAAAGATTAAGCTTAGACTCCAATCTTAGCTTCTCAGCAAGATCCTACTATTTTAAGTACTACTTAATATACTTCTGAAATTACCGATTTTGAAAATGATCTTCTTATGCAAACAGAACACTGGAGTGTGCTATATTCATGAAATAGTGTAAAGATCTGCTGTAGATTTTCAAAATAAATTAACTATCTCAGTGTTAGAATTTACAGTAAGGGAAGTTAAAAGACATTATACAAGTGTGTACTATAAACTTAGCAAGTTAATTTACTACATTGGTGTTTATTCCCAAATGGATGAGCACAAAATTTTGAAACAGTGTCCAAGTTGAATAATAAGAATAAGAATATATTCACTTACTGAGAGTATCTCTTGTTGTATGCTACATGATTTACCTCTAAGTAGACATACATATGACTACATTTTTAGGCAAGAATCAGAAGCCACTTAAGTAAGGCTATAGAAAGTATTACGGTAAAACATAATTTGTCAAAGGATCCCTTGGTCATATTACTCTGATTACATGTTTGAAGTTCATAGAATAAAGGATAGAAGCTTAGGCCCTTTGCATAGCCAAAGTTTTGCCATATGTAGCTGTAACCTACCATGTATTTAAACATATCTCATCAGCAAAGTGGAAACAGATTTTTCTTAACTAAGTGCTTTCAGTTAAATCTAAAAATACTATCTTTGTCAAAGGTTAAACTGTTGCTTGATTTACTCTTGTAAGCATTTTAAGCAAGCTGCTTTATATAGCATAAATATGAACTACAGGAGAAAAAGAAAACATGAACACAAAATATAAAAAAGAAAATGAGAAAAAAACGTGAAAGGTGCGAGTTGCTATTTGCTTGAACTAGTTTCAAATTAATGACACAGATGGTTGACAAATAACTTAGAGTAATGCATAATGCATTCTGTTTACATTAAACCTGTGAAAATGTATTTTATATGTATACTTAAAAAGCCAAAATGCTACTTATAGAACATGCTTAAACAAATGACCTGGCACCTGAGAAGCCAGTGTAGAAACTGAAATTTCATTAGTATTAAAACCCGAAACTGCTGTGTATCAATAAATAATTATATGTAAATAACTTTGTTATGGTTAACAGCTGAATAATCCAGTACTGGCATCCTTCAGGACATCTATATGATCTTGAAATGTATCCAGCAATTCTGTACTCTGCATTCAATTTTCTCTCTTTGCAGGATCCTTAAAAGCTTGTCTAGTCTCCAGAGGGTTGAAAAAACACTCTAGTGCTTATTGTCAGTTTTGCTGAGAACAGTTAAACTGAGAAGTCCTTTAGAAAGGAAAAACCTTGCACAGAAGCTTTACAAGCCAATTAAAATCTGTTATATTATTATTTTAGTGGTAAAAGGGAACAAGGCCGCCAAAGAGCACAGCAGCTGGACACCATCAAAGCTGTCACCAGCCAGAGCATAGAAAAATTCAAAGAGGTAATTCAAGATCGGAAAATGTGGAGAGACCTGGCCCATAGAATTATCAAGAGTCGGACACATCTGAATGGATACTATCATCATCATTATCATCATTTCATTATCCCTTTTGTTTATGTTTATATCGGTGATGTTCACACAGTATATGAAGTCATAAATGGCGGAGTTCCTATTAAGTTATAGTTGATTGGATTAATGCAGCACACTAAGCCAGAAACCAGAGATGTCCCAAGACCACAGGTACCCCTTAAAAAACTTGGGTGAAGTCATAAAGACTTACAACAGTCTGTAGTTGTTCCAAACAGAAACAATTAATTTGACTTTAAAATAGTTATTAAATACATGTCTGAAGAGTAATCATACCAACTTTCTTTCATCTTAATTACATACTAAAGGATTAATGAAATCAGATTTTGTTTTTTGCTAGACTTAGCATTATTCTTTGGATTGTGGGCCCCAGGATGGCCACAATTGACACTTAGCCTGTAAGAATTTGTATCTTTGAGCATAAACAATGATTTACAGTACATATCATTCTATTGAGTTCTTATAATACTAAGCCACAAACAGAAAAATTGCATTTGTTCTAACACATTGTTTATTCTTAGCCATTGAATCATTGAAAGTATCTTGTTTTACACAAGAATGGTAGGCAGCATATATAACATCATCTAATGCCTCTGAAAAAACAAAAATGCCAAATAAGTGGCAGCTTTGTTTTGTAGTACTCTAAATTCATTCAATTCATTCAAACAGAAAAAAAATAGGGCTATTGCTGCCTAATAAATATATGTATGTAGTGGGGAGAAGAAATACGAATAGGTGGGTGACTGATGAAGGCGGGTCCTATCTTAAGTAGGGAGAAAGTGGACTAGGATGTAAGGAAGTTGGATGAGTGACGGTTACAATGGAATTAGGAAGGTGAGAATGGAGTACCATAACATGCATGCAAGGTTCTTGCCCCTTCATTTAGCAATGCCACAACCTTCTCATTGTCATGTACCTTTAGAGTTTAGAAAAACTACAGTTATGGGGAACTATGAAAAAATGGTTCTCAGCACACAAATAGAACCATCTTTTACAGTATCAGTCATAAGCAGAACAGTACTAGGAATGTAGCACGCTGTTAATATGTCTCCAGTTAGAATTCCAAGAGGTACCCCATCATGGAGCTCATAATATTCCCACATGCATGTGACTTTGCATGCAGACCGACAAAAATTTGCATGTAGACAGACAAAATTGCATTTGTTCTAACACATTGTTTATTCTTAGCCATTGAATCATTGAAAGTACCTTGTTTCACACAAGAATGGTAAGCAGCATATATAACATCACCTAATGCAGTGATGGCTAACCTTTTTGCCATTGTGTGCCAAAAGCGGGGGGAGTGTGGGGGGAATCACATGCGTACATGCCCACACCCATAATTAAATGCGCCCAGGGCCATTTCCTGTCTCTGGCGGGGTGGGGAAGGCCGTTTTCGCCCTCCCCAGGCTCCTAGAAAGCCTCTGGAGCCTGGCGAGAGTGAAAAATGGGCCTACTTCACCTCCCCCCCCCCCGGAGGCTTTCCAGAGGCCAGAAACAGCCTGTTTCCCGACTTCCAGTGGGCCCGGAAGGCCCGAAAATTAGCTGGCTGGCGCATGCATGTGCGCTGCAGTTGAGCTAGGGCAATGCTCGTGTGCCCACCGATATGGCTCTGCGTGCCACCCGTGGCACACGTTCCATAGGTTCGCCATCACGGACCTAATGCCTCTGAAAAAACAAAAACCCTTGGAATAAGGAGTCTTTTTAAAATTTATTTATTAAATTTATGTGGTACCCATTTCACTATCCAAAGTGACTCTGGGCATCTTTTCACCATATACGTAGTAGACTTGTACACAATGCTTTCATAGGTAGGGAATAATTAGTGGGATATCATTATCTCAAGACATCAAATTCAACATCGTAAACTTCTTTTTAACATGTAGACACACATACACACAAATGCCTAAAACCTAATACTCAGCAGGTTGTTTCCAGTAACCCTACTTTGAGTCACCATTAACATTTGTCAAATAAGTCACGGAAGGTGACTCAGTGGAAATGACAGTATGGCTTCATTCAAAACAACTGATGGAAGTGGTGCGGTGGAAAGTAAATGAAAAAGATTAATGGAGGGGGAGAAATATATGTGAAAGTGAGATAGAGAAGGCAGAGGAATGGAGAGGGGAGGCATAAAAGAAATAAGGGAGAGATTAAAAAAATAATTTCACCAGAGTTTTATTATCTTTGCCTCCAAAGGATAGAGGACATGATCAGTTGTAGCAAGAATGAAGCCTAACTAGCACTTCTTTTTCCTCAGATGGGAAAAAAATCTTTTTTCAAAATGCACAAAATAAACTGGTGCCATTTTTGCTTTCGCCTCCCCCTCTTTTTCTTTCAAAGCTAGAATGTTGCGCATTCTCACAGCAGCACTGGACTTCCTTCAGAAGTTCATTCTTTTGTAATATCTTTGAAATAATCATGCAGCCATTTAACAGGATAGGTCGGTATGATTGTAACAGAAGATGCAATTTCCAAAAGATGCAAAAAAAACCCAAAACAACCCAAAACAATTTCTCAGGAATGCCTTATATGCTGTAAATACTTATGCCATTTATGCTATGAAAAGAAGGAAAAGCTGAGAATCATGGCCATTTTGTACATTTTCCAAAATAAACTCCTTCTACTACAAGCTGACCAAAGAAAACAAACAAAAATCTGTCCTGTAGAGCAGAAAATAAAATAGTTTGTATTTACATCCACTTCTTTATTTCTAATGGCATCGCAGTGTATTTTTACCCCCTCCTTAGTGAAATATAGAACTGTTTGGGCATGACTTGGATGATATATCAAAGCCAGCTTGTAGTACAAAATGAATAAACACAGACTCTGGGGGTATGTTCACACAGTGTATACTGTACACTTTGTGATGTGTCATGGTAAAAATATCTAGTTGGAACCTGAAGGTTTTATGATTGACTGGTGAATATTCTACTGAAGAAGATCTAAGTGAAGATAACATTTTTCAAAGAGGTGAGATAGTTGGACCTTGACTAGTAAGAAAGATAATGAGATTCTGTAAAAGACTTATTTGCATTCACGTCAATCAGCTAAATTGGAGCTTGAAACGTCACTATTTGTATAAAATATTGTCCCGTTCTATCAGCACTTCTATATGGGCCATATTTACTTTCAGTCAACTTGTAAAACATACACATAACCTAAAAGTCACTTTTTTTTGCTAAGAATGCACAATGAATGTTGTGCAATGATCAAGCTGAAAGAACATAGATTTACATGCAGCTAAGGTTCACATGTTTGGGATTGCTCAATTATTAATGTTTTCTTCCTGATGACAAACATACTCCTTGAGCTATGTTTAACAAAGAAAAAAACCAAAAAAGCATAATACTCTTTTTAAAGTGAATTACATTTGGCTAGCCATCAATAATAACAATTGGTTCTTTCCATTTTAACATTTACTTATCCAAAGACTTGTGGCTGTGTGATACAATACATTATAAAGTAGTCAACATTAGAGCCTTTCATATGGCACTGTGCTTTTATAAGTTTACAGATTTTAGAGCTTCTGTTATTTTGGATTAGTTGCTAATGGCATTGAATATCTTTGAAAAAAGTTACATTGCAATTTGTCTTGAAGTTATATAAACAACAATGAAGACAGAATTGTGAAAGCTAGATAAAGGCTTCCCTAGATTTATGTATGTCTTGGGTGGGTTAGGAGACATATTATGGATCTGCCCTTCTTCATCCCAATCAATGAATTGTTGTGTTGATCAATGATACTTGAGACTAGAAAAGCAAATTTAAACTTTGGTCTGGTATTCCAACTCTTATGTCCATCCCATCATAAATATCAATTTTGAGAGAGATCAAAAATGCATCTAACTGGGAAATCCAAATTGCTACTTTTACAACTGAGCAATTTTTTAAATTCTGCAACTCTGCAATCTGTGTACAAATCATTTAATTCTTAGCTTTGTTCATGAGTATTATTCATAGCACAGGTAACTGCTCAGAACTTCACAAAGTTAAAACTATTTTTAAAAAATCTAAAATAAAAGTCTTGAAAAGTCTGAGATCTTGAAAGATTCTGGTGACATACGAAATATCACAATATATTAAAACACTAAAGTCTGATGCAAAATCTCTTTCAATTTCAATATTAGGGTTTTGAAAAGCTATCTTTACTCTCAAGCCTGGGGCTGATTTTTATTCAGTGGCCCCTGTTTTATTCTGTTGGTTTTGTTGATTATTAGTTTATTTTAGTCTGGGTTGTCTATTACCTATTGTTATGCTTTTTCTAGTTTAGTATCCTGCATTGAAGTTGGGCGCCCAATAAATTTAAATGAATACATCAATAAAATGTCCTAATAATGTAAAGATCAGATCTCTAAAATCTCATGAGAACACATGAAATTAGGGGCAAGTGGGAGGAAACAGATTGCATAGTGATGCTTGCAGTTGGAAAAAGTTTTTCTTTGTATTATTGATAATATGAGTAATGATGAAATGAGACAGAATGTATGTAAGAGTAGAAATGAAAGGATAAACAAGGAAAAAAGGAAGGGACTTAAATATGTAAAAGTACATTCCTTCTCTTCTTGTCACTCAGCTTCCTTTCAGATATTTTGAGGATGATGAATTGGCCTATCTCATTCCATCACTGCTGCGATGGCACATTCAATCCAAAAGCCAGTTCTGTGTACATTGCATCTTGATGCTGATATTCCTGATATTACCTGATATTCAGGAGCAGATTATAGGCACAACAATGGAAATGATGGGACTTGTGACTTTTTTGTTTTGCTTTTTTCAAAGTACCATAGCAGACATAAAAACAGTTACAATGTCATATCTGAAATTCCACAAGGTACCCCAATGCGTAATATGGTATGTAAACATTATTATAGTCATTGATCAATTCAAAAAACAAATAAAAAAATACAAATTGTGAGTCAGCAAGCAAAAATCACAATAAAATCAAAACTAGTGAGGTCAGAATATGGAATATTTTTCAAATAGAAAACAAAATTTAGCCATGTTAATGAAAATTACACTGATTATTTACAACTCTAAATAAAATGACTCCAGGTAACATCGGGCTCCGACTAGATGGGGAATTTATTCATTTATTAAATTTATATACCACTTATCTCATGGTCAAAAGACTCTGGGCAGCTGCTCAGATAATTATTAGTTGTCCCATTGTTATATGGGAACAGTATAACAAAACACGGCTTAATGTTTCAGTAACCCACCAGGGGCAAAATCTTTGTTCAAATGGGATGCCCTGTAATTTTCTGTTGAGAGGGCATTAAATCCTGACAGGGCTCATCTGAATTTGGGAACCAGTATTTCACTTTGATATCTAACCGGTTCAGAAGAAGATTAGAAGTCTATCCAAGAACATATATTTGGATATGACATCAATGTCTGATTGGGCTTCCAGTTTTTTTGGCATAATTATTGATTCCATAAGTCAAATTCTGAACTATTTTCAGGGAGGTGTATTCTCCAGACAAAGTGAATATGGATTTACATAAAATTTGAATATTCTAATACAGATTTTAAAAATAATTACTATAATTATTATTTTGCTAGTTAGATTTCTATCCTGTCTCTGTTACCTCCAAGAGATCATAATGGCATAGACTGTATTCTAATTTGATTCAGCGATGGAAATTGGGCTGAAAGAATGGGACTATGAAGTTACCCAATGGGCTTCCAAGGTCAAAAATGGATTTGAATGCTGGTCCAATCCTTCAAATATTACATCACAACAGCTGTATAAGATGCAATAAATCTCACTATATTAGAGAAAACAGTGACCTGCTCAGTCCAGGAGCTTTTGAAGAACTAACACTCCACCCTTCTCCTCAGGGGATTTTTGGTGTTTGATTGAACTTGGGCTGTTTAGTCCTTAAACATACATAAAAGAAAACGTCACATAGCTTGCTTCTCCACTTTTTATGATGCTAAATCAACAAAAATACATAGTGAATGTGTAATAATATGAATGCAATAATCGTAAACTATTACTGCTTATGTCAGTGTTTGTCTGCAATACCAAATCCTTTTGTGGGGAAGGGAATTGTGTATTTGAGAAGTATGTGTTTGGGTAGTGGTTCAGAATGCATTTATAGCCGACAAGAATGCTGTTGTATGGTATAAATAGAAAGGTTTTCATTACCTTACAGAGAAGGGTAAAAATAATGTCTTGTTTTCAAACACGAACAAATGCATTAAAACAACACATAGACAAAAAAGGGAAATGAGGCAATTGGATTCTACAAAGACGAATATCTGTGACAGGTTATGATTTATAACAGCTTTACAATTATGCCGATAGCATAGGAGTATTATGTATTTCTCCAATAAAAGAGATGACTAATACACTATTGGATCTTAAATACTGTTGTAAAGTGATGAAAAGCTGAGGGAAAAGGATTCATGAGAAGTGTAAATACAAGTATGGAATGGTTAAGCTTGATATATGAGACAAGTTGAATGATTGATGAGATATTATTTGAATTAAGAAGAAATGATGACTAAAAAAGAAAAGAAATAACTAATATCGTGCTATGCCAAGTTTAATAATGCATCTTGAGAAGGTTGTGCAAGCATCATTAATACAAACCAGGAAAAACAAACAAAAGCGGAGTTTGTCTAAAGGCAAAACAATGAAAGATCAGGTCTAACTTTTGCAGGCTACCTGAGAGTTACGGGAATTGAAATCTAATATACCTAGAAACTCCAGATTGGAAATGTCTCTCAGACTTCACCAGGCATGACAATAGATTCAACCCAAATATAATAACAAGAGAGGCTCTGTAGACTTGCCATGATTAAGTACATTGCTTTATTTTGGCAAAAAAGACATTATTCATGCACAGAAAATCTACCTACTGCAGAACACAGAAAATTAAGCTATACTTTTCAATACCAGGGTATAATCATATGCCTTCTCCTCCCACTCTTGAGTCAATTCTTTTTCTTTCTTTCACTATTGGCGACACCTATTCCATCTCTACCCATTCTCTCTGACTTGAGAATGATTGATATGTGTACCACAAACTTCAAGCCTTACATTGGTCCATATCTTAACCTCTTGGTTTTTTTTACCTTTTCCTCAGCCCCTAAAACCAGAGTGAGCCATAACCTGAAAGGAGCAAGGGGAGGGATGGTTCCCTCTAACACCAAATGGGCCATAATGAAGGAACTAGTAAGGGTCAATATCCGAGTTGATTGTGTGTGGATGTTACAAATTCCCTGGGATCTGTAATCAGCTCTAAAATACCTTGAACAGAAAAGTAGGCAAACTTTTTCATGCTGTTTGTTTCAGCCTCAGATCACTGCAATGGATCTGTAGAGCAGAATTTTTGGTCCTACATGCATACCTGCGTGCAGTATTAACCATGTCGCTTATATCTCTCAATTTATATTGTTTTTATTTGTTTCCTAGTACGATTTGATAGCTTATTAGTAATCTTGACTATCACTAAGTGTTGTATCTTTTTATTCTTGATGAATGTATTTTATTCTCCTTATGTACACTGAGAGCATATACACCAAAGACAAATTTCTTGTGTGTCCAATCACACTTGGCCACACTTGGCCAATAAAGAATTCTATTCTGTTCTGTTCTGTTCTATTCTATTCTATTCTATTCTATTCTATTCTATTCTATTCTATTCTATTCTATTCTATTCTATTCTATTCTATTCTAT
>WNWU01000003.1:45426698-45437535 GCA_012654045.1 Ptyas mucosa | reverse complement strand
ATTCTATTCTATTCTATTCTATTCTATTCTATTCTATTCTATTCTATCCTATTTTATTCTATTCTATTTTATTCTATTCTATTCTTATGTAGATATAGTACAATAGATGTGTTGAACTTACTAAAGGCCTAATGCACTTATTTAACTACTTTTTAGATATAACACAAAGTATTATGCTACTATAATTTGGCAGCCTGCCACTGAGATTTCATCAGCAGACTAAAATGAGCAGAAATGAATTATTCCCATTTGAGAAGATTGGTGTGAACATATTCTATGATCAAGCTTCCTTTGGCAAGCCCTTAAAATATTAAACAATTCCAATCATCTTCAGTGTGACATGGTCACATCTAAACTTTTGATGCCTGGCTATATAATTACCCTTATAAATATTATGCCTTTTTAATTTTTTTAATTTCTAGCTTATAACTTACTTTTCCTATCATCCCCCACTTCCCCTGATTTTTTCCTCATTAAGTCCATTTTCTGCTAGTGACCAATAGCGTTTTCATCAATCAGCCATCAATGAAGTGTTATAAAGCATATAAATATATTAAATAATTAAAGGGAACTTGTTTTCATTCCTATTATTTAGCTGACTTGAGAATATGGGGAAAAGGTGTAAGATAAAGAGTTTCAGAGAGTCAGGTAATCATTTTTTTTGCATTTTGGCCTTCTTGCTTTCTTTAAATTAATTTTATTATACATTTAAATAGAAATTAAAATAATTACAAATAGATTAGAATGTTGGAATAACTTAGTAGCTAGTGTAGACTTAATTCACTTTATAGAAGCTGGTTGTAAGTTTACATGAACTGGATTTTAAAATGACCAAATTTAAAAATGTCTTTGTCAAGAAAGTCTATGACAAAGAAGCATCAAATGTTCCATCATATAATAATTTCATATAAAATTGTGATTTCCTTGAAATATAATGATACATTATCATTCTCCAGTCTTTCTTTTTATTAATTTTTATTCCTTCCCAAGGAATTAAATTTTAGTGTAGTTAAATACCAATGTATTAAGAGACCAGCTGGTCTAAAAGTTTGGTTTAAAACTTAAATTATACGATAGAATTTTGTATTATCTGGAAGCAATAATAAACTAAATATTCTGGCTAGTTTCGGTTTACACCAGTAAATATCAAATGAAAATCAGATTAAAAGTACAGCAGCAAAGGAATAGAAGCAGAAGAATGATGATATCTTTTGGTAGAAACCCAGGCTAAATAGATGGGCTGCTATTCTCCCTGCCCCACCTCATTTGGATTTTAATTATTCCTTTTAATTAAAACCAAAATCAGTGAGAAGCTGCCATGGTGAGAAAAAAAAAGAAGAAGCTCTAGCCGCTGGCATCATCTCGATCCATGTGAAATGTTCAAATAGGTTTCATTATACATTCTTAGCAAGGAAGAAGAATGAATAGCTGCACCCCAATTCTTTTTAGGAAGCAGGTCCACCTCCTGATTAAAGCTAAGGTGGGGTGGCAAAGAACATCCCGAGGAGAGACGGTGACAGGGAGAAACCTACCAGTTTAACTCTTTTTTAAAGATGGAAAACACTTTATTGTGGCCAGAAGCCAGCAAGCCTTTTGCTAAATGGATTTTTGGCAACTGGCCAGGACAACCATTTTATGAATAGGCAAATCCTCATATAATAGCCATTTTGTAAAGCACCTATAATGTGCTCTCAAAATCCCTGATATGGCTAGTGGCCAAAAAATTATTGCCTTTCCCATAACTACATATGTGCAGGTGTAAATGTGTCTTTCATTTACTTCTCTGTAGCAACAGATGAGTAGAACAGTTTTGCCCAGGCTGAAGCCATAAATATTAGGGAATGGGAAGATTTCTTATAGCAATGGCTTCCCAGGAGGTGATGAAATGATTAATGACCCTAGACTTGGCCATGGGCATTCTGAAATGGCTTACTGGAGTGGTATTCTTAAGGAAGGAAAGAATATGCTATCCTTTGATCACTATTTTTAGAAGACTAAAATAGACAAATTAAAAGTCCCAAGGTTCAACCAGTAGCATTTTGAGTCTATGCTGAGAGTTTTTAAAGAGCTGTTACTGAATTGGGTTTGGGAAATCTGGTAAGCACTTTGAATATAAAGAATACAGGGTTTGGATCTGTAGTTTCTCTGACCTTAATCTAATTTTGGATACGTTGCAGCAGCATTTGAAGATAGGGTTAAACCAGTGGTGAAATCCAATTTTTTTTTACTACCGGTTCTGTGGGCGTGGCTTGGTGGGCGTGGTGTGGCTTGGTGGGCATGGCAGGGGAAGGACATTGCAAAATCTCCATTTCCACCCCACTCTGGGGTCAGCCAGAGGTGGTATTTGCTGGTTCTCTGAACTACTCAAAATTTCTGTTGCCGGTTCTCCGAACTGCTCAAAATTTCCGCTACCGGTTCTCCAGAACCTGTTGGAACCTGCTGGATTTCACCCCTGGGTTAAACCTTGCAAGGTGGGGGATATTGTGGCCACAATGAAGTGCCAACTGTTTTGAATGTGCATCCAGAGCTAGGGGGAAAAATGCAACAAACCAGAATCATTAGGAGGCTAGAAGAGTTAGGGGCTTCAGGGCTTAAAACAAAGGTAGGCAAAAGAAGTCCTAATAAGAACGTATAAAATTGTGCTAGGCACAAATAATGTGAGTAGAGATACATTTTTCCTCCCACTCACACAGTGTTTAAACTCAAGGTCATCCACTGAAATTGAATACAAAAAGATTCAGGACCCAAAGGAGGAAATATTTTTTATATATAATGTTGTATTGTGGGATTGGTTGCTAACAGCTGCAGTAAGGTCAGCCAGTTTGGGTGATTTTAAAGGGGGACGGCATAGGTTCATGGAGGAACAATAGTTGTTATTTTGTTGGTTGGCTTTAGTGAGTTTTCACTCTGAAAAAGGAGAAAGAAATGCCTTGGATCTTGCACCAGCACAGCATATTTGATATTCACTAAAACTATCTTAACAGAATAACAGAGTTGGAAAGTGTTTTTTTAGTTCAACCCCTGCTCAAGCAAGAAACTCTGTAACAGTGATGGCTAACCTTTTTGCTGTCTTGTGCCAAAAGTGGGCGGGGGGGGGGATTGCACGCGTGTGTGCACACACCCATAATTCAATGCGCCCCGTCCCCCCACGCATGCATGCATGACCCCCCTCTCCGCTCTCCCCCTGCTTTTGGCACATGATGGCACGGTGGGCTCGGTAAGCCCATTTTTTGCCCTCCCCAGGCTCCAGAGGCTTTCTAGGAGTCTGGGAAGGGCAAAAACAGCCTCCCTCCCCCCCGGAGGCCCTCTGGAGGCCTGGAAACAGCTCGTTTCCTGACTTACGGTGGGCCCAGAAGGCCTGAAAATCAGCTGGCCAGCGCCCACATGCGTGCTGGACTGAGGTAGGGCAACACTCACGTGCCCACAGATATGGCTCCGGGTGCCACCTGTGGCACCCATGCCACAGGTTCGCCATCATGGCCCTATAACATTTGAGACAAATAGTTGTCCAATCTCTTCTTTAAAACCTCCAGTGTTGGAGCATTCACAACTTCTGGAGGCAAGTTGTTCCACTGATTAATTGTTCTAACTGAAATTTCTCCTTATTTCTCTTCTTGATTAGTTTCCATCCATTGTTTCTGGTTCTGTCTTCCCTAATCTGACATTGTCCAGATGATTAAGACTATAGAGCCTACAATTCTCAGGCAATAGGTGGGACTCCAACATACAGGAGAGCTAAAATTTAGAGGATAATCTAGACCAGGGGTGTCAAACTCAAGGCCCAGGAGCCGAATCTGGCCCACAGGGTACTTAGATATGGCCCGTGGGGCCACCCTGGAAACAGTGAAGGACCAGCCCATGGTGCTTCTGCCAGGAAAAACAAGCTCCCGAGGTCCCTTTTCAGCTGCCAGAGCCTCTTGCAACCCTCTGCCAGTGAAGAGAGAGCTCGGAAGGGGCGTACGCAGCCGTTTTCACTGGCAGAAGGTTGCAGGAGGCCATGGCAGCAGAAAACGGAGCTCGAGAGCCCGTTTTCACTGGCAAAGCACTCGGGCCATCACAGGTGTCGACAGGAGTGATGTTGAGCTGGCCACACCCACCCCACCACACCTACCCCGGTCCCCTGAGGTCAAACACAATCCTGATGTGGCCCTCAATGAAATTGACCTTGACATCCCTGATCTAGACCAATATTTCTCAATTTGGCAAGTTTAGGAATTCAATTCTCAGAATCCTCCAGTCAGACATGTTTGACTGAGATTGAGAAACACTAGTCTAGATCTTGGATTTTATATATTCTACAGGTTTTAAACATATTCCATTAAAAAAAAAGCTACAATGTAGTGCAAGGGTGTTGCAAGAATTATTTTTCATTCAGAAAGGTTTATTTTGGAGTGCAGTTGACAAGTTGGTTTCTCTCTCTCCTTTTCAGGCCCTGAAGGAGACATCCATGTTTATTCAAAAGAAAGAATCCCAGATCCTGGAATCTACAGAGAAGAATATGTCAGAAGGTAGAGTGTGAGACTGCAATTATGATGATTGAATTGCCTGAGGGTAAGCCCTGTATGAACTAGATACATTCCACTGTTGCCAAACAATGTACAGTCTGTTCATGTCTTAAAGTGTTTGTTTTGTCTGGGTATTGATCATTTCTCAGGTTATGGATAAACCGTTCCAAAATGCAATGGACACCCCTGATATGTTAGTGGCTTAATGCAGGTAGTTCTCAACTTACAACCACCATTTAATGACCATCTGAAGTTACAATGGAACTAACAAATATGACATGACCGGTTTTCACTCTTATAACCGTTGTAGCGTGCCCATGGTCAGATGATCAAAAGTTCGGTGCTTAGCAACTGGCATGTATTTACAACAGGTACATTGTCCCCTGGGTCTTATAGTCACCATTTGTAACCTTCCCAGCCAGCTTTAGACAAGCAAAAGGGGTGGAAGCCAAATGTATTTAACGACTGCATGATTCACTTAACAACTGCAGTGATTTGCTTAACAGTTGTGGCAAAAAGGTCATAAAATAAGACAAAAGTCATTTAACTGTCGTGCTTAGCAATGGAAATTTGGGGCTCAGTTGTGATTGTAAGTCAAGGACTACCTGTAGACCGGAAGTCATCTCTAATTTGTACTAGGACCTTCAGTCTATGAGTCTTGGGTTATCCTGCTACTTTCTATAAAATGGTAACCGCCAACTAGGGAATTTTTGAAGTTGAAATTGACACATCTTAAAATTACCACATTTGGAAAACACTATTTTAGGTACACTATCTGTAGACAGAAATCATGTCTACAAAACACAAAAAGAAGCATCACCACATATCACATATACCATCTTTTGCCAAGCATTAATTCCCACACTTCATGCATTTTGCGTAATGATTATATAAATTGTATGGGGAATCGCAATTAATATATATCTTAATGATGTGCATATCCCAAAAATGTGACTCAGAAAACCTTTTTGTATGTGAAGTATGTGAAGCCTTAGGTTTTATTTTATTTTTCAAATCTTTCAAGTTATATTATTATCTAGAAAGTACTGCAAATATATAATATATATCTAAAGGTTTAGGAAATCTGTAAATCCTATGAGCATTATTGAGCTCATTGAAATGAAGATTAACTTCCTTTTTCCTACTGCTGAAACAAAACCATGAACATTTAACAAAATAAAATCTCAGATTTGCAAGCTAGGAAAGTTATCTAATTTTCAAATCTAGTTCTATTACTATATTTTGGACATATAATTTATGGAAGTTTTAAAGTTTTTCTTTTTTACAAAATTAAAGTACTGTTTTCTGTTTTTCCCTATAACTAACTGGCATGAGATTTTTTCTTCCTCTAATAGTATCTTTCTAAGTGTTAAGCACTCTTAGCATCTCAGTTTGTTGCTGATATATGCCAGTGTCTTCTCAGCTCCCAATTCCAAGCAAAGGTGTCGGAGAAATCTTCCTTATTCTACATCCATAAAACACATTTGTAATTAAGTTGCCATGTTGTTGCTAGAAAATAAGCTGAGAAGATTGCTTTAAGATTTTCTTTGACTGTAGATATAAAACTATACTAGCTCTGAGGCAACAGCATTTTCCTACTTCAAGAATAACACAGAATAATAAATGTAGTAGAAAATGTAGGATTTTTCATAAATCAGGTCATAGACAGGAAGGTTGAAAAGAACCATTATCTATTTACTAAGAGCAAATTTACAAATTAGTAGAAGAAATCCTGTTTTCGCTTGCATTTTATTTGCTATATTTGTTTTTGACATTCAAAATGAAAGGAAGTACAAGTAAAAAAAAATGCATATGGATACCAAAAAAAGTCAAAAAGTATCCTAGGATTTTTTTTAAAGCTCCATTTTAAAAAAATATACATTTTAACTGTAAGGACTAATTTCTTTCCATTAGGTTGACAGCCAATTTATCAGTGGAGCTTGAACAAATACCATCAATCTACTGTGATGGTATCTTTGTATAGTAACAAAAGAAGCTTCCTTACCACAGCGGTTGCTTGGTAAATGTACAGCTTTTCATCTTTTACAAACTTCCAAATGTCGGGGAACTATAATTAAATATGTCTCTTCCAAAATCTATATTCTTCGATATTAAACTACAAAGGACAAGACCATATTATAAATGTAAGTGTTCCTACCATATTTTACATTTCCCACACAAAGATGCTGAGAACTAGACTTTTCTAAATATTTTTTTGTTTTTGTCCAATACATATTTTGTTGAATTTGTCTTATTTTAAGATCATGGCATATTCTTAATATTTTTAAAAAAAATCTTGTGAGATCAAAAGGTATTTCGGTTGAATATATATGGCCATTCTGCTTTTTTTAAAACAATCTAATCTTAAAGTGGCTCAAATGATTTAAAAATGGATGAATAAAAAGCTGATCTAAAATATTAATACCCTTCCTTGCTCTAAATATATAAAAAAATAGATTTACTATACATCATACCATACATACCATACACTGCCAGAAATTTCCTGGCAGTTAGAACAATTAATCAGTGGAACAACTTGCCTCCAGAAGGTATGAATGCTCCAACACTGGAAGTTTTAAAGAAGATGTTGGATAACCATTTGTCTGAAGTGGTGTAGGCTTTCCTGGTTAAGCAGGGGGTTGGACTAGAAGACCTCCAAGGTCTTGATTCTGGGCATTGTTCTTATTAATCCAAATTACAATAACAATATTAGTAATCTTTATCACATTTATCAAACTTGGGTGATCCTCGTATTTTTTTTTATTTTTTTTATTTAAACAGCAGGGGGGAAATGCTTAACATCTATAAACCACTAACCTTTCTATCTATTATTTTTGTTTATTCTATTAAAATATATGTTCTAATATTTCCCCTATCTAATTTTATTTCTGCTTCTACCAGTTTACAACAAGCTCCCTTAATGTTTAAGAGGCAATTCTTTCTATCCATCATCTCTTCTCCTCTTTAGTGTTTCAATTTTTACCCATTTTTTTACTCTCCTCCCACACTCCTCATCTTTATCTCAATCTTTATCTATATCTTTCTTGTTCAGTCTAAGCATTTCTCCCAGTACAAACTTATGCTGGCAATTCTCCCAAATGCCTGCTCGTGTCTCAGTCTCCTTATCAAAGATGTCTTCCTGCCTATCTAATTGTTTCTCATGATTTCTCAGTGGGGACTGGCTGTGACAAGTCCTACACAGTTAGTGAAGTGTTGAAACTGCACATTTGGATTCTTGAGAAGGATTTCAGGCAAGAAATCCTTCTCCAGAATTAGACGTTATTTCATTCTGACTTCTGCTGGAGTAGTCCTAAGGAGTAGGTATAAGCTACTGATGATGTGGCTTTTAAAGGAACTTAGATAAATTCATGGCTTGTGCTAATGGTGATATTAGCTGTGATAGCAATATGGACTCTCCAGAAGTAGTATCTTTCCGAATACGATTAAGTTACAGAAGAGACGAGAAGACCTAGCTGTTATAAAAGGAGAAGTCAGTGTAGATTCATACAAGAACAGATGGTGATTTAATACTTAAGTCTGTAAAAATTATGATTTTTTTTTGAGCCAGTGACAACTCTAACCGTCATACTTTGGACGCTACTGTAGCTTCTGAAATTTCTTCAAAAGCAATCCCACACAGAGGATGTCACAATAACCTAACCAAAACTGTCAAAAGTCTGGGACATTCTGGCAAGGTTAGCACATTTCAGAAACAGTCACAGCTGGCATTCCAACAACTTTATTATTTAAATAACATACCATCCATCAAAACTAACAATTCTGCTAAAGTGACTCATTTGGGAAAAAAAAGTTTTTAAAGACCACAATATAATAAAATCATTAAAACAAAGTTGTTAAATCCAGTCATTTGCAGTATGCACACACAGTACTTTATAACACGAATTGTTCTAATAGCAGTTAAATACATTAAGCCAACCAATTTCATATGCGAAGAAGAGAGACATTTAAATACAATTCTTCATATAAAAACATTCTACAGTTGAGGGGTTTCTCCTAAAAAGAATCTGTCTTTTGCCCCATACCATAATTGCATAAATGAGCCAATGCTCAGTCAAGATAATGTGACAGCGGTCCTTCACCCTATATGATTTGAAACCATTTAGAGCAGGAGTGTCAAACTCAATTTCATTGAGGGCCACATCAGGGTTGTGTTTGACCTCGGAGCGCTGGGGGGAATGGCCAGTGGGCATGGTCAGCTCAATGTCACTCATGTTGGGGGCACCTGTGGTAGCCCAAGCGCTGTGCCAGCAAAACAGAGCTTGGCCCTCCCAGATCTAAACACACCACAGGGTGGATCCAGCCCACAGGCCTTGAGTTTGACACCCCTGATTTGGAGCTATAAAGTTTAGTAGTAATAAGCTTGCTTTGGTCTGGAAACAGTAGTCAGTCAATGTAATTGGTCCAAAGTTGGGGTGATATGGTTAACACTCTTCATGATTTGGCAACACAATTAAGCTGATTCAACCTGCTATATAGGTTCACACAATATTTTGGACCATAAACTAGCTGAATGAGCTGTGCTTATACTAGATCAGGACTGTTAAACTCCTGGGCCGTGGCCAGATGCGTCACGCACTGGCCATGCCCATGCCTAGTTTAGCAAAGGGGGAAAAATATGTCACGTGACGCTGCCATGATGCTGTGAGTTTGACACCCCTGTATTAGATACTATAAATAATCCTCAAGTTACAAACATTCATTTAGCCACCATTTGAAGTTAAAACAGTGCTGAAAGAAAATGACTTGCAACTAGTCCTCACCAATATGACCATCATAATGTTCCTAACAATCATGTGATCAAAAGCCAGATGTTTGGCAACCAGCATGTATTATAACAGCTGCACCATCCTGATCACCATTGGCAATCTTACCAGCCAGCAAAGTCAATGGGGGAAGCCAGATTCGCTTAACAACCATGGTAAAAAAAAAAAGGCCATAAAATTAGGCATGACTCACTTAATAACCATCTCCTTTAGTGATAGAATTCCAGTCCCTGTTGTGGTTGTAAGTTGAGGACTACCTCTAATTTACAATACCAGAACAAAAATTAAAACAACATATGCTGCCACTATTTTTTTAATTGGACTGGTTAAATATGTTGTTCAAATCCATCCATTTAGTCATAATCTGATTTTTTAGATTTTGGGTTTGTGCTGTGTGAAGTCAGTTTTAGCCACAATGTATGGGTAGTATAATGTAAAAAGCAGCAACCGTGGGCTTTGTCAACAAACTATAGCTTGACAGGTGCACCATGTTAGCATTCGCAATCTTCCTGGCTGCCTTCTAAAACAGCTTCCCTCTCCTTTAAGGTAAATCAAAGTTTTCAACCATGCCCTTGGACTGACCTTATCCTTGTCTCCGCTTGAATCAGTCCAGTAGCTGACATCTCCAAGAATCAATACAGCAAGTGATCGTTTGCATGTAGATGCCTGTTTCTTAGAAGTTTCCCCCACAATGGAAGAAAGATCTTAGAAATACTATCTGCCTTTTGATATTACACCCTGTAGCATCTTATTAGAATGGGACAGTGGATCTAAGGAATGACTTGTCAAAAATCATGAAAATTAGCATCTCTTTGAAATGTGAGACTGGTTGCATTGAGAGCTTTCAGAAAGGGACCTGGCTGTCATCTCCCACTTGCTTTTCTCCCTAGAACTTCTTGTGCCTTGTTAGTGCCTATGATAACATATAATAGCATCTAAATAGCATTTATTACCACATGCAAAAAGAAAGCTTGAAGGATCTTGAAAATAAGACAAAAACCACAAACCCCTAACAAATTCAGACATTTTTTTAAAAAAACAGCTGTACTAGCAATTAGCTGCCAGACTCTGCCCCGGTAAAATTTTGCTTGTCAATAAACAGGAATGGGGAGCTCTATTTTGCAAAAACAATTCAGAAGCTGAGGTGAAATAAATCTTAGACTCTGCCAGCTGAATGCATGTATTTCTTCATAATTTTATGCTATAGCTTCCATTCAGGAGCTTGAGTCAATGTATATTGTGCTTCCTCTTACCATTTTTCCCTAGAAAAACTGGACTGGACTGAGAGAGAACAAAAAATCCAAATTCACCAACCGAGCTTCCATGTCTGAGAGTGGATTAGACTAGAACGGGTCTCCCTATTCTTAGCCCAATATCTTCATTATTACACCACATTGACTCTCAGTTATCACTGATGAACAATCCGATGTTTCAGTGCTGTAATGCTCTACATTTATCTCTGATATATTAGCAGGGGGCAGCCTAGAAATGGAAAGAAAAAAAGGAAGGAAGGAAGGAAGGAAGGAAGGAAGGAAGGAAGGAAGGAAG
>WNWU01000003.1:45413144-45426688 GCA_012654045.1 Ptyas mucosa | reverse complement strand
AAGGAAGGAAGGAAGGAAGGAAGGAAGGAAGGAAGGAAGGAAGGAAGGAAGGTGCAAGCTGATTATAGGAGTGACAGATCTACTCAGCTTTTCCGCTGACTTCCATATGTCTGACTGAATACCCAATAATCTATTGGAAATCGGACTGCAAAAGAGTGGTCCAACATATCATTCTACAAAATAAATTGTTCCCCAACTATTTAGCCACATTCTGCTAGGTAACCTTTCCCATCTCATGCGAATGTTTTTTTTACATGGAATAACAGCCCAAATCGCATCAACTTTATTAATATAAACACTTCCCTGGGGATATCTGTGTATCTCAATTGGATATAAATAATTTAGATTTTAATACTGGAATCTATATTTCCAAAAATGGAGAATGTATAAACATTTGCTTGCTGCTGCTTCTCAAAATGTTTTGGGAGAGTCTTTTTGTAACTGAACACTTCTCTGAACCGGGGTGGGTTCTACTTACCTTTACTACCGGTTCACAACAGGAGTGCGAACGCGTGCTCGCTTCTGCGCATGCACAAGTCATCCATTGTGACGTCTGGGGGTGGGGTGGGAGAAGCTTCCTGCCGCTTTTACTACCAGTTCGCAAGAACCAGACAGAACCGGGAGCAACTCACAACTGCTCTGTACCCAATAAGAATCAGTTACATTTTTAAAGACTTTCTGTCATTCTATGTAACAATGAAAACTGGTTAAGGTAGAACCGCAAAACCAGCATCTTTCTCCATCCTCCATTTTGTTTAAATTAACGATCTGATGTGGGGTTCTTGAAATTCAAAAGCTTGCAACAATCTGTTATAACTTAGGCAGGCCTTATAAAAATAGTGGGGCTTTTTATTTATTTAAAAAACAACAACTCACTGTCATTAAAACATCAACAGAACAAACTTGATCTCTGATCCCCTCCTTAAAAAGGCAAAAACAAAAACAGTATGAGAGAATAATACTGAGAGAAAAACAAGCAGTTTTTTCCAAGCTTCCATTTTTCCAAAAGGCCTTGACATAATGGGTCAATCCTCTCTATCCATCATGAGGCCCTCTGCCAATAGGCATTCAATCATCCAGATATAAGCTTATGAGAATCTAAAGATTCCACCTGTCTCAGGATGTTTTCTATTACTTGTACTAAACCAGATACCTCACGCTTCCCAAGAGACCTATAGTTGACAACCCCTAGCATTAGCCAATGCTAATTTTAGGCAGAATTGAAGACGCTCCAAGTTTTTTTTTTCCTTCCCTCTAATTCCCATTCCTGGGGTCAGGAAGGAATTAATACCCAGGTCAGACCACGTTCTATTTTTTTTCCCTCTGAATCAAAATAAAATTATATTTTAAACATACAATCTCTAACATTAGCTGCGACTCCCATATTGTGGCTATGATCATTCAGTGAGAACAAAAAGATGCAGAAAACTAACTCTTTGCTACCATTGATGGTCATCTAGCCTCAATACGAACGTCCTAATAACCTGTAAAAATTAGATAAAGGTGATTCCTTCCATTTAACATTTAAGATATTGGCTGTGTTCAATCAGAAAATTTAGTCAGGAATTATTTAATTCTAGTTAGTTAGTTAGTTAGTTAGTTAGTTAGTTAGTTAGTTAAATAAAGTAAGGTTCGATTCCCATATTGTACAATTATCCCCTTTTAAATGTTAGCTTAAAGCAATATATGAACCATCCATTGTGGACACAGATCTGTATAGTATTTATAATGTGGCAGTATGTGCACAGGACTTAACTATGGTCATAACAGCCCTGGCTAAGGACAATGTGTGAGCTCAGCATTATCTTCGAAGATGGGAATTTCAGTATCTCCTTTAGGTAGAAGGAATGCTTTCTCCCCAAAAGTGGGTGTCTTGAAATTCTACAAACTTTGATCTGTTAGATATTGAGTCAGTTGATGGATTGCAAAAGTGATATAGATATTGCTCAAAGTGAGAATTGATAAAGTTGAACTTTTCTTTATCTTAGTACATCTTTAAATATTGATCAACATCAGCATCATCATACTATCGTCAGTGAAAAGGAGATCTTCCCTTGCCCTGAGTTAGATCATTCCTGAAATTACAGTCTTTCCATGGATTTTGTAATACAAAGATCATAAGGCAGAATTAAAGAGTATTGAAGTATTCCATTGTTTTTTCTAAAACGGGATCATTAAAAATACAATTGTTAACTGGAGTTGTGCATATGGACAGTGTGGAATATGGCAAGAAAAAAATTTATGTCTTAAACATTAATAGAAACAATGCTTAAAAATTCATGTTATTATGAGGTCAGATTCGATGGAACTCAAATATTCTATGAAAAAATAGATTTTTTAAAAAAAATAAGTCCTGAAGAAATAATTCCTGCATGTTGAAACATATGCATGTCACACCCCATTTATCTTTCATATTTTAAAATAAAAGAGCTGTCCTACAGCAATTATTATACAACATGCTCTTTATTTTAAAAATGCAAGAACTTTGGCACAAAGAACAAAAAAAAAGAAGGAACTGATGAAAAGCATTTATGTCATGGTTTAAATTAAGATCTCTGTAATGCAAAAATGATATCAGCAGGAAGCTAACTTAATGAAAATAAGACAGTGGGTTTTTTTTAAAAAAAAAAACCTATGCATATATAAATCCTCCCTGCTCACTAAAGATGACAGTGAAAATGTGGACCTAAAAATATGTAAAATGAAAAAAAGTAGTGCAATATTATGTACATGTTTAGGAAACAGAAGGAAAGGGAGGATTTGGGAGGGTAAATTGTGGTGAGTAACAATTTTATCCAAGAGCATCTGAAGAGGGGTGAGTGGTAATAAACAAAATTTGATCAAAACCTGGACCTTTTCTTACATATGTTGCAACCCTGTAAAATGGGGAGATTGTGATTGAACAATCCCAATTGCCACCTTGACTTTTTTGGCCTATCCTGTAGATACTCCTGGTCTTATTACACCTATGTTGATTTATAGTTCCTCATTAATGGGAAGACATGTCTTTACCATTGTATCACTTATATATTTCCAAATATATGGAACGTGTTACCTCAGCTCATGGGAGAATAATCCAAAAGGATTCATGTGATTTTGTAAATTTTACAAAGTTGTAAACTTTACAAACGGCTCGATTTGTCAAGATTAAATGCATAAATACCAATGGTTAATAACAATTAACAATAATTAATATTAATATCAAAGTTTAGAGAACCTAGAGGTTAGAATGCATGAGACCTCGTCCAGTTTTTCTATATATCCCTTGAGTTGCAATGATGGAACACTTTTAGAACAATGAAATGATTTTGATCCGCAGAGGCTATATGGAGATGAAAAGCGCAATCAATATTATATTTTCCCCATCCAAGGTAGGACATACTTGGATTCCAATCTTAGGAAAGTTGTCTTTGGAGACCCTCCATGCCTCAAGAACCATAGGGCTGTCCCTAAACACCATAATTAGATTACTGTGGAATTTATAACACTATTATTTTACATCATGTTTTATATTGCATTGAGCAACTGTTGAAGGAGTTATATAAACTGAAGCAATGATTAAATTAATAGCAGTTCAGTCTTTCTTATTGATATCCTTATAATGAAATTTTGTTCTTTTTCTCTATTGCATTTTTCATTTTTCCTACCAAACTTTTGGGTCAAATAATAATACCAATTTTTTGCAAATACAGTTTCTTGAAATAGAAACAAGACAAAATGAATGAAATGTGGGTCTAAAAGTTTAAAAAGAAGCATACAAGTTAAGAGCTTTTGAGAATGGCTTGGTTCTCATTTTGGTAGACCCTTTAAAGGGAATTGCATTTTTAATTAATAACTTAAAAGAATTTAGGGTATTAGCAGGTTTCACAATCAATAACCAGAAGTCAAAGATGTTAACAAAAATATGAAGATATAAAATCAAAGAGAATTGATGAATAAAATGGATTTTAAGATTGAAAACAAACTATGACAAATATGAGTTGTATGGTATTTCAGAATAACTAAGTTAAGACATAGAATGAAGTTAAATAGGATATGTCAAGATGGGACAAATTACAATGGTCAAATTACAATTGTCATTGTTGGGTAGAATTTGTGTGACTAAGATGAACGTTTACCTAGTATGTTATTTTTTGTTTCAGACAATACTTTTTTTGACAACTGATATACCATTTAAACAATAATAGAATATATTTACATTTGTAGGGCTGAGGATAAAAACATGACTTAAATATAAAATAATCTAAGATGAAAATATTATATTTTGCGTTCTGTTTAGTTTGGATGGAACAGTGGGTGCTGTTAAAAAGAGAAAATTAGTGAAATTGGAAAGACGTGATCAGAGATTTGGATGCATAGATATTTATGGTATGACAAAGCTAAGATGAATATAGAATTCAAAAGTAATTATGTCAGGAGGTATTTCTTACAGTATGGAATAAATACAAATGTAAGTTTTACCCCAAAACAGCTTTGTGACTTTCAATGCAAGAAAAATTTTATAGACTAGAAAATATAAGTAAATACAAATGGTTAACTTACTGTGATGTACTAGAATTTTCTCAAGTAGATTGCAAAATAAAATCAAAAAAAGATTTGACAATGGAAGAATATTTTTGTCAATGGTTTTCTTATGTACAATTACCGGAAAGATTTAAAGGGAATAAATGATGGTTTTGATTAATATAAGATTGAGTTCGAAACAGAATTGTGTACTAATGGTAATATGTTACTGCTAAAATGTATTAACTTTTGTTGAAATATGAGATAGAAGAACAAGTGAAAAAATGTAAGATGGAATAGAATAAAAAAAACGGTTACGACATATAGTTGGAGCAATGGGAAAATACATGGCTGAAAAAATATTTACGTTATGGTCTAACCTTAAACAGAATGTCTATAAAATGATATATTGTTGGTATTTGTCAGAGAAATTGCAGGATCCAATCTGAATCAGTCACCAGGACCAGAGGTTTAGTCTGCCGAGCTTCGGACTCGTGCCGGAGCCCATCCTCAGGGAACTTCTCTCTTCTCTCTCTCTCGTCCTTGAGGATGGGGTCCAGTAAATGTCTGGTCCTCATGACTGACCCAGATTGGATCCTGCAACATTATCCTGGGACACGTATATTTGCCCTCATTCATGACCAAACCAAATGTCTAGAATGTATAATAAATGTGTTTTGAATCTTTGCTGGAAATTTGAACAACATGAAAAGACATTTTATCGTGTTTGGCAGATACGTAAAAAGGCTAGGGAAAAAATGGATACAAATGCATACGTTAATTCTGAAGATCTTAAAGATTAAAGTACAACTAAAACCAGAGGCTTTTCTTGTGGCACTAATGGACAGGCAACTAGAAAAAAGTCACAGAACTTTGTTTTTCTATATGACAACTGCAGCAAGACTGCTGGAAAATGGAAAGGTTCGTTCGACATTACCCACAATGGAGGAAGGGTTAGTGAAGATATAAAATTTGCATGGATGGCTACATTAACTTCCTTGATCAGAGAAAAGACAGTATCTATGTTTATGGTTGACTGGAAGCCCCTTATAGAGTTTTTTGCATGAAACGGAAAAAATGCACTTATGACCTGCGGTTTTGATGATTAGGAAAAAATATATAGATAATACTGGTAGAAAAAGCTGAGCTTTTTGTAATCATAGAACAAGATATAATGTTGTAATCATACTTGTATTTTATGTAGAAGAAATCAGAAGCTTCTATTTCTTTTTATTCTTTCTAACTGCACTGTTGTTTTTTCTTTTCCCCTTCTTTCCTTCTTTCTTTCTTTTCTCTAGTTTGTATTTATTTGTGTTCGTACTTATGTCCTCTTTCAAACTTGGAATAAAATCTATTTTTAAAAGTTCTTCAAATACAATTTTTGAAATACAAACACACATAAAACCTGAAACAACTGAATCCAGAGAATTTGCATAAAATGAAGTAAAAGCAAAGAAATAAGCAAATATTTTAACCTTTTTACTCCTCCTGAGATGTTATCAGCACCCGATCAGACTTCCATTAGAAAATAAAGCAATGCTTGCATGCTTTGCCAAAGTTTTAAATAATTTTTCCTAAAACATAAACTATGAACAACTTTGCCTACAGTCTTGGCAAGGTAGAGATTACACATCACAGGAATGTGTTTATTTTCCACACGATTATAAAAGGAATGTGAGGAATGTAGAGCTTCAACAGTCAGGCCCAGTCAATTCAATTATTTTTTAACATTTTAATTGTATTATTATTCCAATCATTATGGTATTCTATTTTCATCCATTTGAAATTCTCCTGTTTCTCTAAGTGTGAATGTTTTTGCTGATGTGTATGCTGATACAGATGTGTGTAGGAGATGTGTCTTTGTCACGCTACTATCCCTGATTGTTGAACATGGACAGTTCAACTGACCTCGCAATCAGCTGCACAAGTCACCACTAGGGGCCAAACCAGACGACAACCCGATCCCAACCGGGACAAGCTGATGGCGGCACCGAACGCAGTGCTCCCAACCAACCCATGGTTCATAGATAATAGGGATATCTTGACCATGAGAGATGGATTGGCTTGGAAAGGTTCGAAACTATATGTCCCCGCCAGCTTAAGACTGGAAGTCCTATAGCGCAGGCACAATTCCAGACTTGCCGGCCATTTTGGATTCTTAAAAACCCTCCATTTGGCCAGGAAGCAGTTTTGGTGGCCAAAAATGGAACAGCTTGCCTTTGGAAGTTGTGGAAGCTTCATCACTTGAGACTTTCAAGAAAAGATTGGACTGCCATTTGTCAGAAATTGTATAGGGTCTCCTGCTTGATGACCTATAACAGTGATGGCTAACCTTTTTGCCGTCGCGTGCCAAAAGCGGGGGGAGTGTGGGCGGTCATGCACCCGCATGCCCACACCATTTAATGCCTCCCCACCCCTGTGTGCGCTCCCCCCGCTTTTGGCATGCAACAACAAAAAGGTTACCAGTGGGCCCGGTAGGCCTGTTTTTCACCCTCCCCAGGCTCCAGAGGCTTTCTTGGAGCCTGGGGAGGACAAAAACAGCCTTCCCCACCCCCCTGGAGGCCCTGTGGAGGCCAGAAACAGCCCGTTTCCTGACTTCCGGTGGGCCCGGAAGACCTGAAAATCAGCTGGATGGTGCATGCATGCGTGCTGCGGCTGAGCTAGGGCAACGCTCGCATGCCCACAGATATGGCTCCGTGTGCCACCTGTGGCACCCGTGCCATAGGTTCACCATCATGGACCTATAAGGTCCCTTCCAACTCTGCTAATCTGTTAAAAAGTTGGACTTGAGTCATAAGAAAAAAGTGGACAAATTTTATACTTCCTTAGTTCTCTCCATGACTTAGTGGATTTCAGGTGTGGCAACTATTCCACTGGCGTCTCTCCTTCCACTAAACAATTATTTTTGTTTTTATTAAGGCATGATCTACACCATGAAAATATTTTAACATAAACTTTATGAGTTAATTTTATTTGCCTCTGCAGGTAAATATCACTTAACTGACCATGAAACAGCTAAGGTCATTCCTAGTTTAGATTTGGTTGGGAGATCGTCCCCAAATCCTTGAGGTATAGGGTAGACTGCGATATAGAAAACACAATCCATAAAAACACAATGGCCAACCACTTCCACAAGGATGCCAGGAGAAAACCATGATTTGTTAGCAGGAGGCAGGTTTAGTTTTATCTTTGATCAGTTTTGTTTTTGCCGGGACCGCAACTTGCAAATATTTGAGCAAGGATCCCATCTCCTGCTCTTTAATATTTACAAAATGCATAGCATGGTTCTAATTGCATGCTCAGCTGGGTCTTTTGTGAACCCACATCTGCCCATCATTGCATTGCCTGCTTTGTGAGTAAGCAGATTCTTTGGTTTAATTATTCTTGTCAGCAAAATGGATTGCATAGCCAGGTGTTTGCAACATGGAACCCATGCAACTGCCCATTAGCTCTCAACAAGTAATAGTTGAGAAACTGTGGCCCAACTGCTTTTTCCAGAATAGCAAAAGACCAAGCCTAGAAATATGAAGTGGACAGATGTTTTCTCTTGATACCCTTTCATGGGTAATAAAACCCATGATAAATAAAATCTCCAGCCAGATGTATATCAAAATAACTTCAAACAGAGAGCCGGTCTGAGTCAACCTATTTTCTTCATCCTGTCATGAAAATTTTATTTTTTTATTAAATATGTATTTATGAAGCTATTTAATCTGTTGACCAACCAAGATTCTTCCAAGTGTACAGATTTAAAAATAGATAATTGTATCATGCTTATGTGGAGCTAAACTTCCACACATGAAATAAGCCTATCAAAAACACAGAAAAAAATAGAGCCAAATGATCTATGATGGGCAATTCCAGAATTTTCAGAAGTCCATGACAGACAGTGTTGTTTGATGCAGATTGCTCTGGCACCTGAACTGTCATTGTATTTCTTCTGGGCTTTAAGTTTATTATATTGTTTTTCTATGTTGTTAGCCACTCAGAGTCACCATGGTGAGATGGGCAACTATAACAAACAAACAAACAAACACTTTTTTTAATTAAAAGCATTTCAGAGGTATTGAAATGTGAGTAAGAGATGAGAATTTAACCCTTTCCCTACTTTTTGTAGCAATTCCAGGCTGCTTTCCTACCCGCCCAGGGGTAATCCTTGAACCTTGTTGGAACCCATTGAAAGAACATAGCTCAGAAACGGTTATTTTCAAAGGGCAAATGACTGGAGAGTTATCTTTTGCTACTTCCCTCTCCAATCTTTTATGTTTGAATGTTTCTTTTCATTTTCCTATGACTATGGAAATGCTTGACACACACAATTTAACTAGCAACTATAAAGAAAAATTGGATACGGAAACCAGCCTGTCACATAATTTTTTCATCCATTGCATGGAACTCATATTATTTACAGCTCTCATGTCTGGGCTGAAAAATCCAGATTTACCCAAAATGACACCAAAGTCATATATTTTTCTTTATCTCTTTGCAGCCATGTATTCCTTGTCTAGATCAGGGCTTTTCAAACTTGGCTGGCTAGCTGGGAAATTCTGGGACTTGAAGTCCACACATTTTAAATTGCCAAATTTGAAAAACACTGATCTAGAACTTTGCAGCCCAGATCTGGTTGTCTGGTTTTATTTCCTAGGGAAATTATACAATTTGCAAATAAAATTTTAACGCAGGACACTGCCTTGTTAGTTGGAGCTTACATTCAGTAGATCCTAAAACACAATTCCAAATTCCCAACTCGATAGGAATTTTGGGATAATGACCCATTTTAATCTGTAGAAGCTCTCCAAAATCAAAGTAGACGCAGCGTTGAAATTTCTGTGTCTATTAAATGTAATATTTTGAAAAATGTAAATAGGGAGATGCCGGTTAATAGAATGAAAACAGGCATGAAGAAACAATTTAATCCTTCCCTTCTTTTCTTTAATCCTGAAGAAATAACAATACTTGAGAGACCAAATTACCTAAGATTTTGATCTGCAACAAAGCTTCATACAGTAATACTTTTCTTCACTCTCCCTGTTCTTTCCAAATGCTTCTTTCAAGTCTGTATCCCATGCAGCTGGTAAAATATGTGAAAGGTTGGGTAATAACATGATCAATCATTATTCTAAAATGTTACAGAACTGTTTGTCTTTTGGCTCCATGAGATTCACATAGCTACTTTTTTAGAACAGGTACAAAATATTTAATCTGCCATACATTCTCAATGATTTTCCCTGTAACTCATTAAATCTGGCTGCCCAGGAAGAAATGCTCAGAAAGAATACAGAATTTGGGCTAAATCTACTTTTGAAAAACACACAGAGAACATAATTCTTGGAAGTGAACTTTGCAGAGTTGAGTGGGATTTGTGCTCAATTAAATGTGTTACACAATTACGTTGAAATAAGTTCCACCAGAAACAATGGACTTACTTCCAAGTAGACATGATTTGATTTGTACTCACTATTAATCTCATTATGTGCATATTTGATTTCATCAGTATCTTCTGAAAATTAAATTCATACTGATGTTTACTAAGATAATAACTGAGAAAGAGAGATGAGTAAGAGACAGTAGGTAAAATCATGCTGCTGCTTGAAATTTAGGACGTTTGATCAAAGCCGATTGACATGTACATGTAGAAAAACAATAGGTAAAAAGGTGAGCATGGAAGCATAAGGCAAGATTTCACCCACCTGCAGCAAGTGTTCGACAGAGGAGTCAACCATCAGGTTGACTTGTAGCTGCTTCAAGACACATTGCTCGGAGCAACCAGCCCCCATCTCTCTGACCTCTTTGCAAATTATGTTGGATCAGAGTAAAAGCTGCTATGCAGCGATCATGTCACAAAAACATCAAGGCTCCCAAATCAACCTCCAGATTGTAAAAGGAGAGCCAAGTCTATTTTGCCCCCACAGTTACACCAACAGTAACATCATTAGACTTCATCAACGTTACACACAAGATTAGAATGCCTTCACATACTTCTCCTCTGATGTGATATATGCCATCATCTGCCAGAAATGTCCCTCTGGATTCTCTCTCTGTAAGACAAGCAGGTCAAATTTTGTGCAAAAGAATTAAACACAAATTAAACACAAATTTGACATCAGGACTCAAAACAAGGACAAAGTAATCTCAGAACTTTTGTGACCTCTCAGGACACTACATTAAAGATTTCAAAGAACAATTTTGGAATAAAATAAATTACCAACACAACTGAGCAAAACACTGATGAATTTACAGATATCAAAAAAATGTAAACGGTCTCAAAAGCTCAAACATAAGGGGCTTTTATCATGTTACATAATTAACTTGTATTCTTTTCCTTTTTCTGCAGCCTCATCCCAATTTAAATTCTACACCAGTTTAGCCACTCTAAGCATCTAATAAAATCAGCTTAATTCACAAAAATTTGTGTCTTTACATATTGTAAAAAACAGTCAAATTACATAATTAGGTCTACCAAAGCTTATTTGCACCCGAAGCCTGTCAGTGTTGCAAGAATCCGTATGACCATTAGATGATAACAAACTCATTGTTCCCACTTGCTCAAGGTTGATTCAGCCTTCTATCCTTCTGAAGTTGGTAAAACAAGGACCTAGATTGTTGGGGGCAATATGCTGACTCTGTCAACCACTTAGAGAGGGATGTAAAGCACTGTGAAGTGGTATATAAGTCTAAGTGTTAAGTGCTTTCTAGAGGGCATCCATATTTTTGCTCTCTAAATAATGTGCACCCTATGTCCATTATACCTTAGTGTTATGTATCCCAAATTATTCAACAAATCATGAATATGGAAACATGGCTTAGTGTGACCAAATCTTTATTACTGTGCTAAATTTTAGTATGAAACAGATTAGAAAATACAGGGTTAGAGATATATGAATATTATATATCCATAACTGAAATAAATCTCAATTAATTGGTGCTTTTCCTCAATTAAATCAACATAGAATTGTAGCCAAAATAGGGCATACGCCAGTTAATCATGGCAAAGCCAAAGATAATCCAGTTTGCAATAATCCAGTTTTAATATATCTTTGTCATCTCATTTTGATGATGTGTTAGTACACATTAAACTTTACTAAGCCACCTATATGTATTATCAGAGAAATGAAATATTAAACATATAATTAGTATCCATAGATTTAAAAAGATCTGATTGTGGAACTTGAAAGTATTATCTCCTGATATTTCCTCTTCTTAAATTTATCATTTATACATTTAGAATTTTTAATTTTTAATGTCAAATTGTTTCAATACACAAGGAACAGTAGAGACAGTAGCAACCAATAAATTTAAAAAAGTAATTCAGAAATAAAATACTCAAAGAAAGGAGCTCTGGTAAAATGAAAGTACTCAAACTAGCATTCTTGTAGAGGAAAATCCTCCAAATAAATCACTCAAGAGTGGAATTGAGTTTTGCTCAGTATTTGATGTTGCTAAAGAAGGATCCATATTGAACTGGATAACAATCGATTAAATCTTAAAGGAATCACAGAATGGTGATCATTGACTGACTCCCTATAAATCAGTTTTGTATAGACAGGGCTTTATTTATCTATTTATTGGATTTTTATCTCACCTTTATTATTTTTTATAAATAACTCAAAGCAAACATACCTAATACTCCTCCCTCTTATTTTCCACAAAATAACCCTAAGAGATGAGTTGGGCTGAAAGAGTGATTGGCCCAAAGTCACCCAGCAGATTTTTCATACCTAAGGTGGGACTATAACTCACAGTCTCCATAGGCCAGCACCTTAACCACTGGCTCTCAGATCTGGAGTGAAAAATCTGGATGGCTTCTAAGTGGCAGCAAATAATTCCTTTTCTGCATTTATTTTCTATCATTTAGCTCTATTCTGATTTTTCAATCAGATCTGTAGACCTACTATAATAACTAGATCCTAGAATTGCTAAATGGAAAGAAGATCTGAGTTACACTACTGTCTTCTGCATGGCTGATGCAAACATATTCTGATATCACATACATTGAAACGATCATAAGATTGTGCTAAAATAAGTTTGTATGGACATGCTTCCTTCTTCCCATTAATGAGTAGGGACTCAAAGGCCCTCCAGGGCCATATCCATAAAACTAATTTGTCACAGACTTCTATGAATATGGCAGTCATATGAATGCCTTTGTGCATTTAGCTGAGATGATCATATGATTCAGCCCAGTCCCCATGGAATTTAACTAATAGAACTCTGAAATAGGCAGATCACAATGAAGTGGTCCACTGGCTTCAATGTCCAGTTAGAAATAAGCCAACCTGACTTCCAATCCCACTCTATGAAGCAAACAGGCAAGCAACCTTTTTAGCATTATCTAATTTCTCCAAAACACTGGGTTCTTTGGAAAAACAGGATACAAAAGGGATAAATAAAAGTATATGCTGAATGTCTGAACTGGAGCCAATTTTACTATTTTTTATATTATTTAAAATTTTGCCCATGTTCAAAACTTCTGAACAGCTTGTAATTAGAATCATTGTATAACTAAAAACATTATATGAACCATATGTAATATAAACCAAACCAGCAGCAATATGATTCCTCCAAATATACAAAATCAATGGCAATCAATACAGTTTCTCTAGCAGCATAACTTGAAATACTCACCATTCCTAGACTTATTTTGTACCAGCTATAGGTTCCAAATACTTGTCAAGGAAGTCCCGTATAGAGTGTGTTAAAGTCCTCCTGCCACAACTGCCACCTGCTCCTTCAGCAGAAGCTACAGTCCATAAGGGACCCCAAATTTACAGACCACTTCTGAGTAGGGGAGTACAATGCCATTCAAAACCAAAGATGGCACTATCCTTAAATATGCTGACTTCCAGACCAAAGCCGTTCCATTTTAAAGGGATTCAATCTGAATCTATCTACACCATCTAGACTCTGACAACCTCCAGGCATTGGGTCAGGCAGATAGATAGATAGATAGATAGATAGATAGATAGATAGATAGATAGACAGACAGACAGACAGACATAATACATAATACATAATACATAATACATAATACATAATACATA
>WNWU01000003.1:45385842-45413134 GCA_012654045.1 Ptyas mucosa | reverse complement strand
ACATAATACATAATACATAATACATAATACATAATACATAATACATAATACATAATACATAATACATAATACATAATACATAATACATAATACATACATGCATACATGCATACATGCATACATGCATACATGCATGCATGCATGCATGTGAGTGCTTGTATGTATTGAGTCCAGTTAGGTCCATGATTGCCACAGCATCCATGAACTTCTTGGTCACTCCAGTCCCCTCAAGAAGGTGACAAGGGAAGATTAAAGTTTCCCAGCATCACAAGTCTACGGAATTCCAACATGATTCAACAATTAGGATGAGCAGCCCTGATAGCCATGCACTGTACAGCAGGGAGAATATTATACATCTGGTCCCTGTGGCCCAGCTGCCCAAACAAGGTCTCACATCCAGTTGACTGTGAAATAGCACATCCCGATGCCAACGGAGTTTCCTAATTAACAATGATTATCTTACCCATCCTTTGCTGGGACTGTCTCTGGTGCCAGCCCCGAGATCCAGCTGGGAAGAACTCAGAATAGGGAACACCTGCTCCTCCACCAGCCAAGTGTTGGTAATATAAATCACATTTATCTTCACATCCATAATTCACTTATGGATGAAGATGTTTTTAATACAGATTTATTAAAACCTGGCATTTAGCAGCTGCAGCTAAAGTCCCAGAGTTCCAAAGATCTAGTACTAGCTGTTGGGATGAAGATTTAAAGCGAGAAGGAAGCATAAGTCAGAGATATCAATCTCTATTCATCTAGTGCAACCTGGTCTCAGCCTCCCATCGTATCTCCTCCTGCTCATCAAGATTGCCCCTCCATCATCACCTCATATCCAGAGTGCTCTATCAACTCATTCCAGGTTCAATCAACCTGAATGACTCTTGAGCTGTTAAACCCCTCACTCATCCCACTCAACCTCATTCCACCCACACGCTTCACCTAATCTCCCACTCTATTTTCGTTAAAAAGGGGGTTGACTAGCAAAATTGAGGACCATGGCATCCAATGCAACTTCCTAAGACCTAAACTCCAAATCCAGTGTCAACCTCCTGATGGACTTGTGTGAAGATCAAACATAGAAGAATTCACACTGATAGAGATTAATTTTATAACTCCAATCTAATGGCAAAAGGTTCATGCAGTAGGGAGCCACTTTTTATCCCAAATGTGTGGGAAGGAGGCAATGATTGAGAGCATCCCTGGAGCTGAAGTAGACAGACAATTCATGCTCCAAAGCCAATCCCACACTAGCAGCCACAGGTCCTAACTTCTTTGGAGACTCCATCTGCTTCCACTGTCAGCTGTCCACAAACATGCAGTGATCAATGCAACTAAGGAAGTTAAAGGAGCTAAGGCCACCACAAGCAAAAATATGACTCCAGGTATGTGGCTATCTAAACCTGGTAACAAGCGGTTCCCCAGTGCCTGAGAAAACAATTTATGACCTGGATGCTGTTCCCAGTCTAATCCATAGCACTTCACTTGTCTCCAGACAGATCATCATTGACCTCCATTGAGGTTCATTGGCCTCCTCCTTCACCCTGCAGTCCATCATTACAATCCTTTAAGACGTAAACAACTGTTGTTTTACTTCCACACCCATCCCAATCTCCTCAAAAGGTAATCAAGCATTCTTCAACACCATCCACTGCATTCCAGCAACCATGCAATTCTCCATTCTTCCACAATCACAGCAATAATAGTGCTGTGATAAAAAAAGAAGAAAGAAGAAACTTAGCTACCTAATTGCTAGTGTGAGGTCCTGTCCCACTTGCACTTTAATCCTGCAGTCACACCCTGTTGACACCAATTTCCCCTCCCCCCCAGGTGGCCACGTGACATTGCTTGCATGGAGATAAACTAGTTTTAATATGATGGGCAGAAGCAATTGCATTCTCCTTTACCAATGATCCGTAAATAAAAGGTCACCAAGAGCTTTAGAAACTGTACTTTTTAATCCATTCCAAGGAAACCCAACATTGACACATCTTCTGGCTGACACATCTTCAAGCATCCTTAAGACACCTTAGGCAACAGTTGATGCTCTTTTTGTATGATTGAAATGATGTTGTAGGACATCAATTTGTGCCTTCAGACTTTTTATTGGGAAATAAAATATTTTGCTACTTCTTCATTTCAGGAAAATCAGACAGATATGCAAATGGGCAAAGGGCTTTTAACTCATAAAGGTTTGCAAATGTTTATAAGAGAAAAGTCATTTTTCAACATGAACACAATAGGAATATTGCCAATCCAACATTAAATGTTCAAAGTATTATTCTAGGACTCATTTTGCACATCACACAGTAAGCCATGATTTGTTTCACTATGAGGTATTGAATAAAGGACAGTTGTTGGTTGTCATTGTTGAAAATCTGTAATTGATTTGGTAGTGTTTCAAATGCAATATATAAATAAATAAATATTCATCAAGCCTTGAGAGCTGAGGTTTCAGTTGCTGCTAATGCCAGATTGCTCAGCCAGGAGCTAATATGGGATGACTTTGTCATGCTTTACTGCCTGGGCATGAAAAGGAAGGATCCAATCTTTAAAATGTGCTCATCTGGGTTTTGAATGAGGCACTAGCCATGACCCCAAAGAGGGGTAACTATGATTATCCAAGAGAATCTGGATATTTTCAGGGATGTTGCTACTCAGATATCCAGGTGTGAGACCCTACCTGTGAGATTGAGATTTAGGGATTAATCTGTTGGGATTGCTGATACTGTATCACCCTCCATGTTGTTATCAGCTTTTCTGTCTTACTGTATGTTGCTCAGTGCTGTGTTTGGATAGTTGATAAAGTTCCCTGGGCTTTTGGTGCTGAGGACGTCAACCTGTTTTCCCTTGGCACAGACTCTAGAAAATTCATGACTTGCCTGGCAATCATGTGCCTGATCCAATTTATTGAGGACCTAGTTCACTGTGGGGAGGGGGAGGAGATGTTAGACCTTTTCTTGGAGCAATGGTGATGTGATCTGGAGTTAGAGGATATTACCATCAGTCCCTTGCTGTGGATGAAATACTCCCTGAAATGTGCTGTTCTCTATTGCAAGGAGGTAAGAACTATTTAAGTGGTTCACCCCAGCTGAACCCCAAGTGACTGATGGACCCAGTAGGCTTTCAGAGGAAACTTGGGATTCAGAGGGAACCCATGTTTTGATGCATGATCCAACTGAGGCTTTAAGTCACCGCTTGGAATGAGAATACAATGAATCAGATTGCGCACAAACAGACTTGCTCCAGGTACAATTCAAGTTGCTGGATTTCATTTATAAAGTCCTACTTGGCACAGGACTGGATTATTTGGAGGATCACCTGTCCCCCGTGGTACCCATCCAACCCATATATTCTAATAGAGATGGACATACTTTGGGTCCTTTCATTGAAGTAATATTATCTGGTGGGATTCGGGAAGCATGTCTTTTTTGTTGTAACATCTGCCTGATGGAATGAACCTCTCCTTCAATATACAGTTATCCCTGACTTTGTTGGTCTTTAGAAAGGCTCCAAAACTCTGATTTGTTTCTCAGGCATTGGAGCCAAGTTGACTGGAGTTTCTGTTTAAAGGGATGCCGTATAAATTTGAATACTCAATCTACTGTTTGTTTTAGTTTTAGAATGTTTATTTGTTGTTTCATGATTGTACATCATGTCATCCAAAGATGAAATTGACTTGGGCAGCCATAAATATTTATTAAGTATTCTATGTCCTAGAACAAGTGGACAATAAAACTATTTTGTTCCTTATTAAAAAGTGTTGTTTAGGTTTTCCAGTGTCCTCAACATCTTTTAACCAAAATGAATAAATGATGTGCATTGCCACCAGAGATAACAATGTACACTCTTTTTATTACAACTCCTCCAACACTTTTTGGATTAGAAACCAAAATGAAAAGAGAAACAGGGTTTCTGGAGTTGTCACATTTTTGTAAGGCTGTTCTAGGACCCTGAGTCAGCAGCAGAAACAGAAGACTAACCCTTTATTAACTCTCTGGGTCATGTTTGTATAGGACAGTTGATCAGAGGAAGTTAGTTTAACCAATAATAGTGGAGCCTTTTCAAGCTAAAACATCTTCACTCTAACCCCAATTTTGAAGGGGTTATGATGTTCACAAGACAATAACCCACTCTTGCCCCAGTTATGCTTCACATGAAGACAGTCAGGTTCTCTTTGCATGCACACTGAACCGCAAATTAATCAACCGCATTTTAACCTACCTCTTGGGCAAACCCAGCAGATAGGATTTGCTATGCGATGCAAGCTCAGAAAAATGGGTTGAGTAAACAATGGTTAAGTTAGTCATGGATAAATATGTAATGCAAACAGAACCACTTAAAAGCATGCAAAACAGCCCCTCCTCCTACAATGGGGAGAGACTGAACCAAACAAGGCCCGAAGAGTTTTGTACAGTTTCTATCCTGCCAATTGGATGCTGCCTGTTGCATAAGACAATTGAATTGCCTAGACCAGCCTTCCCTGACCTGTCCAACTCAGTTAGAACTTCAATCCCCATGATGTTGGGAGTGCCAGTTCTGGAATGCCACTTCAAAAAAGGCTGTTTTGGGAAACAGCATACAACTCACTCTGGAACAGAGGCTGATTCAGGTCCCAAAAGTTGAATAATTCTCGGAGTGCTTGATCTACTGCTGGAATAGGCAAAGAAGCCCAGAGGGAACAGAAGTTTCCATCTGGTTGCAAGAAGCGATGAGTGCTTTTGCTGCCAGAATAAACCATCTACAGGCTGACTTTGATCCATTAACTAGACCAGTGTTTCTCAAATTTGGCAACTTTAAAATATGGGCTTCTGCTCCCAGAATTCCCCAGCCAGAGTTGAAGTCCATAAATCTTAAAGTTGCCAAGTTTGGGAAACACTGAACTAGACACTGAAAACCACCATTCTAGCGAAAGCATGTCACTTATATGGCCTCTATCTGAGAAGGCATCTAAAGTGGCATCATGTGAGTAAGCAACTGGACCTCTTACATAGCCACATTGTCCTCCAGTGTGTTGTAAAACACATGTGGTCTACATGTGATGGAATTAAAGGGGAAAACAAGTATCACATTAGGGAAGTTTGACTATACTGTTAGTCTAAAGCACTGAGGCTAAATGTAAAAGGTGAAATTTGGACTTCAGTAAAGAGTGAAATTTAGTGGACCAACTAAATACCAAAAATTTGCTCTCTGTTATAGATGTTTTTCAAATGAACCCTTCTATTTAGCTCTACTCCCAGATGAATGGCTTGGTTTGAATATTGTCTTTTATTTATTTATTTAATGCAGGGGTGTCAAACTCACATCCCAGGCCAGATGCATCACGTGCTGGCTATCCCCACCCTCATTTTAGCAAAGGGGGAAAGCCACAATATGTCACGTGACAACATGACAAAGTGAGTTTGACACCTCTGATTTAATGTATGGCAAAAATGTTAAAAAGCACAACACAATTGCATTCTCAATGAGCAAATATGACACTAATTACCCTATTTACAAATTCAAAGGTAGACTATTTATGTAGTTAATACATGAGGGAGTTGCATAAAGAAAATCTCTGGAGTTTCTGAATATCATCTAAAGCACTGAAATTGTAATTAAACTCTATTTCCAGATTTTCACACGCACACAATGTATGTGTGTATGTACCATAGAGTACACCACACAGATTCTAAACCAACAGGATGATACATATTGCATACATTTCATTTACAGACAAAATTAAGAATAAATGTGGCATGGTAAAAAGCAGCAATAGTAAAAGAGGAGAAAGGCTGCAAAAATGAAAATCCATGTATAAAATGTCTCAAAAATACAATATTACATAGCCAATAAATTTTTAATCAGGAATTCTTCCACTTTTAAAAACTAGATCTTATTGTTGGTTGTGACGGGAATGGAAGAAATAATCTGTATTTAATAGGTTCTGGAACTGAACACAGAAGTATTTTTCATAGGAGAACTCAGTGATGGAATATAACAGATAATACTTCACAAAAGAGGTCATTTAAACATGTGTGACATGCAACTGCTATCATCACTGAGTAAACTCAGTTCATCTCAATGTTAAATATTAAAGGAAAATATTCTTTGATCAAATTAAATCACATCCCAGGAAAACCATCCCAATGTCTTTGACATCAGAAACATACAATTCAACCTCCCTCCATATAGTAAAAAAATATACATTTTAATTAAAAAGCTGACAGCTGCATGTCCTTTAATTGCACCCCAAATCCTCTACATGAGGAGACCTGTCTTCCTTGCCTAATGGCATTTTCACATTGATTACTGGTACTAATTGGTGAGGCCTGGCTTTTAATCAGCACTTGAATCTAATATACTTCAGGTTGTTGTTGTTGTTTAATCTTGGGAAAAGTGTGATTCAGCTGCCATGATTGCTAATCATTTTTTCTCTTTCAAATTCAAAATACAGATCAATGAGCATGTCTCTTTGTGGTTCTCTGGGTGATTCACTCAAATGCCACTGATGTTGGCATTCACATCTCACTGTGTTATGGCTTGTGTTTTTTAAGAAGATCGTTTCTTTTGCCTGTAGAAAAAGTTTGAAGCTGAAAATGCCAGAGGAAAAGGGGGGGGGGACTCTTGAAATGTTTCATAAATTCTTCATCTCCAGATGTGGAAAGCATTTCCATATGCAGATTATAGCTCTCATCATCCCTGATCATTTATCCCATTGACTTGAGCTGATATAATTTGCAGTCACCTTTGAGCTGGATTGTCTCTCCATAGATGTCATAGTTTGTGGTGTATGTATTAATTTTTTGATACTCAAGCAACGTGTTTTCATGGTGTGCAGGGTAGTGCAGGGTATATGTATATGTATACATATACATATAACTGAAGAAGGCAAACAAGCCAGAAATAGCTATCTTAGTCTCCCCTAAATCTTAAAACAGACAACAAAATGCTGCTCTGATGTCGGATTAAGCCAAAAAATTCTAGTGAATGAGATTTCACTGAACCATGGCTGTATAAAGATCTTGATTTATGTAGGAAAAACCTGGATGAAACAAAAATACACAAAAGACCTACAAAAAGAGAATTAAAATAAAATAAAATAAATATGTATATATATGTATATATGTATGTGTGTGTGTGTGTGTGTGTGTGTGTGTTTCTGTTGAAGCACCTGGTCTACCCCAATATGGGAAGGAGCATACTGCTTCCCTTTCGCCTTTCAGCTCCAATCCAGGAGCCCTCAGGCAGTCGCATTCACAACAAACCATTTTATGCCAAATTTATATTTGCTGATAAAGAAATAAAGGGAGACTAGTATAGATCTATTTCAAGCTATTTAGCTCTCATCAGCTAGCCATACCCTTACCCTTACAAGTTCGAATCCGAGTAAGCGTATGGCTAGCTGATGAGAACTAAATAGCTTGAAATAGAACTATACTAGTCTCCCTTTATTTCTTTATCAGCAAATATAAATTTGGTATTTTATGTGTGTGTGTGTGTGTGTGTGTGTGTGTGTGTGTGTGAATTTTTCTCTCAGCCGGGTTTTTTTCTACGTAAATCAAGAACTTTATACAACCATAGCTCAGTGAAATCCCATTCACTAGTTTCTAGGCTTTTTCAGACATCAAACCAACATTTTGCTGTCTATTGGGAGACTAAAGGGAGACTAAGATAGATCTATTTCGGACTAATTAGTCCTCATCTCATGTCTTCTCCCGTAAAGGTCAAATATTTAAAAGATCTTGATTTATGTAGGAAAAAACCCGGCTGAGAGATAAATACACATAAAGGCTTACGAAAAGACAAGAAAATAAATATTTGACCTTTACGGGGAGGAGACATGAGATGAGGGTGTGGCTAACTGATGAGGACTAATTAGTCTGAAATAGATCTATCTCAGTCTCCCTTTAGTCTCCCAATAGATAGCAAAATGTTGGTTTGATGTCTGAAAAAGCCTAGAAACTAGTGAATGGAATTTCACTGAGCTATGGCTGTATAAAGATCTTGATTTACGTAGGAAAAAACCTGGCTGAGAGAAAAGCACACATAAAGGCCTACGAAAAGACAAGAAAATACACACACACACACACACACACACACACACACACACACACATATAAGGGACATGGTGGCTCAGTGGCTGAGATGCTGACCGGCAGTTCAGTGGTTCGAATCCCTAGTAATGGGATGAGCTCCCATTGTCCCAGCTTCTCCCAACCTAGCAGTTCGAAAGCATGTAAAAAATGCAAGTAGAAAAATGGGGACCACCTTTGGTGGGAAGGTAACAGCGTTCTGTGCGCCTTTGGCATTTAGTCATGCTGGCCACATGACCACGGAGACGTCTTTGGACAGTGCTGGCTCTTCGGCTTTGAAATGGAGATGAGTATCACCCCCTAAAGTCGGGAATGACTAGCACATATGTGCAAAGGGAACCTTTACCTTTATATATGTATGCATGTATGTATAATAAACTATCACTCACACACGCACACCACCACATACATTAGTTGGGGTTTGCTGGTTTTTTAATGGCTGCTAAACGATGAAGCAGCAATAGCAGCTGTTTTTATGGCCACAAAGCAGTGTAAACTACACATTTGAAATACTTTTTTAAAGGGAGGAAGTCATATTTCTTGAAGCAATACTGAGTACCTGACCTTCAGAAACATGACAGAAGTCATGCTTCATCTCTTCTTCTGACACTAATTGAGGCCACACATTAACAAACCACAGTGGCTGAAACCACTCATATTATTAAGCAATAAATAGAGCAGCTTGGTTCATATAACCCTTCCACGTCAAAAGAAAACATACTGTTTTTGGAACTTAGATATTGCCTCCCCCAATCAGGGAAGGCCATAAATGTCTGATACAAACCTCATTGACATCAAATGCATCATGACATTGTTACACAAATAACATAAATGTCTCTTCCCTTGGCCATGATCTTGGATGAGTCTATATTCTAATGATTGGGAATGTGTGAATGTGAATTGGGGCCTCCTTTTTAATTATTATTTTTACTGGGTTGTTAACCCTTTATTCTTTTTAATCCTATGTTAGCTGCCCAGAATTTTTAAATAGGGCAGATATACAAGTTGATAAAATGAATAAATTTGCAATTTGTGTGATGACATCATGATAAATATGACATCCTTCCCTTTGTTCCCCCTTGAAAACCATGGGGTTAACACAAGCTTTGGACTTTCCCTCTGCCCTTGGGGGATTCTGAAAGAATACCCTACTTCCTACATCCTTCACAGTGGCATGAGACTGTGATTAAAAAGTCATGGCAGCTGGATGGACAGACCTTATTTTTTAATTACGGACAAACTCTATGAAAAAATCTTTGGAAACAAACAGCCCACACTTTGTACTACATAGCTCTGTTACTTCCAGCTGCCTGGATATTTTTAGCATGAGCTTTTGCATTGTCTTATGTTGGTTTCAAATTTTACGTTGGTGTATTAGCACATGTTCTGCAAGCATAACTGTAATAAATGACCTAGCAAAGTGTCTGGAAAAAATAAGTCTACTCCATTTGTAACATAGAGTAATAGAAATCTTGAAAAAAAATTCAGCTGTATTAATATCAACTGCATCAAAAAGGCCAAATGTATTTTCTTGTATTCTGCAATATTTAAAGATTGCAAAATATGGATTATGTATATATGTTTATTTGTGTTTTCATAGATTTTCACGGGTAGAGGTATTGATGTATTCAAGTCTTTTCCCATATAAGATTGAGAGTACCTTGGTAAGATACTCTCGCCAAGATACTCTCAATCTTACACGGGAAAAGACCTGAATACACCAAAACTTGCATGCTTATTTGTGCGTATGCATATTGGACCAGTTTATCCAACACAATAAGTAATATTGTGAGTTCTTTAATTTTACTGTAATATGCCCTATGCATGTAAACAAAACCATTTTTAAACAAACCTGACTTAAATTGCATTTCACACATTTTTCAGAAAGCCAAAACATGATCTCTTTTTCACTTAGCATGTTAGCTAGGACAGCAAATTGTTTCTCAATTAACCTTGGTTAAGCAAATCATTTCTTAGCATAACATATGAACCTAGCCAACATAGAAAAAAGAATTAGATGACCCTCCCCCAATAGAAATGTGTTAGGAGGAATATATCTCACTTGGACTCTTTTCTTACTTTAGGTCAAATTAAGAAAAGGGAGAAAGGCAGAGTTCCTTGGCTTTCTTCTTCTCTTCCCCAACATCAGTGGCCACCAATTGCCTGGAGTAAGCACAAGCAAGATGCCCAGGAAGATCTGTTCTTGGCAGAAGATGAGCAGGCTGGGAAAGGGCTCCTCAATCTTGGCAGGATCACTTTGGACAGCACTAAGGAGTGCATGTGATTTAAAGGAGTTGTTGCTGTAACTACAGCCAGAAGAGAGACCTGGCTGGTTCCAGCAGCCTGGTAAAGGTCACATCTGAGCAAACCAGGATCATGAATGTTGGCCTTCAAAGATGCTCATCCCTCCCATCCCACCACCCTAGCATTGAAAAGTCCGCCATTTGAAAATCTGTGGCTTGCCCAACATGTGTGTCCCATCTCAGAATTAAAAGTAATTGTATCTTTGGTTTGCCATGCTGTACTCGCAGCCAATGTTTTGAGGGTCACAAAAAATTGCCTTTTGCAATCCTGATGCTAAGATTGCAATTGACATACCACGTTTCAGAGGCTTGCGATTTATTGTGATTACCAAATTTAGTTCTGTAAAGATCCAGACAACCAATGAATGGCACCAAGGTTTTGAGTTTCCTAAATATCCTTGCTCTCAATTTAAAAGCTGTCCAATCTTTGCAGACTAAATCCGTTAGCCCTTCGTCTAGTTATACTGCCATCTTATGTGATGTTTAATATAGGGAAGCAGGTGAGCCTCTGTGTTCTGGGGATGTTAGGAACTACAATTGGCACCATCACAGGCTGTCCAGGCGGGGGCTTATGGGAGCTGTAGTCAGTAATATTTGGGAAAGGCCAGCTTGCTCCTCCTGAGAAACGTCTATACGAAAACCCACGTAGCAACGCACGATTTGAGCCGCCGTCGATTCCTTGGCTACTTCGTTTCCTTCGAAGAAGAAACCTGGGGCGTTGACCATTTCAAAACTGGATCGCGACAATTATGAGCCCCGCCCATCCGGGATTCGGCGCGGAAAGTGTTGGGCTGCGTTCGTTTGCTGGGCTGCCTCTTCCCCCACCCCGAGCGACCCCTCCTTCCCCTCTGACCGGCCAGGCTCTCGCCCCCTTCCCCTCCGCGCGGCTCTCCAGCGAGAGGCGTCGCAAGGAGCTGCGGGCGCCCTGGGGAGGCTCCCTCGGGGCCAAGGCGAACCTGAGAGCCGTCGGAGGGAGCATCTCCACCGCTGCGGGACTTGTCCTTTTTGCTTCCCCCGTGGCCCGCGATCCCGCGCAGTTTTTAGCTGCTCCTGGTACTACTTTGGCCGCCGCCGAGATAGAAGCTGCCCCCAAACGCCCGGGATGAAGTGGTGATGGAGCTTGCGTCCTTCCGGGGCGCGCGGAGCCTTTGGCGATTTGGATGAAGTCGCCCAACGCGGCTCCCCTGAGAAGCCCTTCGGCCTAGGCGGCCACCGCCCCGCCGGCAGCTTTATTGAAGCCGCTCTGTTTGCTTTCCAGAGCTTCCCTGCCGGGCTCGTCTTGGGCGGTGTAAAGTCCCTGTCTCTAAGCTGCAGCCGCCTGCGTTCAAAGTCTAAAAAGGAGGCGGCAATCGCTCGGGAAGAGCTGGCCTGATTGCCAATAAGTAACTAATAAATCCTTTTAGGCCTTAGGGAGGATTTGAAGGCATTTCCCGGCTCCGGCCCCTGCCCCCCTCCCGTTTGCCTTTCTTTCAATCATTATATGCGGGCTGAATCCTGGAGGGGAAGCAGAGGCCTATAGGTCGAGTTCATCCCAAACGCGAATGTTCGACCCTGGGGTACAAGCCTCCATGACTGTGTTTTGTAAACAGCCAATGTAGCACCTTAGCCATGATTGATGGTTTAAGCCTGCCGAGGGAACGTAATCCAGGGGGAGCAGAAGTAAAGACTATAACCTGGAGGTGTTTACAGAGTATAACTGTGAATTTGGTGTGATTTATTTCAGAGTAAATCCCACAGAATTATGGAGGTAGATTCCATAATGGATTCAGTGAAGTGACAGGGTTGGATTCGACAAAAATGAACAGAGTCTACACTTTGGTTTCATGGGGGATCAGTAGAGTTCCTTTTCTACTATAAACATCCCTGTCTAGTTACCTGCAAGTAAGTCCCATTGAACTCGTATTACACATCAGTAAATGCAACTGCACTAAATTCAGTCCAATATTAACAGGAATTCTTCCACATAAGGCTTTGAGTGTATAAATTGCCTATGTCGTCAATTATGGAGAATACCCAACCATCATCGTTACAATCCTTCTGTGTTCTTCTCTAGCCCAAACATTTAAAAAAGAGCTTTTTAAATTAGCTATTTATCATGTCACAGGAACAGCCTGCTCTCCCCTCCTCACCCCTGGCCAGTTAATGCTTCCCCATGAGGCTAGCCTTGTGTTCTCCTTGGCTTGGCTCAGCTGTGTCTTAGGATGGCTTATGACGCATTCCATTGCATCAGGAGACAGAACACACAAAGATAGAATAGCTGCCCGATCTGTTTTGACTGGCCATTCATCCAGAGGCACTCAAGTTTTGATTCAATGTGCATAGATCTCCTCTTCTCAAAACCAGGGGACTTAGATTATGAAGCCAGCTGAGTGACATGGGTCAGTCATTCTCTCAGGAAGGGGCTGTGGGAAACCACTTCAAAAAAAAAAAGAAAAGAAAACCCTGCCATGAAAATTGCAGAGACTAGATTCCCCCCTCCCCCAATAAATACATGCACACACATCTCTCACGAAGTGTCCCCAAGAAGAATTTCAGCTCTTGTGACTTTATCAGAAAGGGAGAGAAGAAATAAACTATGTCACTTACTCAAACTCAGAATGAGAATTATATTTGGAGGGAAAGTGTTTATTTGGAAATACAATTTGAAAAAAAAGTATTTTCACTCCTAGGTTTTGCTGTTGGTACCAATGTGCATTTGGTAAGACAATAGAAAGCCAACATATTGCTGTGCAGAGCTCGAAAATGAGCTGCTCTGTTACTATATACAAGAAACCAGCTGGCCCTCTAGGTGCAGGGAGAATGCTTGGAACAGGTATCAGCCCCACCACCACAACAGAAAGAGGACCGGCTGGCACGGGGGGGGGACATGGAATCAAGCCCCCTAGATGCACCTGTCCACATCACCCATGTGGACATAAAGATTACGCTACAGTTCAAGTCCTTGAGCCAGAATTAGCTCCCCGGGGGAGGGGTTCTCGGCTGTTCTAGAAGTCCTGCCGCGGGGTGTGAGTTAGACTGTGCCTCCGCAGATCACAGTTGCGCCTGAACACTTTGCCGCACTGCTCACAGTTGTAGGGCTTGATGTCTGTATGGGTGAGAAGGTGAGTTTTCAGGTTACTTCTTTGATTAAAGGTTCTTCCACATGTGGGGCATTTGTGTGGAGATTCCTGTTCAGATTTGAAGCAAGCAAAGGATTAAACCCTTGACAAACTACTTGGATTATTGAGCTTTTCAAAGTTCACTCAGCATTTCCACTACCTCCACCCTCCACCCTCCCCTGCTCTCATTTTTGGCCTCATTAAATTGCTGTAGGACAAGAAGAACATGGCAAGGCAAAATAAACTTGCAATCTAAGCCCACATGGACAGAAAAACCAATGCAATTCTGTGCAAATGTAAATTGACAGTAATAGGCAACAATGAAGGCTACAGACTAAAGTACATAGGACTGCACTGTGCACCCATTTATAGTTTGGTTTTATGCAAATTTACTTTAAAAGTCTTTCCAATAGGATTCATTAGGGATTACTCCCAAATAAGTGCACATACATTTTCAGATTTAGAATCTGAGATTCATACCTTTCTGTGTTTACTGTCCATCACAAATACATTTAAAGAAAATCTGCATACACTTCAGTGACACAGATTTCTCCAACCATCATTTATGGGCATCCAAACATGCATGTGATTTTACTTTTTTTTTTGTTGTTACCCAATTGGTCAACTTTCTTTGAAACTGATCTCAGAATCACAGCTTTACTTTCACATTAACTGCGGTTTTAACTGCAGGCACAATTATTTCCAGAAAATGCATCTGGAACCCAGAAGCAAGTCTACTGATTTACTCTCAGTCCCTTGTAAGTGTGTTTAAGATTATAGTCTTAATTGCACAGACATATCTTCCTGCCTGTCAAGGCCAGTCCTCCTGGCTTTGCATTTCCTAGTTCCTGGAATCTAAAGGGGAAATTCTCCTGATAATCCACCTGGCTTCCAAGGGAGACTTCGTTTATCTCTCTAAGTGAGAAGTCTTCCACAAAGCAAGTATTTTTAATCTGGGTTTTTCCATCAAACAGCACATCTCATTTAGCCATTGATAGATTGCTTCCAAATGGTCTGGCTACTTAAGGAACTTTTTCAAGTGTTAGAACCTAGAAGTCTTGAATGAGTGAAGTCAATCTTAGCCAGGCTATCTTTCAAATGTAAATCCTGCTTAATTCAATGGAATATACTCTTAAGTAAATGTACATAAACTCCCAGTCCCTAGGAAATGTTACTTATTTAAGTTTATTTTACTGATATCCCACTTTTCACCTAGAATTTGCAGGCTTTTTTAGTAGTCAGAGAAAAATAGGGCAAATGCAGTGAATTGCAATTATTATACATCAAAATGATGACATGTAGGCAGGGATGTCTTAATACAAATGCTATTACATACTTGCATCTGATGCAAGTGAGTCACAGCACTGGCATTTTGATATCACTTTGCACATTTCATCGTTTGCCCCCTTGTCCTCACCATCTAAATGCCCATGTTACAAACTTCACATACATTAAAATATGGATTTGTTGTTTTCTACATATCAGCATTTGAGGCAAATAGCACAAAAGATTTCAGATTAAAAAGCACATCTCTATCTCTTATTTTGCATCTAGAAAATAATTAACTGTGTTTATATTCACAATCAATTAAAATCAAAATAGAATGTGTAAAATAATGGAGCCTGATCTTACCTGCATATGTAAAGTTTTATGAACGGCTAGGGTCCTGGATTGGCAAAATCCTTTCCCACACTCTTGGCACTTGAAGGGTTTTTCTTTAGAGTGGATATACCTGGAAATCAACCAAAATGTTTGGAGTCAATATCACTATACACACAACAAATGCTACAACAGCCCAACTTCTGCATAATCAATTTTTTAAAACCAAAATTATATGCTGCCTAGCTGCTCATCCCCAAAGTCCCTTTTAACATGTTCAGACACTTTGAAATAATTATTCACAGCTCTTCATTGCCTTCTTAGGAATAAGCCTCTTTAAACAGGAAAAGCATATTTCTGGGTAAATACGCATATATTTGAGTAAACATGGTTAGCTAGGGAGCAATCCCATGTAAATGTTCATGGGTGTAAGTCCAATTTACTACTTTGGCAGGTAATTCCAGGTGAAGTTAATCAAAATTGCCCTTTGATTAATGTCAGCTTGAATGCTTTTGTTGAAGTTTATAAATCTGACAGGAGAATGTAGGGGTTTTGTGGAATAAAGAGACCAACATTCTTTGGCTTCTCAAAACAAGCCACAAAAGAGTCTCTTTGTAGAGATTTGTATATCGTTACAAACCCATAAATATTTTTGTGCTCTTACTGCCAAGTCTTTAGTGATAGTTATATTATAGCCCAAAGGCAAAAAAGAAAGAAAGAAAGCAGAGGCAAGAAACATGATCAAGAACATCAGAGGACCTTCAAGTGAGAGAGAATTCTAAACTGAGATTCTAACTTTAGAAATACATTTCACTGAAGACAATAAGACTAAAGTCAACCATTTTTCCACAAGGCAATAGGAATTCTGCTCCAACCAGATCAAGTAGTTTAGCCTCACCATTTTAAAAATCCCTGGGCTTAAAAATCAGCCATGTCCCTTCAGATCAAGGGTTGAAGGAAAATCAACAGAATGACTGCATTTATTTTCTTGGAAATAAATCCTACTGACCTCCTTCAGAGGGATAACAAGAACACCTCTTGTTTAGATTGGGTCTGCAGCGGATAGCCCTGTTCCTACATCATGCTAAATCATGATTTGTTTGAAGTAGGATTTACTGAACGGGCCATAAGCCATCGTGAAGCAATGGCTTCCTAGCAAACAATCAACATATTATAGCTTAGCATGGTATTTGAATTCAGCTCCTTATTACGTTCAAACGGTTATAAGCCTTGGTTTATCTGAACTATAGTTTTTGTAAGAAAACACTCGACAGCGTTCCAGATATAAGGCTGGCTCTTCATAAACCGATGAAGCCCAGATGAGTAAAACCTACGTGCGGGCCTCCAGCCCCGCCATCTGAGCGAGGAGGCCTAGCGGGTCTCTCTTGCCCGGCCTAGGGGAGGCAGAGGCTGACCTGTGGTCGCGAAGGTGGTCTTGCCTCCGGAAGGCCTTGTGGCAGATGTCGCAGGTGTAAGGCCGCTCGTCGGTGTGGGTCCTCTCGTGGATGAGCAGGTTGTAGGATTTGGTGAAGTGTCGCCCGCAGAACTTGCAGATGAACTCCTTCTTGGTCTTGGAGGGCAGGCGGCCCCGCGCGGGCTTCCGGCTCTCGGGGGAGAGCTTGCCCAGCGCCGCCGACAGAGGCCCGCCCAGCTTGGCCAGCTCGCCCTGAGCTTGCGCGGCCGCCACCGCGTGCGCCTTGGGTGGGTCCTCCTGAGTGGCGGCCGCCGCCAAGTTGGCAAAGTCAAAGCGGGGCCGCTCCTTGCGCAGCGCCGGCAAGACGTGCGCGATGGCGGCGGCCTGCTTGGGGTGGAACAGGTGCGTGGCGAAAGGCAGGCCCGGGAAGGGGAAGCGCTCCACCAGGCCTTGCGCCGCCGCCATTTCGCTCAGCGCAGAGCAGCGGCTGATCTCGGCCGGGCCGCTGCCGCCTCCGCCCGAGGCAGCGGCGGCCGCGGCCGCGTAACAGCCCAACGTCCAGTGGTTCATGTGCATGGTGTGGACGGCGCTCAGGCCGTAGAGGCCTTGCAGGTGGTCCACGGCGGCCGGGAACGTATTGACGGCTTGCAAAAAGGAATAGTTGGTCAGCTGCAGAGAAGGGTGCAGTGGGATCGGCGCCGGCAGGGCCTTGCTCCCCATCGTGGCGGGCCGGGCCGGGCCTTGCTTTGACTGGTTGAACCCGGTAGTCGGAGAGCGCGCAAGGGCCTCTTTCTCCGGTGGTCGGATCCTAAGCAGAAACAGGAACATGAGGGGGGAGTAGAAAAGATTGCGGGTTATTCGAGGAGAGGCACAAAGCGGCCCTTCCCTCACATGCGGTTTCTTTCGCCCCTAAACCGCCTGCCAGCCTCACGTGGCCCCTGTGCTCCCTCCCCCATCAAGGCCAGGCGTTAATCCATTTTATGCCCACCGCTGACGGGACGCGCTGCAACGAAGGGAGAAGTGGGACTAAAAAAGGTCTGCACTCCCTTTTTTCCCCCCAAGGCGGCCGAGTCAAGAGGATTGGTGGGCGCGGGTGACGGCCTGGGAAAGCAAAGCGGGGAGGCGAGAAGCAGGCCAGGCAAGCCTTGGAGCAAACCCTGCCTAATTTCCGAACTGGAAACGCGGACCTCGGCCTGCGAGGCGCGAAGACTGCGGGTGGGCAGGGCAATCCGGACGTCCCAATTTATGGCGGCCAGTTCTTGCCAACCTGCCAGCGCTGGTTGATGAATTCAGCTCCATCGCAGCCAAGGTCGGAGGGAAGAGCTTTGAAAAAGGGCCAGGTCCTGCGGAGCAGCGAGAGGAGAAGAATGCAAGCGATACCTTGGAGCTTATTGGGGCGTGAGTCAGGCCACCCGAACTGGCAGGGGAGCACCACCAACGCGGTGCAGAGTTACGCACTTGGCGAGGGGAATCAGTCGGAGGCCACTGAACCGAAGACACGCCATGCTTGGCCGAGGCGCTCAAGGTAAAGAGCCAAGCAAACACCGGCGTGCCAGGAAGCGCAGGTGCCCTGACACCAAGCCGACCTAACGCCGGTTTTTCTCGCCTCCTGTTAGGTTGATGGTTAACTGCTCCCTGTCCTGCTCAGAAGCGGGTAAAATGGAAATAAAACCACGACCTCCGTGGACACCTGAGAGCGAGAAACTTTTTATTGGAACTCGATTCGGCTACCTCTCCTGTCCCCCTCGGGAAGCGAAGAGCAGCTGCGTTCTGCCTCTCGGCAAACTGCGAGTCCTCATTTTTTTTGAAGGGCCCGCGAGGGGATCAGCCCTTGCCGCCTAAGCACTCCAAGTAGGCTGTTCTGCAAGGCGGGCGGGGAAGGACGGGATGGGCCCTAGTGAGCAGGGGGGCAAAGGGCTGCCCTCCGAACACGCTGAATGGCTCCCTCACAGGGTTGTGTTGTCGGCCACAGGGCTTATTCTGGAGCAGTTCTAGGTAGGTCTGTCCCTGGCAGCTCTAAACTCTGCGCTGCGGCCTAGGAAGAAGTTGTAAAAGTACACAGAGAGAGAGGGAGAGAGAGACACGTGCACTCTTCCCGGGAAAGGGGAATGTGCGGTCTCCTCGCATTACTTGCAGGCTCGGGTCATTAACCAGCGAGAAAGAGGAGAAGCCTCACTAAGTGAATGGCTTCAGCCCGCCTCCAAAATGCAGCGTTGCACGTCCCGTAAAGTGGGAACCGGCGGTGCCCTGGATTCGAATTCAGATTGCCTGTTTTTATAAGCTTCTTCCCGACACGTGATCTGGGAACAACAGTTCAGAGAACCCTAAATAAAGCAAGTCGATACCTACGTGCTCAGGGCTGAACCCGTGGCAGTCGGTATGATTCCTTAACCCAGAGAAAAACAGTGCGATCCTAGGAGAACTATCGTAGAATGCCCCTGCGGCGCACCCCACCCCACCCCCCCACCCCACCCCAGTTCTTGAAATAAAATCTCTCCTGTAACCCATTCAAAGATGCGTGTGAGTTCTGGGGTAAAAAAAATTTGCAGGAATCAGACTTTCGGCCAAACTGACTTGCGAATAGAAGTGCGCGGAGACTGGAGCCAAATCCTTTCCCTTCTTCGGGACAGCGGGAATTTCACTTGCAATGGGAGGAGGCGGGATATAAAAGGGGTGGGGGAGACCAGACAGACCACTCCATTGGCGTAAGTTTGGAAAGGAGTCGGTCGGTTACTCTGCGTCTGTTCTCTCTCTACCAATTATGCCTGTCTCGGCTTCTAGGCCTTGGCGGCACTCATGGTCCCGATCCTGGCGCTGAACCCAAGGCTCTGCCTTGGAAAAAGTCGGGCCTGGAAGCTAAGCCTGAAAAGGCACAGGATCGCTGTCCTGAAGTCCAGCCAGTGCCCCGTTCGGAAACAACGGACACCAAGGCCTACAACACTTGCATCTGGAAAGGTGGGGCTCAGAATCTGAGTCGCCCCACTAGGAAGCGAGAATAGTTTCTCCAGGCACAGAGGCCTGTTCCGCGCTTCCAGAGTAGCCGGCTGAGGTTGGCCTTGGTTGAACGCTGTTGCAAAAGGGGCCCGGGGGGGTCGGGTCCGTGGCCGCTTCTGCTCTTACCCCCAACACCCCGCCCGCCTGCCGCGCGGTGCTTATTTTTCTTCCTTCAGCAACAAGTCATTGATCAAGATAAGAGACTCGGAGAAAAGCAACGCCCGGGTCGCGCGCGCGCTTCGCGGCGTCTAAAGAAAACGGCCCGGAGTCCTTCCAGCTGCCTTTGGCCTGCTGTGCTTTTACGCTGGCCGAAGCGACACCCCCGCGGGATTTCGGGAATGGGCGATCGCGATCTAGCTTGGGCCGACACGGCCGGTGGTCAACTCCCACGCGAAAAGGCTGGGTTTCGGACTGCGGGCAAGAAACGGGCTATGCGAGTGGGGGAGAGGGGGCTGTTGGCCTCAACAAACCCCAAAGGAGCAGGTGAGGCTCCTCTGTCTGTCTTCCTCCCACCTACCCACCCACCCACCCACACACACACACACACACACACACACACACGCCGACCGCTTTCCTCTCTCATATTGTCGCCTTATGGCCATCGGCCCGCCGTAGGAATTCGGCTGTTCCCTGCTCCGCGTTCTTACTACATTTGGAACCTGTTACCGGAGTTGTGGAAAGTGTGGGAAATGTGATATTGCTTAGGAAAAGAAAGAGGCACCAAAACCTAATCGGGAGTTACAAGGCTGTGCTGAGCAGCCCGACTCACACGAGTCCCTTTCAGCTGGCTCCCTCTCCCGCACGCAGCGCAGAGTCCAAAATGCCTTCAGATGGTGCCACTTTATATTCCGAACTAGAAACACTTCAGTATTTTAAAGAATCCAAGTTGGACGCCGTGCATCATTTAGCTACCCGCTTGCTCAAGTGTCAGTGGCGATCTTCGGCAGCGGTGGAGGCTTTAATGTGTCCTGCGCTAATTTAGCTCGGGGGGGGGGGTCGTCTTGCTTAAGCGTGACTACATATTTATATATTTTTTTCCTTTATAAATAATAGGTATAATTTCCTAATAATTTTGATAATTAATTTAGGCCAACCTTGCCCAAGCGGGTGACTTCCAAATATGCTGGACTACAAATCCCATCGCCCCAACGAGCGAAGAATGACTGGGCAAGCCCGTCAGGTAGCGTGGGAAAAGACCTGTACAGAGTCACTCAGCAGCAGTGGCTGCGTCGCCTCATTCTTGGGCGGTTGAAGGCTTTGCCCAGGGTTTCCTGCGGTCTTTGGGCTTGGCAGAAGCCAAAGGGCAACCGAAGCCCTCAGTCTGGGCCCTGGATGGCTTTTCTCCTTCCCTTCGTGCCATTCTTTGAAGTGCGCCAATTCTTTTTTTTTTCCCCCTTTCCCGTATAAACGAGCGACCTCCAAACCTTCCTTTCTTGGGGCCTGGGATCCCAGCGTGGAGGGGAGGGAATTGATGGGAGGTGTGTGACGGAGCCCCCCCCCCCCCCCCCCTAGCCCCGCCCCTTTAACCAAAACTATAAGCTGCAGCTTCCCCCTCCTTTCTCTCAGCTTCAATTTCCACTCTGAAATTGGCAGATTGAGGGCCTGCCGCCTGTTAGTAGCAGTAGCTGGTCTCTCTGACCTGTCCACAACACGAACAGACCCTCCTCGGCTTGGGAGTCAGGCCACGCTTGGGTGAGAAATGGGGGGGGGGAGAATGGAGGGGAGAGAATTGGGTGGGAGGAGAACCTCTTCAGACCGGTACTAACCCTGGACCACTTGACTTTTGAACTGAAGTTTCCATTCTATTGGGAAGGGCGAGTGTTAAATAATTTCCTGCTTCAAAGGACTCTTCAAGAAGGCAAGTCTGCAGATCTGGAGTGATTTTTATAAAACATTATGCAGCATGCTCTCACCCCCACCCCCAGTTGTTCAAGAAGAGAAGTGAGAGTGCTTTAGAAAGATTGGAACCCTTCACTCCCCCACCCCAAAATCCTTTAAATGATTGTCCTTTATTAAATTAGTTGCGCTGTGAAGCATCACAGCAATTAGGTTCTATTTCCATTAGAGATAAGACAGGTTTCCTCCTCTCCCTTCCCAAGAACATGTCCATCGTGCCTATTTACCGAGTAGAAAGTTGCACTGCTTTCAATGGCGCTTGCTTCCAAATTAATGTTTTCCAAACTGGGAATAATTCTAATACTATCTGACATTTTCCATCCAAATGGCCTAAATAGCTTGGTTTATCTTAAAAATGTCTCCCACATAGACATCATAACAAATAGACAAACACATTCATCAAAACATTAACTGAATTCATTCAACCAGGATTTACTTATGTCCGCAGGTGGATGCCTTCCTGTTGAATCCTATACATGCTTATCGGCAGGTAAATTCCTTTAAATCCGTCTGAGTAAGCTAGGCTAGGATTATGCTCAGCAAACTTGCATAGGATTGTGCTATTAGTAAAAGAGAACTATTAAAATTCAGTGGAAATTGGTTTCAAGGTAAACTCATTAGGACTTGCAGGCAGGAAAAACTACAATTTATTTTAATAAATACTAAATGTGAGTTTTAAAAATATGGATATTATTTTCCTATTAACATCAGGGTGTAATAAAAAGAATTCCAAATGTGTGAGAATAAATTTGCTTAAAATACAAGCACATTTAAACAAATATTATGCAGGCTTAAATTCAAAGGGAGCTTAACTTACTAGTACTTATTTACAAGTAGAAATATCTAGATTTTTTTCACTATAATAGGCCAATTCAATGCATGTTTACTCAGAAGTAGGTCGCATAGATCTTAATAGTGCTTACTAAGTAAGCTTATTAAGTTTATTATCATTATTAAGCTTATTAAATATTGCTTATTAAGTTTAATAGTGCTTAGTAAGTAAACTTGGTAAGATCCCTTGGTACTTAACAAATAAAGCTTTTAGCAAAACTAGTGAGGTTGTTTAGGATCACATTTTACAAATGTTCCTAAATCCACATCTCCTTGTGTCTATTTGACACAAGGAGATAACAGCTTCATCTCTCTTAGTTATTTCAGTAATACATCTTTTGCTTAAAATAGATTAAAAATGGCTTTGAGGTTATATCAATTAAACGATTTTTCAATTGTTTCAGAAAATAGCACCATGTAACAAACTGATTTTTGTTGCAAGATACAGCGACTATCTACATGTTGTAGACTGATTAATGCAGATTTTTCCATTGGATAAGGTTAATACTTCTATGAAATCAAGCTGGAGATAGCAATAAAACTCTTCTCAAACCGCGTACAACACTCTCTTTTTCCTCCTTGGAAAGCCATAAAGTACCGATTAAGCTATGAATGGGGATTGTACGCGGCAGCCGTTGAAACCAGAACAACGTAAAATAAATAGGTCCAGGTTTCCAAGTTGACAATCGGAAACCGCCTGCAGAGAAATGGTACCTTTTCCTTGGAGACGCCGCTGCCAAGTCAGGCGCGAATCGAACACGGGTGTAATTTAGAAGCCCTTGTCCCTTTCCTTCCCGATCGGAATCCCAAATTTAATTAAAATCGGTGTCTAGAGCACCAGTTCTCCCCCGAAATGCCACCTTGCTGCGAAGGGGCTCTTCCTTCTCGGCTCTTCCCAAGATCAGGGCTGGAGGATACGTTCGTGTGTCGCCTCGACTTTGTGTGAGAGTGAAACCACCAACTGTGCGCTCTAGAAAGGGGGGGGGAGGCAAGCAGGGGTGGGCCGGGGGCTAAGAATAGAGTTTGATGGTCCCCAGCTATCAGGTATACAAACATTGGTGGATGGAGATGGCGGGAGGGCCGAAAAAACCGTCCATGGTTAAGCCCCCTCCCCCCGACATTTATTTTATAGGGTTACTTTGATTTTGGCATCCCGCGAGGGTCCTTCCGCTCGGGCAGGTATAATAACCAAAGGCAAGAAAGGTCGTTTTTCAGAATCGCCGGTCTGCGTGGGGCGACGTGAGTAACGGGACTCTCGGCGCGCCCTGCGGGAGCGCAAGAACCACGCCGGTTCTTCGCGCACCCGGGCCCGCCTTCAACGGCTTAGGCAAGCGGTCAAACCGAAAGTAAACGCGCGATCACCTCGGACTCCCAGTCGGTGCTGGCGAAGCGCCTCGTCCCCCTCCCCCCCGGGGCTCCGCTTCCCGAAAGCGAAGCCACCCCCTCCCCCCCAACTCACTCTGTCAATCGGGATCGACTCTCGTGCAGGCGGACGGCAGCTTCCCGGGTTCCCTCCGCCAGCTCCGCAATCGGGACCCGTCTCTTTGCCTTCCCACTGCGGAGTTGCCTTTGGGCCACTTGGCTGCCCGGGGCGCCGCGATTGCCGAGATGCTGCCCGTGCCACCCTCCCTGGCCGCCCCGGAGCCCTTCTGGAAGCCGGGGTGGGTTTTCTCCAGCCGCCGCCAAGGCGCGGGTCTGGCGGAGCGCGGGCGCGAACGGGAGCCGCTTACCTGCCTCCCCCCGGAGCTTCCTTCCGCCTGGCCTCTGGGGAGCCCCGCGTTAGCCCACCGGTCTCATTTAGATCCACGCGGAGAGGGCGGGAAACTCCAGGAGCTCTTTCATATTACGGTCTCGGGAGGGCTTCCAAAAGCCGGCGAAGGGGGCTTCGGGGGCTCCGCCGCCTCCTCCTCCTCCTCCTCCTCCCGCCTTCAGAGTTTCCCTAGCGGCTGGTCGGCGGTAGGCAAAAGACCCCGCATAGGTTGTTTTTTTTTTCCCCCGACCGCACTGCTCTTCCAGCGCCTGGCTTTCGACTCCAGCGAAGTTTGATACAAGTCTGAAACTCCCCCTCTCGGGTCCATCACATTTCAGCAGTTCCAGCGGCGAAGTGTTCTGTCCCCGCCCGCGGTCCCACCCCGAGCCGCTGCGAGTCGAATGTTCACGGCTTCAACGTTCTGACCACGCCCAGCGCCGAACGTTCAGCGGGCTGTAAAATGGTGAGACCGCCCCTCAAAATCCCGCCTCCACTTTCTTTTCTACCACTCTGTTTACTTGTGTTTGGATAGCAACTTGGCTTTTAAAGGGACAGAGGTCTTTTTCCCCCTCTTTCGCTCTCTCGCTCTCTCTCTCTCTCTCCCCCTCTCCCCCTTCTTACACATTACCTAAGGTGACTTTTTCTTTGAGAAAACAGGGCCAGGTCATAAATCAAACCTTTCTTTCTTAGACTTCTGCGTCCCTATCTCTATCAGCCGCAGAAACCTCGGTAGTTATGTCAAAGCAACCCCACCTCCCAACTTAATGTATCCAGAAAATCAGCGATAGACATTAAACATTCTAATTGTGTTTGATGTTACTAAGCGGACCGTGTTTTCTAAGTCTCTACGTTCTATTTGCCCCATAGGTATAAAACAAAGCACTATTAAATCAATTGCTTTCCGAAGTTCTAATCCTTATCCCCCCCTCCCCCCGTTTAACTAATATTCTTTATTGGACTGCAAAGTTTGGGAAATCTCGTATTTAAATAAGAATTTATGGTGTCATTTATTATTATGGTTGGTCATACAGACAGCTAGATTACCTAGACTGATTTGGCATTTTGACCCACCTATCCAGTCCTTTTTAAGCACCTGGAATTATTATTCTGGTTAGTCGCTCAATCAGCCTGGTGTTAAGTCTGGATTTGATATTTTTTTTATCCACCTGGCGATTATTATTATCGTGACTCTCATCATCCTCATATCCAGAGTAGATTTTCCTGCGGAATTTTGACGATATATTTTCTTCTAGCTGAAACAGGTGGATCCAAAGATAGAATCAATAAACCGAAGCAACTTTCCTGCATCGCAGAAAGGGAGTGATGGAAAAACGAATTTAAAACTTCTCCGAACTCACACTATGAAATTCTGAAGTGCCTCTGCCGCTCTGCTTCAGAAATTCCCTTTAGATTTATTTTATCTCTCCCCAGCTGTAAGAACGGTGCAGAAATTCACAGACCTGAGATCTGTTTGCTAGTAGTACTTTTTCTCCATTCCGACCCAAGACAGTATTTTGTTCTTGCTTTTTTTGCTCATCCCAAGTGACCAATCACAAGTTCTTTAACTTGAGCCCCGGGATAAATAGAAACAGATTACTTGTTCTGAAATTGTGGTCGTGAGTTGCATTTTAGACGAATATTACTTAACTGCCGTGGAGCGGGATTTCATTCATGGAACGGGGTAGCAAGAAAGGTTGATTATGCTCCCCAGGCGGAATTTTACAGGGCCGACCGGCTCCCTGAAACCTAACACGACCCACCGAGTGAAATGACGTTGAAAAGCAGGTTCCCCACCCTGCCGGATCTCGGAACAAAACCTGCTCAATGAGATTTTGAGAGGGAAGGAGAGCGATCAGGAGCGAATGGGCCAGATGCGAAAGCCTTTGGTTTCAAATAACGAGCGAGGAACAAATACAATCAATCAAGAGTCCAGAAATTGGAAACATTGGAAAATTTAAGTTACTGGATGGGGCAATGAAAAAAAAACAACCCCGCTTTTTATTACAAAAGACAGGCACGCACGCAGACACAAAAACAGTGGGTATTTAATCATTCTCGTCTCCGTCCCCCCCACATCGCCCGGGAAGTATTATTTATACTTTTCCTTTATGGAAAAGAAAATCGGGACCGTCTGAAAAGGAGAAAACCGTGTCCTCCAAACTAAAGGAGGTCCTTGAGGAAGCAGGGATGAGAAATGGCAATTCCAAGAACCTGGAAGTGTTGATTTCAGAGGTCAACCAAGTCATCAGAACAGGCGAATGTGGTTCCCTCCGACCCCCCCCCCCCCCTCCCCTCCACGAGTCAGCCTAGAATGGAAGCTGAGCCTCCCTCTCGGATTCTAGGAACAGGTTTCCAAGGGAGTCACTTATCGGGCACTCTGGCAGACTCTGATTTTACCAGGCAATCCTAAATCGTGTTGGGGTTAGGGTTAGGGTACAGGATTGCTCTTGTAGGATATTTATTAGTAAGTAAACACCTCGAAGGCAGCAGGGGTTTGTTTCAAATTAAGCACCATTAAACACCGGCATTAAGAACGGCTCCATTTTACGTTGACATATCCTGCCTTTTCTCCCTGACGATCTCTCTTCAAATGTTCGCCCCAACAGGAACCCTGTGAGGTAGACTCGAGTGAGTGATTGGTACAAAGTCATTCCGTGAATTTTCTTGGCTGGATTTAATCCTAGTTCCCCCCTCACCTAATCCACTGCGGTGCCCTGAAAGAAAACCCCTCAGCTCACCTGGCATAATCTGCACTCATCGCGGTTGCCATCTTTTGTTCTTTGCCTTAGCTTGAAAAGGCGACGTTCATGTTCCGAACACATTCAAACAAGTCTTCCCACTTGCCCCTTTAATTAGTTGGCATTTTCTGGGAGAGTGGCAGATACTGATTTAAACATCTCCAAAAATAACTCCTCCTGCCTCCTGTAATATTGACTCCCTTCACCGTTTCAAAGAAGAACAATAAATTCTAAGGGTATCAATATTCCAGTAAGAAAGAAAATGCATCCAATGGCAGTTGCTTCCTGAACGATTACCCTGAGTGTATTCAGATTTAATATTCTACAAATTTTAAAAGACCAAAAATTTTAAAAAAAACTGTGCAGATTTTGCATAAAGTATTGGCGAGGAAATGAGAGTAAGAGGTAAATAGATATCTAAATAAAATCACCGAGTGATTTTTCTGCTATTCTTAATTTACTACTCCTACTCCTACTATTATTATCTCTTTTATTCATTAAACATGAAACTCAGTCAACTGAACATTTAAAACTGTATCACAAATATTGAATTATTATTATTATTATTATTATTATTATTATTATTATTATTATTAT
>WNWU01000003.1:45362911-45374436 GCA_012654045.1 Ptyas mucosa | reverse complement strand
ATTATTATTATTATTATTATTATTATTATTATTATTATTATTATTATTAATATGGAGGAAGAGAAGCTCAGAAAGCATCAAGAACCCACAACTCAACTCTGAACTGCATGTGTTCTCCACTAAGACAGGGTTGTTTTCTTGGACAAATCATTGGGGACAGGAGGGATTGCACTGGACAAGATCTTTGGTTTCTTCTTCCAAATATGTACTGTAATATAGTAGGTTTTACTGTCTCCTTTTCAATTATATTTCTGAACTTCCTTGTTTATTTATACCAGGAATGTCAAACTCGATTTCATTGAGGGCCACATCAGGGTTGTGTTTCACCTTGGGGGGGGGGGGGCAGGTGGCCAGCTTGACATCACTTGTGTCGGGGGTGTCTATGGTGGCCTGAGCGCTCTGCTGGTGAAAACGGGCTCTTGGGCTCCATGTTTGTCTGCGGCGGCCTCCTGCAACCCTCTGACAGCGATAACAGAGCTCAGGAGGGCTGCCTGGCAGAGGGTTGCAGGAGGCCATCGCAGCTGAAAATGGAGCTTGGGAGCCCATTTTTGCTGGCAGAGGTACCGCGGGCTGATCATTTGCTGTTTTCAGGGCAGCCCCACGGGCCAGATCTAAGCCCCCTATGGGCCAGATCTGGCCCACAGGCCTTGAGTTTGACACTCCTGATTTATACTTTTCTGTTTCATTCAGGAAATGCAGGATATCTTCAGGACATATTGCTAGACAGTATTGCCAGAGAGACATACATGCACACAATTCCCCATACTAACATAATTTTTTCTTAGAAAAACTAATTAAAATTGTCATGGTTTTCTACAATTCTAGTAATGCTATTAAGCAGTTGTGGAGGTTCTGTTCTCTGTGTTCTTATGGGGCTGGATGATGGACTTTAGATGAAAATGGTTATTACTTCACTTCACAATGTGACAGGTGAGGCACATTCTTCAAAGTAGTCCTTGAATTACAGCCAACCATAATTGAGCTTGGCAATCATGATTGTAAGTCATGAAGGTTGTGAAATAGGTCAACATGTGATTCAACCTGATTTTATGACCTTTTTTGTAGCAGTCATTAAACAAATGCAGTTTTTAAGTGAACACTGTAGGTGTTAAATGAACCTATTGTTCACTATGAGATGGATTTTGCCGAAAACTGGAAGTAAATACTGGTTTCTGGCAAAAACGTAAATCGTAGTCACATGATTATGGCTCACTCAAAACAGCCATAAATGCGGCCCGGTTGCCAAGCCACGAAAATGTAGTCATGTGACCACAGGAGAGGGAGGGAAATGTTGGAACTTCAAAACTGGGCCTTAAGTAGCTTTTGGGGGGTTCATTGTATCTTTGGTCATTAAGAGACCGGTTGTAAGTTAAGGACTACCTGTAGGGCCTTCAGTTCTATGGAAAATGTATATTCTAGCAGCAGTACTAAAATCAAGCAATTAATAAACTTGCAATGATAGTTTGTTGGTGTCAATATATTGTTCTTTTATAGTGTTGTCACAATAGCTGTTAAAATCCAATAATAATCTTGAAAAAGCAACTATTAATATAAAAATGTTTAAGCCACTTATACTTTCTGACTTTTGTTTTCAAAAAATATGTTAATTCAGACTACAGAAAGCAGGATTTTTATATATGTAAACTTATTTTGGAACAGTGGCCTTTTCATTCAATTTGCCACTGGTAGAGCTTTGAATACAGATGTCTGAATCACTTACCAACATGGCTTGAACTGACCCAGCATACACAATCATCATTATTCTAATGAATTAAAATGCCATTTACTCCCTAGGGGGTGGGTGGGACGGAAAACCAGCAGGCTGCTTTTTTTCCCCATTATTCCAGCAATTTTTGGAAGAGTCTTTGGTGAAACATAACACCACTTCTGCAGATGATAGGATTAATTTGCTTGTCTGCAGTTGATGCTCATATTACATCAAAGACTTTACTAGAGCATAGCCATGGTTTGAACAAATGACTACATGCTCTCTTTTTCTTCCCCTTTAATTTTCTTTAAACCATCTTGTCTGGTGAAAAGTTGAAGAAAATCAAATGCTTGCACATTAATCTGAAACCTTAAGCTGGAAAATGTTATTGCTTTAATGTGGATTTTGGATTTCTCGCCTCACAGCCTAAATTATTATGCCTTTTGTGTTTAAAGGATGAAGAAGACTGGTATATACTGGTAACTCACCTGTTTCCAAACAGCTCTTATGGAATTTTAAAGCACAGAGCAATGCTCAAAGAATAAATACCCTGAAGAAAAATCCTACCTACATAGCTACTGCTATGTATTTATCTGCTGTTAGCAACCTTTGAAAATTGGCTTGTTTGAAGTCAACCATTCATTTTCCATATTGCTAGAACTTTTTATGTCTCATTCAATATATGTGGTTCATTTCTGGATAATGCATATTTATTTATGTATTTGGTAAATTACCTCCCATCTCATATATATGGATGGTGAAAAAAGTTTTTAAAAAAACGCTATAATAAGTAACAAAAACCACAACAAAACGCATTAAAAACATTAAAAGCACTAAAACCCTTAAAGCTATAAAGTGCAATTTGTGGCTATTATGTAAGAATAGGGGCTGTCCTAAACATATGATCAAAATTGAGTCCAACATTTCTGTTGCTAAGTGAGACAGTTAAGTGAGTTTTGCTCCATTTTACGACTTTTCTTGCCGTAGTGAATCACTGCAGTTGTTAAGCTAATAACATGATTGTTAAGTGAACCTGGTTTCCCCATTGACTTAGCTTGTCAGAAGGTCGCAAAGGGGGATCACATGACCCTGGGGCACTGCAACCGTCATAAATATGAATCAGTTGCCAAGCAATTGAATTTTGATCACATGACCACGGGGATGTTGCAGCAGTCCTGAGTGTGAAAAATGGTCATAAGTCATTTTTTCCAGTGCTGTTGTAACTTTGAACAATTACTAAACAAAGCATTCTAAATTGAGGGCTATCTATATACTGTAACTACTTAAGAGCCAAGGTGGCGCAGTGGTTAGAATGCAGTATTGCAGGCTACTTCTGCTGATTGCTGGCTGCCTGCAATTTGGCAGTTCGAATCTCACCAGGCTCAAGGTTGACTCAGTTTTCCATCCTTCCGAGGTGGGTAAAATGAGGACCAGATTGTTGGGGGCAATATGTTAACTCTGAAAACCGCTTAGAGAGGGATGTAAAGCACTGTGAAGCGATATATAAGTCTAAATGCTATTGCTACTTTACAGACACCAAAGCCACATTACTAGGTTCCCCAGACCAGATGACAGAACCATGTTTTTGGCCATTCTGGAAGGCCAGCAAGGGCAATCTGACCTCCAGGGAAATAATGTTCCAAAGGGCAAGTACCAGATCAGAACGTCCTGTCATTGCTTCTCTCTCCTCTCAATTTCTTTGTGCCCCTTGATTTCATCTGGTGTGGCTGCTCAGTGTCCAGGACAGTGGTGAAATCCAAATTTTTTTACTACCGGTTCTGTGGGCATGGCTTGGTGGGTGTGGTGTGGCTTGGTGGGCATGGCAGAGGAAGGATACTGCAAAATCTCCATTCCCACCCCGCTGCAGGGGAAGGATACTGCAAAATCCCCTTTCCCTCCCCATTCCCGGAGGAAGGATATTGCAAAATCCCCATTCCTACCCCCCTCCGGGACCAGCCAGAGGTGGTATTTGCCGGTTCTCCGAACTGCTCAAAATTTCCGCTACCAATTCTCCAGAACCTGTCAGGACCTGCTGGATTTCACCCCTGGTCCAGGAGCAAGTTCAACATTCCACCTACTGGAAACAGCCCTACATGTTTCTTTTGAGAAGACTTAGCCAAGGACACTGGCTAATTCATGAGATCTGTTCAGGGAGGTAAAGTTCTCTAATAATTATCTTCCTAATCCTCATCACCTTTAGCCCAGAGTATGTCACATTTCCATGTCTTATTGTTGCAACTGCAAATTAGCGACACTAACCTTGTATTCAAAATAATAAGAAGAAGAACCATAAACAACAATGTCTGCTTATCCCAGCTCCTTGGGAAGTATTCAATAGGTGGACAAAAATGTCAAATCCAGTCTAAACACCTGACTGACTGTGCAGTGAATCATAATAACAATAATAAATACCATCAAGGCAATTAGCAACTGAGCAATTCCAGTCATTAGGTACACAGCTGGAATAGTGGACTGGCCTTAAGCAGAACTAAATGCCCTGGGATAGGAAGACCAGAAAAGTAATGACAATGAATCACTCCTTCAACTAAGCAGCGATGTTGACAGAATATTTACCAAGGTAAAAAGGTGGGTGTGGAATGTTGCATGTGTACCAGATAGCTGAAGAAGAAAAAGGGGCATTGGAAAAATATCTGATGGACATTGAAGCAAAGCTAGTATACCATGAAGGCTTACTGAGTACCGGGGAAACCAAACTGGCTTATAAAAAAGACCAAAAGAAGAATAGAAAAGAGACATGGCAAGGCAAAATATTACATGGTCAGTACATTAAGCAAAAAAGAATGAAACCAGGCAAAACAGATAACAACAAGGCCCGAGAATGGCTAAGAAAGGGAAAATTAAGAAAAAGACAGAGGGGCTAATTTGGTCTGTACAAGACCAAGCCTGAAGAACAAATGCATACAAAGCAAGAATTGAGAAGTTAGTAACAGACAGCAAATGCCATCTCTGCAAAGAAGTTGAAGAAACAATAGGGTACCCAATTAGCTGCTGCAAGAAGATTGCACAGACTGACTATAAACAATGATATGACAAAGTAGCAACAATGGTGTGAAGATCTATGAAGATCTAATACTATTAGATGGAAGAAATACTGTTTGCCTGCAAGCAAGAACTGATGGGATAACAAAACAGACAAAATAATGTCTGTTAGACAGACATTGTTAGAAACCAAACAGACAAGCATCTGCCACATAAGATCCCATACTTTAACAGGTGTTAATAAGGACAAAAGAGTCCAGACAGTCGATGCTGCAATTCCTGGCCACAGCGAAATAGGAGAGAAAGAACTGGAGAAAATCACAAAATGCCAAGATCTACAATAGAAATAGAACAACTGTGGTAAAAGAAAGCAAAGATAGCACCAATAGTAAAGGTGCTTTGGGTGCAATCTCGAAACATCTGGACACCACTCAAACACCATCAACATTGACAAAATCACTATCAGTCAATTTCAAAAGGCAGCTTTACTCGGAACAGCTTGCATTCTGCAAAGGTATCTTTAACATTATTAAACAACAACCTCTACCTATCCCAGGTCCTTGAGAAGGACTGAATAGGTGGATAAAAATGCTTAATTTAGTCTTAACATCTGGCTGACTATGTCTGCAGAGGGAATATGACCAAAATTCAGATGAAATGCATCTAGATTAGGGGTGTACCAAACTCAAGGCCCGCAGGCCGGATCTGGCCTGGGAGATGCTTAAATCCGGCTCATGAGGCCAGCCTGGAAAACCAAAGCCCACGGTGCCTCTGGTGGCTAAAACGGGCCATGTGCAGCCCCCCATGCCTCATTTTCACCCTCCATGGTCTCCTGCAGCACTCTGCCAGCTGAAAATGGGCTCGAAAATGGGCCCAAAAATGGCCCCAAAATGGGGCTGAAAACGGCTCAAAAACAGGGCCAAAAACAGGACCAAAATGGGCCCAAAACAGGGCTGAAAACGGACCGTGCGGGGCCCATTTTCGGCCAGCAGAGTGCTGCAGGAGGCCATGGAGGGTGAAAATGAACCACGGGGGGTGCGTGTGGACCCCCCCCGTGCCCCATTTTGGCCAGCAGGGTGCTGCAGGAGCCAGCCATTCCATCTCTCCCCGCCCTTCCCCCTCGGCCCACAGAGGAGAACTACAATGCTGATCTGGCCCTTGAAGAAAGCCAGTTTGACACCCCTGATCTAATGATACCACAGGTGCTGGACTATCTAAAAATGAGGTCACCTTCACTTCTGTCTAATTATTGGCTAGCATCTCTTCTAAGTCCTTCAAGGTAGACAGGTCAGGAAATAGACACCATAAAGACTTTATAGCTGTAGGGAATATGAACATAATCTTGGAAGCCTGACAGAGCTCCTTTCTGCCCCCTCTTATATGAAAGAATATCAAGGTGAGGTTATCTTGAGTTACTTTCTCATCCCCTTTTCTTTCCCAGGGCTAAGTGGATGTTTACCAAACTGCTCTTGCATTGTTTCGATTTTAGCTCTGAACTCCTCTACATTTTGTGTGGTGTTTGCCTTCTCTGTTAGGATTCTTTACTTCTCCATATAAAATGATGATTTATTTTTTTTAATTTGATTTATATGCTGCCCTTCTCCGGAGACTCAGGGCAGCTTACAATGCGTTATTTGGTTGGATATCAGCCCAATTGCTTTTCACGGCACACTTCTTTTTCTCTTTTCCCACAATCACCTGCCACAAAAAAAAAAGCACAATGCACCATTCTCACAATCACTTTCCCAAAGAATTTTTTTTACAACATGTAGTCAATATTGAGAAACACAGAAAGAAATATTTTTTAATGTTCAAAGATTTATTGTGAATTTCAATAGATTTTCTTGCACCCAGTGTGCAGGTAGTCCTCAATTTACAATAGTTTGTTTAATGACCGTTTGAAGTTACAATGGCACTGAAAAAAATGACATAGGACCATTTTTCACACTTATGACCATTGCAGCATTCCCACGGTCACATGATTTACATCCAGATGCTTGACAATAGGTTCATATTTATGATGGTTGAGTGTCCCAGAAGTCATGTGACCATCTTTTGAGACCTTCAGGCAACTAAGTCAATGGGGAAGCCAGTTTCACTTAACAACTGAGTTACTAATTTAACAACTGCAGTAATTCGCCTAACAAATGTGGCAAGAAAGGTTGTAAAATGGGACAAAACTCACTTAACAAATTTCTCAATTAGCAACATCAATTCTGGGTTCAATTTTGGTCGTAAGTTGAGGACTACCTGTAATCAGTTCTGCTTTTCAGATTAACTTGCAATCTTTTAGCCTGACATAGAGTACCTTGAGCTCGTAAAAATAAAATGAAGGGCGGGGAGGGGCAGCAACAGGATCAGAAGACATACTTAAATTTACATTATAGTGAAGAATGCCAAGCTGAAAGGCACCAGGTCACTGTGGTAGCTCCGTCCTCTTTGTTACAGAAACCCAGTTAATTTATGTTTCCTGCCAGTAGGTGATGCTTGTAGAGGGAGGGACCAGGACAACAACAGAGGGAAAGGCAGACAAGGAATGGCTCTCTTGGCTATTGGTCTATTGAAATCAAGGAAGTGGAGACAAATTAATGATGACTAATCTAAATCCCATTTATTATTTAAATCCCAGCTCTAAGCGCAATAATAACACCAGACATATTTCTGGAAGGCAAAACCACAAAATTCTGCCTTATTTATTTCAGTCATGTCATGCACTCAAATTGACTGGAAAAAGGAGTTATGCTTGGAACGGTCAACAATTAAAGGAAACAAGCATACCAAAAATAATGGTGGCTAGACACCATCAGAGCCCACACTAGCCAGAGCATAAAACAACTGAAAGAAGCCCCGTAAGACTGGAAAATGTGGAGCAACTTAACTCATAAAATGGATGAAAACTGGACCTGATTAAATGGATAGCAATATCAAGCACAAGAATATTTTATCTAGCCTCTACACTACATATAGTTCCAGCTTTCCCCCATCCTGGAATAAAGTAGCTATGGTTCAATATTGGACTAACGCATGGGATTGTAGAAACATTTTTGTAAAGAGAATAAACAAAGCTATGTTTGCTTACTTTAGTTGCTTATTTTATTGTGCTTATAAGCCATTCCAACCATAAACAATTCTGTGCTGGATATATGGATCCAAGCAAATGTTATCCATTTGCTATTGCTGCTAAGGATAAAGATTCCTATCTTCTTGACATGTGAAACTCTGATGAAAAATTGATCATTCCGCCCCTGCCTGTCCTCCCACATAGATTTATGAAAGTGCTTGATTTCATGACAGGGCAACAATGCCTGGGAATCTGCTACTAGGTGGCTGAATGAAAAAGCAGATGACTTTGCATTCTGAGTTACAGAAGTGACACCTCAGGGACAGGTTGACTGGGAGCATTTTGGCCAATGCTCCATTCCCAAGCTGCTTAAGGCAAAATCACAAAATGTTGCCTTACTTATTTCAGCCATGTCAGGCATGCTCAAACTCACTAAAAAGGCAGCTATGCTCCCAATGGCTGGCGGTAAAAGGAAATGAGGCTGCCAAAAAACCTCGTGGCTGGATACCATTTGAAGCCGACACTAGCCAGAGCATAAGTAACTGAAAGAAGCCATACAAGATCAAACAATGTGGAGAGATTTTAATTGTTAGAAAGGGCTGTGCACATGATAAGAAACTCAGAAGCGGTCAAGGTCAAAATCTAGGACAAAGATGTTGATGTGTCCGTAGGGATTACCAAACAACCCTAGTCTTTTCAACACGTGGAAAGCCAGGCCAGACATGCTTCACCACATTATCAAACTACACAAATGCAACAGAAAGGCTTTCGTTATACATGTCATGGATAAGAATATTAGTGGAAGGCAGAATGTTTCTCCATTGCATATTAGAAAGCTCTTTATGTATCCACCACCATCTATTTAGATGTTCCCCATTTTTCTTCCAAGTGGGACTTGTTTGTATTTGCACTTTCAGTATCTCATTTCATAGGGCTTCCCATACTTTTCCTTCAGGATTTCAAACCTGACTGTTCTCTATTTTCTCTCACTTTGACATGATGAATTAAAGGATAACATTGGCACTTTTTCTAAAGATTCCACTTACCTTTATTCAATCAATTTCTTCTTGTTGTAAGAAGTGGGCGTAGGACTACAGATCCCACAGTTCCTTCTTCCACCTTCTGGGAAATCAAATCAGCGAGGAGAACATTTGGAGAACATTCGGCAAAGAGTTGGAGAACATCCAACTCTTTGCCGAATTAGATTTGCAACATATGTCAAGGTAGTTAATTATCCCATTCTTATGAAACTTCCATGTAGCTCAAGTAATCTGATTGATGCAAGCAAAGAATTTTGATAATTCTAATTAGAATAGAATGTGCCATTTGGCAGATTAATAAGACTAATACTTTTTTGTGTCATCAGCTGCTTTTAAAGGGAAATTTCTGCACACTTAAAACAACTGGATGGCCTATAATTTTGTTCTGTGGCCTTCCTAAGAATGACCAGAGATTGTGCACAGTCCTACCAACATTACATCTGCTTAACACTTGTTGCTGCAAGAACTGTCCTTTGCAGTTCCTCTCTACCATTGAATGTTCCAGATTACCTGTTATAGTACCTGCAGGCATTCTGAAAACATTTACTTGCACATACAGGAAATTCTTCCTTTTGGGAGAGTAAATATTTTGTTGCTGTCTATCCAAACCTCAGGGAGAGTGAGTGAGTATGAGAAGAGAGAAATATGGGATAAAACAGGGGTAAGGTGTGTGTGGGAGTGTTAGAAGAAATATCCTTCTGGGTTCAGCTCCAAGTGGGGAAAAAGACACTGGAAACATGGAGACTGCTTGGAAAGATGGTTTAATGGTGGACAGGATCACATGGTTTGAGTTCCCGAACAGAAAAGAGGCTGAGATGCTGCGAGTCCCCGGGTTTTATGCCCTCTGGCTTTGAACTTCCTGGGGCCCAGAAAAAGTATCATGATTGGTTGTCAGACTCCTGGGGGTGGGGGGGGATGGGGGGGTGTCTTAGCTAGCTTTGCTGGCTGATGTAATCTTCCCAGGTGCCATGTGGTGAGTTTCTGTTGCTCGATGGGTCCTATTGTGTTAGTTTCTGTTGCTAGATGGGTCCTATTGTGTTGCAGATGATGGTCCATTGACAAAGATTGGGTTTCTGCATCTGGCCTATTGACAAAGGGTGGGGGCAGGAAGATGGGAGCTGCTTCGTCTTTAAAACATGCTTCTCCATTTCTCATCCAGGGAACCATAATATTCTGCCTTTTTAATATTTCCCAAAATATTTCATTCCTCTAGGAAAGGGGTGGATGCTAACTTCCTACAAGATGAAAAGATTAGCTCTGTAGTTTTTGCTTAAAAGTTGCAAATCTGCAAGGATCATGACAGCTTTATATTGTTGAAATACATTGTACATACAGGTTTTCTTCAATACACAGGATCAACTCAAAAGGACTTGTGGTTATGTCATTGGTTTTGAATAACACTCTGGGGCAGTGTTTTTCTCAACCGTGGCAACTTTTAAGCCGGCTGAGAAATTCTGGGAGTTGAAATCCACACATATTAAAATTTGCCAAGTTTGAGAAACATAGACCTAGGTTAAAATGCAGTTGGCTATTCTGAGTTCAGTGAGTTGTGTGAATGAATCTAAGAGATCTGAATGAATTCAAGGAAGCATGGTTCAGTAAACCAAGGGTTACTGTGTTGTGCAAACACGCCACTTACTCAGAAGTAATAAATACTACGCTGCAAAGGGTTCAATGGCTCATAATGATAACTAAACGCCCTAAACCTGCGCAGAGTAATAAAAACTACACCACCCAAGATGCAATCCTTCCGCAAAAGCCACTCATTGGCGCGGCGCATGATGGGGCAAAGAAGACCTTTCTCCTCCGCGTTCCTCTGCCCATGACGTCACACCAACGTCCCTCGCCGGCCGCTATAGCTTTGCACCAACGCAGCTTCGCTCGGCCCGAAGCAACTTTCTTTTCCGTCTTCTCCGGAGTTCCGGCTGGCACTTGGAAAGGCCAATGCGCGTTTTGGATCCGCGCGTTTTCCGCCAATTGGAGGGCTGGGGGGGCGGTATTTCTGGAGTAGCGCATCGAACGCTCAGCTGAGCATTGGAGTCCGGCAACGGCCCCCTGGGAGAGGAGGCGTGCTTGGGTTTTTTAAAGGGCCAGTAGCGGAAGAAAGTTGCGGGCAGAGTTTCCTGAGGAGGGGGGGGGGTTGCTTCTTCGGGCTCCCTGATTGGTCCTTGTCCGGCCCCTTCAGGCGGACAAGCAGAGCACCGCGCCTTGGTTGGGGCCGACCGTCTGGGGAGCCTCTGGCCGCAGAATGGAGCAGGCAGCACCTAAAAGGTAACGGTCAGGGCCTCCCTCGTTCCCGGGAGGCTGAGGCGGCAGCTGCGAGGTTTATTTTGGGCGGAAGGAAGAAGGCCGGTGTAGGCCGCGTGCCCCGCAGTTCGCTGCTCCTCAAAGCCTGGACTCCCCGTCACCGGTCAGGCCTCCCGGCTTGAGGTGTCCTTCGCTTTGGCTTCAACCCTCTGGGTTTTGCCGGGCGTGAGGAGCCTATTTTTGGATGGCACCGAAGGGGAGGCGTTGTCGCAGCCTTTCTCAGCGGGATGCCTTCGACGGGCTGGCTAGAAGAGATGGGAGTTGTAGTCCCGTAGGTTGGAGGGAATTCTGGGCTGGCTAGAGAAGATGGGAGTTATAGTCCCGTAGGTTGGAGGGAATTCGGGGCTGCCTAGAGGCGATGGGAGTTGTAGTCCCATAGGTTGGAGGGAATTCTGGGCTGCTTAGAGGA
>WNWU01000003.1:45216517-45362901 GCA_012654045.1 Ptyas mucosa | reverse complement strand
GTCCCATAGGTTGGAGGGAATTCTGGGCTGGCTAGAGGAGATGGGAGGTGTAGTCCCATAGGTTGGAAAGAATTCTGGGCTGCCTAGACGAGATGGGAGTTGTAATCCCATAGATTGGACGGCATTCCTCCTGGGATAAGGCTGCTTTACATGTAAAGAAGCCCTCAGTGCACAACACCTGGAGACAAATGGGCTTTTCTTGTTCCCACACGTGTTTTTAAATACACGCGTAGCATAATTCCTGCCTGCAAACAATCACCTGGACTTGTGAGACTCACCTGCCTGCTTTCCTAGGGAAATACTGTAAGCTACTCACTTAGCATTCCTTAATCATTCACTCCTTGGTATGGCAGTATGATTATATTGATTATGTGCCATCGAGTCGTTTTGACTCCTAGTAACCACATAAGTAGATTTTCTCCATGATAATCTACCCATAACCCTTATGTCTCTCATGTCTCCCAATGGAGTGCTCCCATTGTCATTGTAACTGAATCCATCCACCTTTGCTTCTGGTTGTCCTTTTTTTCTTCTCTCTTTTCCAGCAGTACATCTTTCCAGAGAACTGGCTTTTTGCATATTGTGTCCCAAATAAGATAATTTGAGTCTGACCCTTTGTATGGTAGAATTATATTATATGGCAGCTTCAACATACTGTTAATATGTCCTTGGTGTGCACTGTGTGGTGCTTAAGCCCATGCAGAAATAAAGACCTCCCACCTGGCCCTAACCCTGGTTCGGGTAGTAATGGGGCAAGAAATTAATCTCTCATGAAAATATGTATTCACACCACCCACCTAAGACCTCCCTGGTGGTATCTTCCTGGAGCAGAGAATATGTTCCCAATGGTTCTCTGGTAAATGACCATCAGAGAGGCATTTTTCTCCATCTTCATGAAAGTGTATGAAAATGGAAACTTGGGAAATCTTTGCACATTGGTATTACCACAATGGGTTTTAAAAATATGTGCTTGAAATGGTCAATGGCAGAAGACTGTGGCTTATTTTTAAACTATGTTTTTGTTCATATTAAATTGTTACAATACATTTACATGGGCTGTGGATGAGAAGTTGCTCAGTCGTAAAATACTGAACTTTTGAATAATGGAAACATATTTTTAGAAGCAGTATTCTACATATGCATAGACGTTACATTTCCAAAATATTTTCAGAAAAACCAAAAGTATTTTAAATCATCTTTATTGCGATATCAATATAATATTGTCATCTCCCGGAAAGGAGTAGGTCGGTGATTGGAGGCACATGTACAGTAAGGGAATTCAAAACTAATCCAGGTAGAACATGGGTGTAAATCATTAAAGATTAAGGTTTTTAAAATCATAAATAACAAATAATGCCTGTAAACATACAAACAATCTTCTTGAAAGGGTAAGCTATTTAATTCTATCATAGTGGGACGTAGGCTCTTTGATAGAATGACTGGTGGCACTTAAGAAAATAATTTATATATTGAGTTTCCATATTGTTATGCAACTACCCTAAAAAGGAAGTTGATATTAGTGGGTGTGCTTAATGTTTTTTTTAAATCCTGTGTTGCGTAGGTTAATAAGTATATTAAATCCTTAAACTGGCCATGATTAAGCACGTACAGCTCTTTTTTTCTTTTAGATCTAGATTAAATTCCAATTTCCTCACCTCCAGAAACTATCATCCTGTTTATTTTTCCATTTCTAAATTATATGAGCTCTGACTATACTAGTTATTGGAACTTTTCTTTGGAATCTTTCTGATGCAGCCTGTCTTTTACAGTACCACCCATTTCACTTAAAACTGCTTGAAAACATTATGGTGCAAAATTCACTAATCTGGATAACCATCATGTTCCTTCTCTTCTTTCTTTACCTGGATGTTTTTCTGTTCCTAGTAAGAATTAAGGGCTTCTACCTTCAGTTGAGCCTTGTAGTTGAGACCAGCTTAGTTGGCCAGAAATTCCATACAGGTGGATGAATGAGCTGTTGGAGGAGGGACTCCCAATACCAAGGAGCTGCTGGAAAGAAACGAAGACCATTTCATTTGTGTTCAACACAACACTATAATACAGCTCTCTATTTTTTCCTGTTGTGTTAGCCTTCACTAATCTAATCTCTGTGGGTTCTTTCTTAAGTTTATCTTTTCCTTTCAACTGTACTGGTATGCTTCTGAACGGAAGTTGTAGGATCCCCAGTGTTAGTTTTATATGTGTGACCATATCAAGTATTTGTTGCTATTTAATTCGAGAAAAGATGAGAGAACGAGCAAATATGAGAATTTTTGACCCTAAAAATTATATGCTGTTTTAGTACAGGAGGCTATATTCAAGCTTTGTATACTCAAACATTGAAATCACACCCTTGTGCACATGTACACTGTACTAAAAATAGGAATAACATTGTTAAACCTAAACCAAAGTAGCACATAAAGTATACTATTAACATGAATCCTCATAACCATATATGGAATCTAATTTCTGAGCATATGAATATTCTCGAGAAAAAAAGAGAAGTTCACATGCAGAGGTATTTGTAGCTTCTTTCTTTAAAAGCTGTTTTATCAGAGTAAATGTGAACATTATCTTGGTTACAAATTGGAAAAAAGGTTTTCAGTATAAAGTCTTATAAAATATAAGCACTGATTAAGAACTAGCACTCTTTGAAAGGTTGGAGACATAATGAAGCAGTGATGAACTTTTGGGCTGAATGGCTGTGGCCTAGTTTTATTTTGTCCTGATATTCTGCCAGCAACTGTGTGACATTTTCAGGGGCAGAGGGAGCTGCTTTGTGATGTACCTCGGGGCAGTTCACAGCAGCTGATCTGGACTGACTGAGCTCTTGATTAGGACTTGTCAACTGATATCTGATTGATCCATGTCACAGGCGTCCAAAGAAGCTGGTTCCTGATTGATTCCTCATATTTAATATATAGTGATTACTCCAGAAAAGTATTAATGTCAGATTTCCGCCTTATAATGTCATAGTAGTACAAATCCAGACCATGTTGGTGAATCTAAGTACATCTGTCCAATTCATATACATCTTTAAAATGTTAATAAGTGTTATTTCATACTATAGTGCTTGCACTAATAATTGGAAGAAGTTTTTAAATTTACATTTCCAACTTCAAAAACCTGAATAATATTGTTCAATAACTTTTCTATGCTCAGAAAAAAATTACTTGAAAATTCCCTGAAAATTCCCACATGTGTATATTCTCCTCCTCTTCCTCCTCCTCCTCCATCATCCCATTATGTAGTGTGTCTTGGGTATCTGTACAGAAGGGGTAGAAAAGTAAATTGTTTAATTTGCAATATAGATGATTTCAGACATTGCAATAAAGGACAGCTATGTATACCTATTCAAGAATTAATTCCATTAAGTCATGTAGGATGTATTCTCAGTATGATTTTTGCAAAGGTGTTATTGTTTTTGCTTATGGAGCAAGAAAATCAAAACAGAATTCCTGCTTTATAGATTCTACCTGCGTGACCGAGTCAGTTGCTTTCATTCAGTCCTAGGAAGAAAGCTATGGTAAACTATTTCTGAAAATACTATCAGGAAAACTTCAAAGAGTTGTCTGTGCACACATATATGTATGCACACAAAACAAAACAAAACAAATTGAACATATGATAATTTGAGTTTCCTTTTCCCCTACCTGGTCAATTACTATAGCATCTGCACTAGAGAAAATTTCAACAGACCTGGAATTTAAGATAGAATTCATCTGTTGGACTTCTTGCAAACTAAATACAAATTTAAATTGGAGAGATATTAGAATAGCTTATTTTAGGGGGTGATTCAGAGAAACAGTATTTCTTCTAGTAGTTCATGGATCTTATAATGTTATCATCTAAGAAAACAAACACAAACGCTACTTTGTATAATTCTATATCTGCGATATAATGTATCACATTGATCATAGATTACCCCTTTTATGTTTTGTCATGTGGTAAATATTCTTATCAGTCGTGGGCTATACTGCCTTGGGATTCGTTTTGTCTTGTTTATGTAAGATCAAACAGCTTTTCAAAGCTCTCTGTGAGAGAGATGTACAATTTCTAATGAATGACAAATACATACAAAATTTAAATGTTAGGAATGATGATGTATTATAGTAGACTAATTTCTGTGTTAGAGTTTGCAGCATATATATGGAAAATTTAATTTTAATTTTAGTTTAGTTTATATTATGCTCCAGTCCATGTGGGATTCTGACCAGCTTGCATTATGATAGATGTTGATAGATAATATCAATGAGAAAGCAAAAAAGTCAAAGCAATAATGTGTTATGGAACAAGCAACAACTTTCCAACCTATAACAGACGTTTTCCCCTCATCTCTATTCCTGAGGCTGTCTGGAATAGCCAAGTTTGATGGCTTTCCCAAGAAGCAAGTAAGCTGGCAGTCAGTTGGCCACTTGTTGATTTGCTTTCCCTTTGTACAGATTTTCTTTTCCCCAAGCTATGATTTGCTTGTTTATATTATTTCCCCTTTGTGTGCTTAGTTGTCCATTAAAACTGCTTTCAAGTGAGAAATTGATTACTTCTGAATGTGATGCATTTGTGTTTAAAATTGTATTTTTGATATTAACATATTAAAACCTTTGTTTTGAGAATAATTATAAATAAAATACTAGAAGTTACCTTAGTCTTTTTTTTTGAGAAGGTATGTGGTGCACATTGAAACTCTGCAGCTTTCTATTTATTCTTAAGAAAATAAAAGTATAGATTTAGTAATTAAACATAAAAGTAAATTGCAAATTACTAATTGTAGACTATTTCAAATGTTTTTATATTTTTATTAGCAAGCTTAAGAAGCTCAGTGAAGACAGCTTGACTAAACAGCCTGAAGAAGTATTTGATGTCTTGGAGAAGCTTGGTGAAGGGTATGTACAATTTTGTATATGTAGAGATGTATGGAGGGCTATGGAAATTTAATATATGTATCATGCAAACATAATGGAAGGTAGTGAGCTTGATTGTGAGTTGAAAAATGTTCCGTATTTGGACTGCTGCCTACATCCAGGTAGCCTAATGAGATTGTGTACAGGTAGACCTTGCTTAACTATGATAATTGGAACCGGAAACTTTCATCATTAAGTGATGTGGTTGTAAGTCAACACATCATGTGATTGCGAGTAAGAGAGTGTTGTGTAGTTTCAAACTAGGTATACCTCAGAGGCTCTAATTATGCTTGCCAGCTAAGCTGAATGTGTCACATATATATCCTAAGTTAACTAATATTTTCCACAGATCCAGTTATAATTGTGGGAAACCTACCATGCTACTGTATCCCCTTGTTCATTGGATAAGAGCTCCGGAAGCATATAACTTCGAGGACTGCTTCCTCTCTCCCCATTTCAATATTTGTCTACCTCACACCTACCATAGAAGAGAAAGATGGATGAAGACAGAGAGAGTAGGATCTGTACCACCAGTTAAATCTTTTACAACACCAATCCCAATTGAGCCATTGCAGGGGACTTCTAAGCTTTCTTTGCAACGACCGGGAAGGCATTTACAATAATTGACCTTGAGCTTGACACCCCTGCCCTAAAGGAATAGCACGATGGGCAGATATTTACAAAAAATGCATATATTGGTTCAAAGTGTGTACAAAAAGCCCAAAAGAAAGCTAAAAGTTAAGAATGAATGTGTGCACTCTTCTCATTCTCTTGATTTGTGTATTAGTTGTTTGATTGCTTATGTGCCATCAAGTCAGTGTCAACTTTTTGCAACCACAGGCAGGTAGTCCTCAACTTACAACCATTTATTTAGTGATTGTTTAAATTACAGTGGTGCTGAAAAAAGTGACTTATGATTGTTTTTCATACTTGTGATCACTACAGCACCCCTATGGTCATGTGATCAAAATTTGGGTGCTTGACAGTTGGCATGTATTTATGATGGTTGCCTTGTCCCAGGGTTGTGTGATCACCATTTGTAACCGTCTCAGCTGGCTTCTGACAAGCAAAGTCAATTGGGGGAGGGGGAGCCAGATGCAAGAGTAGAAAGACAACTAAATCATTCACTTAACTGCTGCAGTGATTCACTTAACAACTGTGGCCGAAGGGTTGTAAAATGGGGCAAAGCTCACTTAATAATTGCCTTGCTTAGTGACAGAAATTCTGGGTTCAATTGTCGTCATTCAAGGACTAAAAAGATAGACCTTTTGCAGGATGAATTGAGTACATGCATGCTAACAGTGGGTTCGTTCTCCAAATGTCCACTGCATTTCTGCCTAAAATGTCAGTGCCCATGCTTAAGAGGGAGGCACTATCATCTTTTCAGAAAGCAGTAATTTTAATATGGTTGCTGGGAATGTATTGGGATACCCAAGCTCATCCTCTAGCAATTCTGAAAAGGTAATATCTAAGCTTTATAAGATTGCTGGTTTCTTCCTGCCATTAGACTGCTCACTAGTTACTTAGAGGAAAGGCAGTTTTCCATTGTTTTGCTGAACAGGAACTGACAGTAAAAATAAACAGGCAGCTAATGCAAAATGAAAGTAATTAAGAAATAAAGTATATGTACAATTATGTAACAACATACAATGGATAAGTAATGAAAAGCCACATTGAACTGTGACGCAAACTCATTTATTCTTCCTCTTGTACTACATAACTCTGGAGTTAATGTTGTGTAAAAGCAATAAACATTTTTATTGCCGAAACTATTGGAATCAATGGCTTGAGTGGGCATGGTAATTTTATTAATAACAGCATAAATTAATATTTCCCTTTTAGATCTTATGGCAGTGTTTTTAAAGCTATTCATAAGGAATCAGGACAAGTCGTAGCAATTAAGCAAGTCCCTGTTGAATCAGATCTACAGGAAATAATTAAAGAAATTTCCATAATGCAACAATGTGACAGGTATGGATCAATTTATAATGTGAATTCTGCCATTTAAAAAAAATTTTTTTTTGATAGTGATGTGTTAAAAATGCAAGCAGAGCCTGAAGGCCGCTTGATTTTTTAAAAATAAGATGGTGATAGAAATTTAGATGCTTTATTTGCTTTTCCATTTTCCTGCTTGCTGGTTATAGATGAATGGATAAAATAAACTGATGAAGGTAACAGTGTGAAAACACAACTGTTGCAATATTTCTTGGTTTTATGAAAAGTTTTAAATGTTAAATTTAAATGTTCTGGCAAATGCTGTGCTTATGTTAAAGAATTATAGAATTCAAAGGGGGCAATTTAGGTCTTTGAGGCCAATTCTCTGTTTAGTGTAAGAATACAGAATTAAAATATTTGTTCCAGATAGCTGCTTGAACACAGCCAGTTAAGGGAGAGTATTAGCTTCCTAGCTAATTGGTTCTATTTATATTCATCTTAAAATGTGCAACTTTTTACCAATCATTCTTAAAATCAGGTAAAAAAAAAAGAAGTAAAGATCCCTGTGGATTTTACTCCACTAGTCATTGCTGATTATAGGGGGCGGTGCTCATCTCTGTTTTAAGGCCTCTGTCCAAATATATTTCCGTGGTCATATGGCCAGGATCACATCACAGAGTGCTGTTACTTTCCTACCACAGTGGTACCTATTTATTTACCTTCTTATAAAGTGGTACATTTGTATAATTTCAAATTGCTAGGTTAGCAGGAGCTGGGGCACTTGCTTGTCAAACCTGGGCTACTGGATTTCCAGCCTACAAGCCCAGCATCTTAATCACATTGACTCCTTAAAATCAGGAGGAAGATACATATTGAAATGAAATATCTAGTAGAAGAAATGTGTGTGCATAAAAAAGGCTGTTCTATAATGAAATATACTATTATGTAAGGTGAAGTAGGAATGCCTATGAACTAACTTAATCAGAAGATAGGTGTATGCATGCTTGGGAATAATTTGGAAGAATTTTACGGCTTCATGTGAGCACAGTAGTTGCCTCTTCTATTTACATTGTTTTTCAGATCACCATCTGTACCTGAAAACAAAGTGGCTGTTTTAAGATTCAGATTAATTTTAATGATTTCTTAAAGCATCTGCAGCTTTTTATGGGTCATATATAGCTTGTAAAATAATTGCCTGATTTAATGGGTAAAAGATATTGTGCTCACACTTTTTATAAAACCATTTTTAAATGGGCACAACTGTACCATTTAGTATGCTGCATATACAATGGCTCTCGATTTAATGTTATATATGTTCAATGTATTTATATCAGATTGAAAATCTTCAGAATTTTACTGTATTTTTTTGGTAAATATGATTGTTTCAAATAAACGTATTTATATTTTTATTTATTAACTGAGACAAACTCTGAGGATAATGAATCAAAGAGAAAAAAAGCCAAGATAGTAGCATGCAGAAGTTTCTTACACCATAGCAGAGTTATTTGTGTAAGAGTAACATTGGAGCTTTATAAATGGTTCTTCAGATAGATTGCAAAGGTAGACAATATAGTACAAAGGATTAAGTGGAGTTTCTTTACATGCCAAAGTTGGCAGTGATTTATAGGTGATGAACAAAGATAAGGGTGTGCCTTAGTAAAATATTGGTGAATCGCTCCCTTGTAAAATATTTGCAGGGAGAAAAAACTCTTTCTCTTTTGAGGTTTGTTTTATATCAGTAAAGATCTTTATGGACAAATTACAAATGCTCAAAAACACACAGTAGTTAAAGTAAGACTAACATAACCTGACTTAGAAAATTGGAAGAAAACTACTTGACTCCAAATTTTCAAATATCATATACTTCGGCAGTTCTTTAATCACTCTTTTTATTGCAGGCTGTTAATTTTTAGGGTAAGGTTGTCAGAATTCGTTAGGGTGATGGTCCCAAAGTATGGTATCTTAGGAATAACACAGTTGTAAGGTGGAAGGTTTAAAGTCTACTATATATCTCTGATAAGAATGTTACGGTTTCATTTAAAGTTAGGTATTTTATTTAGAGTTCGATCAGATGGGTGTTGATGTTCATTTAACAGTGTTGAGAAGTCATGCTATTAGTATGAGATAGTAATAGGTGTACATAACTTGGTAGTAAATTTTTTTTAAAAAAGGTCCCCTCTAACATGAAAGCTCCTAGGTTCAGAAGATTGGAAGCTTTACATTCTGTTATTATCCAGTATTTGTTGTCTTGATTGCTTTAAATACTGGAGGGATGGACTCACTTCTGTTGAGTTGGATTTCAGTCTACCTAGACAGAAACTGTTAACACTGACCAGCTGGTATTCTGCAGAGCTTCAGGCATGGTTTGTTTTTCCCCTCAACTCTACTTGGAGATTGAAATAATGGTCTTACGGCCCTCTGCATACAAAGCAGGTGTTCTCACTCAAGATAACTTGGTAGTCAAATATCTTAGGGAGCATTTTGAAGGAAGTCAGTTAATTGTGAATTGTGGACAAACATGCACCTGGAACTCCCTTGCTGATTGGAAATTGGGAAGTTGGCAAAGGGTGTTGTCCATAATGTTCCCTTGGTACCAGTATCAGTGTGATGGTTGAGGCAGTTGATCAGCAGCTGTGCAGAAGTATTCAGTCTGTAGACTCAGTATATTGCCTGGATTGCAGACCTCATGCAAAATTCTGGATTACTTTCTGACTTTCCTAATAAAGATTTTTTTGGAAAAACTCAAAAGCTTGTAGAATCATGTGGGTCATCTGATTGTTCCTAATGAGGAAATTGGCTCTCTCTTTGCTAAATAAATATACAGATTTTTGGATGGTGGTAGACATGTTTTATCTTCCAGAAAAAAATCCACCTATTTTTCAAATTGCACATACTTGGAAGTGTGTATGGATACTTTTCAGTTGAGAATATTTCCCTTACTCTTGTCTTACACAAATATTTTAAAAGACGTGTTCTTATACAAATTGGAGAGAGATGTGTGTTAAGGGCTTTATCATTCTTAGGTGCTCAGTAGTTTGTTTTATTCTTTGAAGATTAATCTTATAACATTTAAAAATGTGGCAGCTGCTCAGGGAAAAAACATTGAACTGCTTCCTAGTATTTTTAAAGATTAACTTCAATATGTTGACAGCCATGTTTTTATGTTTAGCCCTTATGTCGTCAAGTATTATGGCAGCTATTTTAAGAACACAGACCTCTGGATTGTTATGGAGTACTGTGGAGCTGGTTCTGTCTCTGACATAATTAGATTACGAAATAAAACGGTAAGTTTTATTTTATAAAATATTATATCTGATTTTTTTGCTCTAGGAACATGTTTGTATAGACCCCTTGAAGTATTTTCATATGGTTCCTTTAAATTCTTCAAGAAATGTTGATGTCCTGTAAAAAAACATTAATAGAGAAGGGGATGTACTTTGTAATTTGTACTTTGTTGGATTTTGATAAGACTATTTCAAAAAGGGATTTAGATTTTCTCATGCTATTTTAAAGTCTTTGGCTCACAAATAAGATTAGACTCAGATTTTGAACGTACAAATTGGATAATTTAGTTTCTACCATTCGTTCAATTTATCTCTTAATAAGATGGAAGCAATATGTTTCATTTTGAAAATTATAAAATAAAACAATTTATTTTGAAATCTCCATCCATCTAAGGTTTTAGATTTAGTACTTTTCTATTTATAACTAGCCTTTCTTTTTGAATACACATTTTAAATATATTTCCATGATAAAATTTTTCCTAATTAAGGAGACGAATAGTGTCTGAAAAAGATATAATAGGTTAGAGACTATAATCAAGTTTAAGGATATCATTTTCCTTCAAATGGATAAATTTAATGGGTGGCATGCCTTAAGTCTTTGACTTTAATATACAACATTATATAATTTGGAAATAGGCTATAGAATGAAAATCCCTAAATGTTGCATATATTTAATCTTGAAATAATAATTATTCTTTAATTCATTCTGTAATTTGATGAAATATATTTGGTGTGATGTATATTTAATATATATATTAAATAATTTTATATATATATATATATATATATATATATATATATATATATATATAAATAACCTGGATATTTAATGCTCTTCTATGATCTAAGGGAAATCTTTATTTGATTTACATAATAACAAAACAATATTGTCTATATTGTATTGCTATTATTAATAGCTGAGTTTTTCTTAAGTTCAGAAAAAAAATCCTTCAGTGGCATTATATACAATAGAGGAGAGGGTGGTCTGTTTTGCTCCACTTGATGAATTACCCCTTGTTAATCTAAATAATTGATTTTAAATAAAAATAATGTGTATTTAATCTATAAACATAACTCCTACTTTGCATTTTTCCAATATCTTAAAACAATACTAACCATTCCAATATACTGAAGATGTTATGTTCATCTAAATAAAGTTTATTTAGATAAATCTTTTTGATGTATATCAATATATTTATCAATAATTAAATTCCATTTATTGGCTGATATTGATATAAATATTTTAATATCTTACCGTAGTTCTCTAATGAAGGTTTATACTTTTAAATGTGCCATAGGATCCTTCCTATGTTTTGAGATGATTTCTGTTCTAGGTTTGAGCCTAGAGTCCCAAAGTATACCCTTTTGTGGGATAGAATAATAAAAGTGATAGAAATATGGAAGTACTTATTCATTTTTAATGAAAATAACTGGTCAAATTATTTAGACCAATAACTACAGTTGCTACCTTTTAAGCATTTTGATTTCTTCCTCAAGTTCCATTGGTAATCCTTGTCAATTGATTTCTGTGTTTCAAAATAAGTTGGATTGAAGTTTCTTTAAATAATTATATCTGTTCTTTAGGTTCAGTAATATCAGTCTAAAAGCAATAACTTTGCAGCCTTTGCCAATTGTATTCAGAATTTATTTCCCATGTTCATTTTTTAAAAAGGGAAATTTCTTTCTTTATTCAAAACGCTCATAATTTACCATTTCTTCCTTTAACTCTATTTGTCTTTTCGGATAAATAAAAAAGTCTTTTTAATTGGTCTTTTTAATTGAAGCTGTAAAAGTGAATTGTCACTTTTACCCTGATGTTTTTATTGAAAATTTCCTCTATCGCTTTGGCAATCCTTACTGATGTCTTCCTCCTTTGCTAATAAAGTTACATGTAGTTTTAGTTTGTACTGTTTGCTTTATTTTTGCTTACATTTATTTTCACTTCCATGATCTGATATGGTTCTGAGACAATTTTTGTGCATCATAGACGTTTAGAAAACTGAAACGAGACTATAATATTTGACCATATCTATCTCACTTTCATTAACATTAAAAACTCTTCAATTGTCCCTTAAGAAACACTTCGTTAAAAATATCTCTGCTTTTAAAAAAATTTCTGCTCTTTGTTCTGACTAGAATCTCTATATACATTGCTCTATTGAAGTCACCTCACTATTATTTTTATTATCTTAATATTATTTTTACCTTCCTGAATTTACTTTTGAAGTACTTTATTTATTGCCAGAGCAAATTGTTCTTCAAATTTGTTATATATCCTGAGGGAACAAAACATGAAACACTTAAACCACTTAAAACATGAATCTTGAAATCAGAGATGGCTGGTTTAGAAATAACCTCTGTGGAAAATGATTTATTTCTATTGTAGTGGCATCCAAGGATTTTGGATGGTATTGGCAAATTATATTTATGAATATTATTTCATTTCATTTGATATAATTTTTATTGAGTTCACCACAAAAATAAAAAAGCACATATATACCACAAACGTACAAATATAGAGGGATAGTAAAGCCGAAATGAAATTTAAAGCAGAAATAGAATAAACATTTAGAAAGGATAAACATGTGGTATGAAATAATTTTAGAAAATTTTGAGTGATCTTAATCTTAAAAAAAATAATTGGATAGCTGTGTATCTATGAAATGGGGCTCTAATTGCGAAGGGTCTTGCAATCAAATCTATCATATTAAAATGTATGTTTCCTGTGTTGGTGTAGCTCCGTGATGGCGAACCTATGGCATGCATGCTGGAAGTGGCATGCAGAGCCATCTCTCCGGGCACGCGAGCCATTGCCTGTTGCTTTTCCGGGTTCCGGCGCGCTGGCCAGCTGGTCTTCACGAGCACGGGAGCACCGGAAACCAGAAGAGTGCATGCATGTGCCGGGAAGATGATCTTCTGGTTTTTGGTGCACGCATGCGCACTGGCCAGCTGCTCTTTGTGCACGCATGCGCACCAGACGGCTACTCTTCTGGTTTCTGGCACACGTGCGTGCCCCCCCCCCCCCCCGTTTAAACACTCTGTACTGAAAAGGTTTGTCAATACTGGTGTAGCTCTATATCCCAAAGTTATAGTATCTGAAGAGCTTTCACCCTAAACTTACTAAATTTCATTAGAATATACAGAAAATTGAGTGCAATTCAAAATCCAGTCATAAATTCTTACAATCTCTTAGGCATTTCTTCTTAGGGATTTGTTTGGGTTTTAATCTGCAGTGCTTGTTGTTAATACCTCTTTCTCCTTCCTGAATTTGTTGATGATTCACAATTTTATGTAGACTCAAAGAATCCAGATGGCATGAATGGGTCTTTGATAAAGCCTTGCTTATTACAATTTTGTACAGTATTTGTAGGCCACATGAGTAATTTTGTGTTGTAGTTTGATTCACTGTGTTTGTATAAATGTGCAATCACTTGGAATGTGAGTATACCAAAGAGAAATGTTGGTACTTTTTTTTACAGCTTACAGAAGATGAAATTGCAACCATTCTTAAATCTACCCTTAAAGGACTTGAATATTTGCACTTCATGAGAAAAATACATAGAGATATAAAAGCTGGGAACATTCTCTTGAATACTGAAGGGCATGCCAAGTTAGCTGATTTTGGAGTGGCTGGACAGTTAACTGTAAGTGTATAAAATAAAGGTATATTTAATATTTTAGTACACTCAACAAATAAATATTGTATTTGCTATTTCTCAGCAATAAGATATCAGAAGCTTTTGAAAGATAACATGTCTTTAAATACTGAGGTTGTGTAAGGCTATTTTTCCAATTAAAATCAGTTTGAGCTATGATGGCACAGTGGTTAGAATGTAGTACTGCAAGCTAATTCTGCCCACAGCCAAAAGTTCGATCCTGACCAGCTCAAGGTTGACTCAGCCTTCCATCCTTCAAAGATCAGTAAAAAAAAAAGGATCCAGATTGTTGGGGGCAATATGTTGACATTGTAAACTGCTCAGAGAATGCTGTAAAGCATTATGGAGTGGTATGTAAATCTAAGTGCTATTGCTATTGCTAATGATCATAATGTAAACAGTTTAGTGCAGGACTCTATTGAATAAATTGATTTCAACATTTGAGTGATAAACTAGTACAGAAAAACGTTTGACTGATGGTTGTTGCTGATAAGTGTAAGTTCAATAGTTTGGGGATGCTTCATGATTACAGAGTGGCTGATGTGATTGTCTTTTCATGCATGTGAGCATGTTGAGCTATCATCAGTCCAAAAATGCTGCACATTTTGTGTTAAGTTAAAAAAATTGTTTTACAGGATACAATGGCAAAACGCAATACCGTCATAGGTACTCCATTTTGGATGGCTCCAGAAGTAATACAAGAAATTGGTTATAACTGTGTGGCAGACATCTGGTCCCTTGGTATTACTTCAATAGAAATGGCTGAAGGAAAGCCACCATATGCTGATATTCATCCAATGAGGGTAAGAAACAGAAATTGTGAGTTTTTGTATAATAGCTTTGTAAGCTGTTTTCATTAAAAAGTAGAAGCAGTACTTGGCTAAGCTGCGTTTTGTGCAATTATTACAGTGACCGAGGGTGTTAAAAGTATTTTATGCTATGCTTATGATATTTAATTAGAATGTTTTCAAACAGGGTTTAAGAAAAATAATTGCTGCTTTAAATTGTGTAATACGTTTTAAGTGTGAAACTATTATTCAAAATGCCATTGATCATTTTGATTCCTTTTTGACATTTGCTTATGTGTTAGCTAATTTTGGCATTTAGGAGTTGTCACTCTGGTACAAGAACAGCTAGCATTCATAAGGGATAGTAATTTTACCCATTTAGCAGTTTTTAAATATAGCTGATAAATAATTATGTTTTTTAAAAAAGGTTAGGGACGGAGGTGCCATTTTACGTGATAGTGGCAAGTTCTTTTTTCTTGAATTGATCGGCAATATTATTTGATTAATAATTAGAAAGGAGACTAATTGTCAGTAGTCTCAGATATTAAACTGCAGCTACTTTCTCAAGCCAGGGCACATCCTTTAGATCAGGGGTGAAATGCTCCCGGTTTGGACGGGGTACCGGAGAACCGGTAGTAAAAATCCCTCCCCCCCATGCCCAGCTGAGCTGCATGATTATCAGAGGCTTTTTTTTTTTAACTTTTAAAAGCATTTTTTTCTACAAATGGCCAAAGAGGTTTTTGGCCAAAGAGGTTGTAAAAAAATGCTTTTAAAAGGCTCTGACGATCCCAGCTGAGTTGCCTGATTGTCAGAGGCTTTTTTTCTTTTAAAAGCCAAAAAAAGGAGAAGCTTTTGATGATCAGGCAACTCAGCTGGGATCATCAGAGCGTTTTAAAAGCATTTTTTACAACCTCTTGGGCAGAAGAGGTTGTAGAAAAAATGCTTTTAAAAGTAAAAAAAAAATGTTGGCCATGCCCACCCAGTCACATTACCCTCCCCACAGAACCGGTAGTAACAAATTTTACATTTCACCACTGCTTTAGATGTCATTATGTTTCACTCATGGATGTTGAAACAGTGGATAACAGAGCATAATGAGAAAGAGAGAGAAGCACTTTATATATTTTTTAATTCTAAACCCAAGACTTCCGATTTTTCTGTCGGGCCATTATTTCCTCCAAAATCATTTGTGTAAGTCTCATCACATTTTAAAGGTACTTCCTGAGGGAGCATGCTTTCCTTTCTGGTATAAGGGGAAAAACCCTTCAGAATTAAACACCTACTGTTTAGGGTTGGAAAAAAGCTTTAAATCTATGCTTGGCCTGTTAAATATATTATTTTTAACATTTAGTTTCTGTTCTTGTGTCCTACTAGTAAGGAAAATGTTTGATTGCAATAGTAGGAACAGACTGTATTGTATGAATCCAGCAGCTGTGGTTTGTAAATCATAGTTTATTGCTTAGTGCAATGTCTAAACTCAACTAGTGGACCAATATGAACCAACAATTCATAATAAGATATGTTAGAAACAGAGACATTCACAATAATGCTGGATATTGTCTGTAATGGTTAAACAATACTTCCATTTAATAAAAACATTTTATATAGTATAACAATTGTAATTATAGTTGCTTCTATATTTATCTTTTTACTGTTTGTAAGCTGTGCCGAGTCACCTTGTTTGTGAGAGGGGTGGTTTATAAATTAAATAAAATATTTTCTTGAGAATATCTGGAATAATTTTAACATAATTGCTTATAATTTTAACATAGTTGCTTATAAAAGGCACTAAATGAAAAGAATTATATTAAAAGTATTTATTTTAGTATGAAATAGCTACTTTTAACTAAAGGGTCAATTTTTCAAACTGAGAGATTGTGAAGTTTTTTAATCCTTGTAATCAAATGTATTAAAGGACAAAACCATTTAAAAAAAACAATTCTGTTTTACACAAAACACATGTTCTTGTTAATAATTTGTGTTCTGTTCTTTAAGGGCTTGTATGCAGTTAATATTCTTTTGTATATTTGATATCCCATAGTTCTTCTTAATTTTTATTAGTGAGTTGTTACAGTGGTTAAGAAGAAATACACAGATTTCAGTTGTGATAGTTTTCCCAGTGTTATATGATCCAACTTCATAAGATTCCTGGACATATGTAGATGCTTTTCTATTTTGTTTTAGTTAAGACATTCAATTGATACAGGCAAGCATGAAAGCTTGGGCAAACTTTCATTGCTTTTTCTGGATCTTGCTTAGATTCTGTGGTATTTATGTAAAACACTGTTTTGTTACTTGGGAATGCATGCTGAAGTTATTCTGTATGCTATTTTGCTGTAGGCTGGTTGGCGCTGCCACAAAGGTAATGCTTTGTCAGTAGGCCATTTCCTTGTCAATTGCATTTACAGTCTAATAGAGATATTACATGACTTTTTAAACAAGTGTTTTGGCAGGGGCGGAAATAGCAGATTCCATGCAAACAAGCATAGCTTCCTCTTTCTAACCACACACTAGCTACTCAAGGAGTTGTGCTAAAATTTGTGCAAAGGTAAGGAAAGGATTTTGGATTGAAAGGCACTATTAAAAGAACTGTAGGGCTACGCTTATGGGAATATATATCAGTTCTTTATATAGAATGAACACATTCTCACGGCTGGAAAGGAGGTGACAATCAGAGTGCTGTAAACTGGTTGTAAAGCTTCTTCATATTTCTGCAAATGTTTAATTTGTAATAGATTTTAAAGATTAATGTACATTTATATTCTACTTTTCCTTCTATAGCTCAGAGTAGGTATGCATAGTAAGCTATCCCTTTTATTTTTCCCTTTGTGGTTAGAATTTTACAAATGTTATTAATATGTAAAGCGTTGATTGATCCAAAGTCACCTTGTGAACTACTGTGGCTGAGGGTAGCTCACAAACCTGGATTCTCTTCATGCTACTCCAAAACCTTAATCACTGCGCTCTGCTAGTTTGTTGGAGATTATGGTGCCATGTTGTAAATTAAAACAAACTTCTAGACTCAGGCAGATGTAATAACAGCTGCTTAAATATGGAATATATTTAACATATTTAAACTAAGACTGGACTGGGTATTTGTGTTTTGAACAACATTTGCATGAATAATGAAAGCTGAAGTTCTTTCCACTTGCACTCTCTTTTTCCCAAGCATTTTTCTGCTCGAACAATGTTGCTTACCTTTGCATTTATATTGGGAGAAAAGTGTTTGAAGAGAAATATTATGGAGGTCTAAATTTGGACAGGGAATCGCCTATTTGACCATTTTTCTGACTGATAGACATCTGATATTAACCTTAATGCCTGCATACATTTAACATTTCAGTGATCATGTTAATAGACAAATTTGATAGTAAAAACACATTCTACTTCAGAATGCTCTTAAGCATATGTATATGTGTGCGTGTGTTTGTATTTATGTGTGCATATACACACAAAAACATTCCAAACATACAGTTCCCGCATGGATAATTCTGGAAAACCCAAAATAGCAAAGTATACTTTGATGAATGAATTTCATATATGCATGTGTCTGGATGTAAAACATTCATACATGTTCTATACCAAGAATTAAGGAATATAGAATCTGTATCAACCTTGCAAGTATTTAGCATAGCAAAAATAGAGGGGAGGCCTCTGAAGCCCAGTTGGAACCTAACTCTGGGATAACTTTAATGTTCCTTCCTTTATCCTTTAAATTACACCCACATAAGCTTTCCAAAAAGGCTTCAACCCTGGTGGTGCTCCAAGAAAAGATTGCCAGCCTTTTGTATAAGCAAGCTAGCATTGCAAATTTGCCCCCTCCCCTAATTTATGCTTTTTTGTCTTGAGAGAGGCTTGTAATGCAATATCTTGAAAATATATCCAGCATTTGCCTTTTATTGTGTTCTGTGCTGAAATTGTTGGTAATGGACATGTGGACATCATATGTTCCACAGAATAACTGTAGGAAGCCAATTTGAAATGTTTCCATTTGCCTGAAGTCCAATCATGATATTTATTTTTCCATGGCACTTACCCAGATTATCCATACCTCCTGCTTAGCTTGTGTCACTGCCACCATGGGCTAATCTGCTTGTGATCACTAGTTTCTTTCCAGTGTATCTTAACAAGCAGCTGCCTTTCTCCAGAGTTCTTGATGTTCTTTATATTGCCTTGTAGCTTTATCCTAGATCTGGGCTTTCCATTGGAAACTGGTATCCTAATAAAAAGCGCAGGAAAAACAATGTTATCTTTGAACACTTTTGGCTGTAGTTTTCTACTCCCTTTCTTTTTATGACACGAGTAATATTCGGCAACTGGATATTCTTCCAAATTCCCAAGATAATGCTGAGTAATATATAACATGATTGGTAATTAAAACATAAGAAAGTACATTCTTACCTTTGTTCTGCAGAGACCATTGCACCTGAAATTGTAGTTTCCTATAAAGCTGCCACTGCAGATTGTTTACTCACATTATAACTCCTCCATTGATCCACCCCTGATTCCTTTAGGGAGGTTAATTGCTTTTGAAGAGGCTACTGCAAAGCATGCTTGGAGTTAATGTTTATTGAAAAAGAGACATATATTCCACTTTTCAATCAGTTCAAAACATAGAGGAGCATGATCAACAGTATAAATTGAAATTTTTATTGATCACCTTGTGAGGTCTAAATCACAAAATTCAATAAATATGGCAAGGTTTAACTTTGAGGAAACATTTATTATTTTAAAAATATGTTAAGCTTATTCTGATTAGAACTGAACAATAATCTTAGAAATTTTTTTAAAAGTGCAGTAGAACTTTAAAATGATTTATTAGTAATTGGGACTACCATTTAACTTCATGCTTTGCTGCACTGTGCATTCCTTTAGTGCTTGCATCCAAAATGAAAATATTATAACATGTCTTTTTGCACAGATCTGTAAAAATTGCATTTAACATTCGTAGTGTACTTTCACCTAGAGTCTTTTCCTAGATTTAGACAGGAAGAATTAAAAAAAAAAAAGAAGCATCCTTCACAGATGTCTTTGGAGCATGGGAACCTGACTCCAGTCAAATACACTGGAGAAACACTGAGTTTGGCAAATACCATACTTTGTTCTAATGAAAGAATAAAGACACTCCTGTCTTTTCATATGATGTTATATAGAAGCTTGAGTGGTGAGAAAGGCATTTTTTTCCTTCTTCTTTGCTAAAGTTGTTGGTGTTTGAAACTGATTTTGCCCAGAGCACAATTGCTTTCCAGATTGGCTGAGACTTTGTCTTTCTTCCTCTTCCCTGTTCTAAATGGGGAAATGCATGCCAGTTTGAAAAGAAATATAATTGACTAGGCAGGAATTTTTCATTGAGTTTACAAACCTGAGCTTTGGCCCAAGTTTCTGCAATTCTGGAAAACAGCCTTATTGTGGGACTTAAAATGTATATTGTTAACTAAATCTAGACAAAAATATTTGAAATCTTTTATGTAGTTGTGTGTATAACTAGGAAAACATAATTGAGAATGTGTAATAGAGTAGCAGAAGGAAAGAATATATGAAATCTGGACTACAACTCAAGTCTAATTGAAACCTAAATAGAAAACATTTATTTCAAACTTCTAAATGAGGATTTAATTAAAACAAAATTAGCTCATCTTTTTAGTTTTATCCTTGAATAGGAAATTTGAAACATACTTGACTTGATGGTTGGCTTTCTCTGACTTTGATTAATCACTTTCAAAGTAAGCAGAGGATCAGAACAATAATTTCATAATTACACGCCAGCGAGTTAACTTGAAACCCTAACTAAAATAACTGTAAAGGAAGTATAATGATGGTAAATTTCATGTAATGCTGTATATTTTTATTACATATTTCAAATACTTACAAGTGCTAATCTGAAAAAAGAACAGTTCCATGGTTCTATTCATTTATTTTCAGGATGTTTAATAGGAAAATGTTTAAGCTGGGGCTATTAATTTCAAAGACACCCTAGGAATAGTTAAGAGCTTATTCATTCTCTGATGTCAATAGAAGTCTCCTTTTGTATTGTTGTATACTTTGGATTGAAACCTGACGTTTTTAAGCTTTGTTGAAGATATATTTGATGCAACAATCTTTGTGGTTAACTTGCTCAATAAATCTTGCTTAATGTGAATTATTATTGTGTGGTAATAAGCCAGCTTGCTTTTTCCAAAAGAAAAGTTAGAAATAAAAGTATGAAGTACATCAAATGGTTTAAGATTGCTCTGCAACATGCAGAGCAAGGCATTTAGGATGTGACAGACTAAAATCTCTAGATGGGACAAACTGCAAGGAAAAATTATTTTGCAGTATGAACTGCAAAAGTTCAAAAATGAGCTGACCACAGGGAGGTAGTAAATAATTTATACCTTGACTTCAATAAAGTATCCAACAAAATTTCCCCTGATATCCTAATAGAAATGGTGAGGAAAAAGTAAGTTGGACTGTGCTACCATTATATGGTTGAATAACAGTACTCAACACAAATCAGTACCTGCATGTTAAGCTGGATTTAAATGTTGAGTCAGAGCTTCAGGTCTTCTAGGATGTGTCCTGTCATCTTATTTATGAATGAAGTGGATGAGATTAGAAAATACGAATATCAAATTTGCAGACAAGACCAGTTGTTTAGAATTGTTCCAGAAGATAGTTTCAGATGAACTTAATAGGAAATATGTTTTGGTTAGGTACAGGGAAAATTAATGGTAACAGCATTTCAACAGGAGTGGACTAAATCTCTTTTACAGGAGGTATTTTAACAGAAACTAGAAGGCCATCTATTGGGATGTGGTAATCATGGATTGAACAAGATTATTTTAAAGGTCCCAATGAACTCTTGTATTACATAATTTTATCATTCTGAAGCTCCTGCTAATTATATTTTTTTATTTATCAGATTTATTTTTCTGCCCATCTTGCTGTTCAGGCGACTACATATCTAATCCTAAATTATATATCTATATTGATGTAACACAGTATATGTTTCATATGGTCATTTCTAAGGCATGGTTTGGGCTACTGGAATTGTAGATCCTAAACTCATACTTGCGCTGGTGTTGGAGAAAACCTGCTTATGCTGGGGTTCTAAATCAAAGTGTGTGGTGTTTTATTTGTTCCTTGGAACTGAAATGCATTTTACTTGCCTTTTCTTTTGGTAGATAGAGCCTCCCTCTCTTGTGTTATAAATTCAGTTCAGACAAAAATCATATTAATGCCATTGGTTGAAACATAGTATTGTGTAATGGCATTAAATTATAGTAAAGATTAGGTTGGTTGATAACAAAGACCTAAGCAGAAAGCTAAGCTGAAAGTTCTTGGAGGACATGCCATCCAGGAGATCCCAGGAATTAGATTGGAAATAAAAAAAAATCTTAGTGCTAATCCTCCCCTATATTATTGCCAAGAAAATTTCTTGAATGTGTTCATATTTATCATAAACTTGACTTTAGTTTTTCATCTACAAGGTACATTCTATATATTTGGGAGGTAACCCTTGTTTCTTTCTGTTTTCAATTCTGGACTGTGCTGTTTTTTTCTTTTGGATACCAATGCAAGTTTAAGAGGCCAAGGGAATAGTATTTTAGGTTGTTTGGGTGCTTTGGGGCCAGTTATTCCCCCTCGGCCCTAGGAAGAATTAAGTGGTAAACTACTTCTGAAAATGTTGCCAAGAAAATTGCACGAAATACATATAGTTGCCAGGAGTTGCCTGATTTGATGGCATAATATGTATACATGTAAAGAATATGCAACAATTTTAATTGAATTATTATTCTTTAATTAATTCCAGATTTGCCAGGTATTTTCTGTAAATTCAGTTGAATATTAGATTATCTATTATGGGCATGTGACAATGACTTCTATGATTATTGTCTATAAAAACAAATATTAGCAGTCATTTACAGATTTACATTAAATATGAACATACACCAATGTTTTTTAAAATATTTCTAACAGAAAACTGACTTGATAAAATCACAAGTAGAAATTTGGTCAGAAAACATCCATATTTGTAACATATTGTGCTTTAAAATGCAGGATTTTTTGGGGTGGGGGGGAGAGATTATTTTCAAAGTTTTAATCACAAAGTGGGATAAAACCTTACAGCCTGGACAATATTAAGCTTCTATCTTGCTCTTTTTTTTACAAGTCCAATGCAGTGATTGACTGCTGAAACAAAAACATTATTTAGACTAGAACATAGTTTAAAATGTAAGGTTAAATTTAAATCTGGTAAAACCTTTATGCAATGCCTTTACTTTAGCTTAGTCAAAGAAGCATAATACCCATATATACTGTATTTTGGTGAATATGATATTTATAACAGCCTTATTTATAAAGAATAGGTGCCAATCAATTTAAATTTGTTGCAGGTAGAATTTGATGGTCTATGGATAACTTATAATTCCTTTCTTGTTATAAAATAGTCAATTTTTGTAGTAGTATCAGTTAAAGAGTTTATGGAAACTTAGTTTAAGATTGTTTAAAAAAGCACAAAATCTTTAACTTGAATTTGATGGCACCTGGTTTCATTTTTGTTCCCACAGCAACACCAATGGTACCAAAAGTTACCAATAGACCACCCTGATTTAAGAATTAAATCACTCTGGCCTTCTCTTTTTAGCCCTTTAGTTTGCTGACTAAATATTTAAACAGAGGTAAAACACATCTGTTATAGTTTGTGACATAGCTGTAGAGCAAAACTTCATGGTACATAATTTGCAATTTTAAAACAAAAATTCTGGATTACTTTTAAATTTGTCTTTATGTTCGGGGCTCTGAATGAAAACAGAGTTAAACTATGATTTATGTTTTACAAAGCAATAATTAAGAATGTGTATTTTCAATAAAGAGTAGCTCCCTTCTTGAGAAATAGACCTAAAAAAGAATATATTTTTAGCTTGCATGGTCCATTTTTAACATTGCTTAAATCCAAGGTTGTTTCCAGATGTGAGTTAGTTTTCATTATTGAGATTCCCATGGGAAAGTAAAAGAGCCAATATAAATGTTACCTCCAGATTTTTACCCTTGTGTCTTTTTGACAGTGTCAGTAAGTTTACATTGACTATGAACATTCGTTAAAATGCATAAAGATACTGTATGTATGGACTTGTAAGCATCATACTCTTTCTTTTCTTTTTTGTTTTCTTTTTCCTTTTTCTTTTCTCATGGTAAATTAGAAAAGGCAGGGCAAGGGAGGACTGTAGAACTTGGTAAGTTTTGCTGCCATTCCTAAAACCAGAAAGGTTTGAAGAATACATTTTTGCAATTATATACAAATGTATTGGAAAATGCGAGTGTCTTGAAAGTCACATGGATTCTTTCCATCCACACAAATGGAATAATTATTTTGGACCCTGGTGGCCAAAGGGAAATTGGATAGGGAATTAATTTTTTTAAAAAAGTAATAGCTATTCTTCTGCACTTAAAAAATAATCAGAATTGTCCCTTCAAAATAGCAGTCGTGGGTCAACTGATCTCTTGTGTAGCATGTATTATTTTTCCTTCTCCCTGTTCTCCTTTGGGAGGAATAGTTCTCTGCTAACATAATTTGCTATTTTCCTGAATCAGCCAAGTTTGCTACTCCCTTGCTCAGCCTGGAACGGATCTGCTCTAATTCCATCATGTGTAAAACACTTGCTTCTTTTGGCTATGGACCATTTTTCTTCTCCAGTTTATCCCACTTATCTAGCACTTTCAGACAAATGTTTTGAGATAGTACATGCCAATATTTTCAATATTGAATTTAAATTCCCAATCTAGTTATTTATGTATATCAAAGGATACTTATCTTGTCCTTTACTTCAGGCCATAAACTTTCAGCCAGCTCTGACTTGAGCTGTGTCTTGTATGAAATGCTAAGGTAAAGACTGTCTCTGTTATATGGCCATTCAGAAATCATGGGTATCATTTTTTTCTGTTTAGACATTTATGTAAGGCTATATTGAAATGAGACTTGTTTATGCGCATGTTGAGAAAACTTGCTAATTATCTGCCATCTTAACTGAAAATGTTGCATTCTAGCATTGGGAACGGCCAAGCTGGCTTTGACAGATGGAAGGTAATCATTTAGAATGTTTCAAGGGCTCTTATTTACTCAGTATCACAATCTTTTCTTGATCCATTATCTGCTCCCTGGACACAATCCACAAAGTTTTGAAATTCAGGAAATAGCTGCAGTTAGAAAAGATAATTTCATGATTGCCTTTGACTGATTTAGAATCATCCACTTATTCTTAGAAAGTGAGTTTATATTACAAAATAGCTAATAAGAATAGAGTCATGTATTATGATAGAAAATGTACGTTGTAAGACAAATATGTGTAAAACATCTCTAGGACTACACAATGTTTTAGATTCATTATAAATACTTTAGAACAGAGGTGTCAAACTCAATTTCATTGAGGGCTGCATCAAGATTGTGTTTGACCTTGGGGGCCCGGGGTGGGCATGGCTAGCTCGATAGCACTCGTGTTGGGGGCGCTAGTTTTGGCCCGAGTGGTCTGCCAGTGAAAATGGGCTCTCGAGCTCCGTTTTCAGCTGCGATGTCCTCCTGCAACCCTCTGCCAGCAAAAACAGAGCTCCATTTTCACTGGCAGAGGCACTATGGGCCGGTCCTTTGCTGTTTCCAGGAGGCCCCCGTAGGCCAGATCTAAGCTCCCCATGGGCTGGATCCACCCTGCAGGCCTTGAGTTTGACACCCCTGCTTTAGAATATGTGGGAATGAGAAGGCAAGAGATGTTTGTACTATTTAGAATGAACTATAGGCACTGTACTATTTAGAAAGAAAAGAAAGATAAACATTTATCTGGATATGTGGAATTTCTTGGGCAGGAAATATGAAATCCTTTCATGATATGAATATACCATATATTACAGGGAACTTTAAAAATATGTGAGCTTGCTTTTTGTATTCATTCTGGCTATTTTCTACTATTTTTCTGCTGCAAACATGTAGGAGAAAAATATTATTAAAATTCTTAACCATGCAACTTCTGCAGATTTGTTTACTTCCTTCTTCTTTATAGAAATAGAATGTATAACATTATAAGAGTTGCATGCGCAACCGGTGAATGAGGCTACATATTATGACAGTAGCTCCATAACGTATTACCTCTGCTAAAGCAGAGTCCTGGCTTTGTTCTCAACTGGCACAAACAGAGAGGCGTTTTAGACATGTGGAATTTTTGTAGCCCTCATCCAACTCCCTGAGAATATAATGTTGGCAATATTAGAATACAATACATTTTCTCCCATTGATTTTGTGAAGCCTTGACAATTGAAATTGGTGATCCTCCCCCTCCCAAAAGCCATTGAATTGGTAATATTCTTCCAAATGTCTGCATGTCTATAAGCTCCCAGTTGTAAAAGAACAGGATTGATAATAAAGTCTGAAAAATATTCTTCTGATGAAAGGCCTTCATTTTAATCATCTTTTGCCAGAATAGGAGAAATGCCATGCTCAGCATATTTTCTATAATAGAAGTCTTGAAGCCCCTCTATTTTAACTTCGTTTGAAAACTTACCTGAATTTCTGAGAGGAAACTTCAGAAATGTTAGTAAGGAACCGAAGTTCCATACATTTAAAATAAGTCCTAAACCCTTCGTCTCCATGAATCTTAAGAATCTCCTTTCTAAAACCACAAAGGATGCTGCAAATTAGAGCATGTTTTTGTAGAACTTTTTAAATATATGATAAAACTTAACATAAATATGAGAATGTGTATCCCAAACTAAACTTAACACTGTATGTTTTCTATGATATGCTTAATGCTCAGGTCTGGCCCAGTATTTTGTTTGGATGCCAAATACTGTCAAATGCTGTGGGCTCATGCCAATATGAGTAGGAATCTAGCACTGAAGTTTTAGACCACCGCAAATTGCAGATATAATTACTGATATCACATTGGTATGCATGACAGTGGCTTCTCTCCAAGAGCAGTACTGGACCAGGTGATGCTGACTACCTCAGGAGCAGTCTGCAGGAAGTTTGGGAGTATGTGTGCTTATGGTGTGGCCAGAAGGTTAGTTTTGGGAATATCTTGCAAAAACATTGAATAATTTATCATATATTTAAGCAAATAATCTAATCATTTGTAATGCCTCATGGTTAGTCTTCCCTTTTTTTTGAAGAATATTTATATAAGAATCAGTAATTTTTACTGATACTGCATGCGCAGCTCTGTTTCAAATTTGCAAAAACAGAATTGCCATTCCTGGAGAAATAGTGGACAAAAATAGTTTTAAAATGGTGAACATGATAAAAGAAAGTTTAATAAGGATAAACTTTCAAAACTAAGAACAAAGGCAGTTTGCAAAATAAATTGCCAGTGTGGGAACAGTTGCATTGGGCAAGCAGGACATAAGGCACTGAGTGTTGAAATAAAGAACATGAAAAGAACATTAGGCTGAAAAACATAGGACACCATCTATACCCGTGATGGCAAATCTAAGGCATGCATGCCATAGGTGGCATGCGAAGCCCTCTGTGGGCACGTGAGCCTTTGCCCAGCTCAGCTCCACCGCGCATGCGTGCGAGCTTCCCGTCGTCCAGCTGATTTTCGGGTCTCTGCCCTGCAAGCAGGAGATGCATGCATGTGCACGAGGGAAAGGTACCTTTCTCCTCACTTTCTGCTATCCATGCCTTCCCAAGATCTCCTTAGATTCCCCTCCCAGCACTGTTTTGGGAGGCAAGGCTTCTTTCCCCTCCCAGCCATTTTGGGAGGCAAGGCCTTTTTTTACCCCCAGCATTGTTTTGGGATGTGAGGCCAAAAGGGGGGGGTCGTGCATGCATGTGAAAGGGGCAGGGCGTGCGGGAGGGGCATTGCATTATGGGTGTGGGCAGGCACATGCAGCGATAGTGCGCCTGTGCATGCTTTTGGCACCCAAGGAAAAAAAGATTAGCCATTACTGATCTATAAGAACCAACTCACAAAATGACAACCACATCCTGGCATGCCATAAATGATACAGAATTTATGTTCTTATATGTCTGTGCTTTTTCTTATTTTTTTAAAGTAGGGGAGAATTCTTTTTTATTACAGGACAGTTTTTCCTGCCATTTACTATCGTCTCCTAAAAAGCTATTTTTTCTATGAAGAATACATTTAGTAATATTTCTAGATTCTTAGCACGACTTTAATGTACAGTATCTGTTTTTATATTGGTTAGGTGCCATCAATTTGGTATCAAATCTTAAGTGACCACATAGATACCTTCTCCAGCATGATCTGTTCTCGGCCTGAAACTTCAAGTGTTCAAGTAGTTGTCATTGTAATTGAGTCCATCCACCATGCTTCTGTTTGTCCTCTTTCTCCTTTTTCTTTCACCTTTACCAGCATTATAGATTTCTCAAAAGAACTGGGTGTTTGACTATTTGAGTTTATGAGTCATTTACATGTCAAATGGATTTGTAGAGCAAATAGCTATCCATAGTATGCTCAGAAGTTTTCTCCAACACCTACATTTAAAAGTATCAAAACTCTTTCTGCTTCTGTAAATGTCACAGAGAAAACCACTGCTTCCACTATTAGGATATTTGTGAATATAATCCCCTCCTGGCATCTGAATATATTTTCCAAAGCTGCCATTGTTACTCTACCAAGTCATGGTTTGCAGTGTATTTCTTAATAGTTGATTCCTTCAGTGTTGGTAGTAGATCTTAAAAGCAAAAGGCACTCATGATTTCAGCATCTTTACTGTCAGTTCTGAGGCTAGTTGCTGTACCTGTTGTCATTAGTTTAGTGTTTTTTGCTTAATCTTAGTCCCATTTTTTTTACTGTCCTCCTGGACTCATTACTAGAGTTTGCAGGCTATTTGTATGTTCAGCTATCTGAGCAGCATCATTAACATAATGCAGGATATTGATGTTTCTTCCTCCCATCTGATAGTTGCCATCATGTTTTTCCAATCCAGTTTCCTGCAATATATATTCAGCATACATGTTAAATAAATAAGGAGATAAGGAGACATAATCAACTGTTACAAGTAGTCCTCAGTTTAAGACCACAATTGAGCCCAAAATTTCAGTTGCTAAGCAAGACAATTGTAAGTGAATTTTGCTCCATTTTAGGACCTTGCTTGTCACAGTTGTTAAGTGAACCTCAGCTGTTGTTAAGTTAGTAAGATGGTTGTTAAGTGAATCTGGCTTCCCCATTGACTTTGCTTATCAGAAGGTCACAAAAGGGGATCACATGACCTTTGGACATTGCAACCATCATAAATATGAGTCAGTTGCCAAACATTTTAATTTTGATCACATGACCTTGGAGATGCTGCAGTGGTCATAAGTGTGAAAAAATAATTGTTAACTTTTTTCAGTGCTGTTGCAACTTTAAACAGTTACTAAATGAAGTGTAAGTTGAAGACTTACCTGTATTCCTTTGCCAACCTGAAGCCAGCCTATTGTGTCTGGACTGTGGCTTTTTGTCCTGCATATAGGTCACTCATGGGGACCATGAGATATTCTGGAATTTCCATTTTCCTAATGACATTCAACAGCTTGATATAGTTGAAATAATCAACCTTTTCATAATAAGTAAAGCACACGCTCAGGGTTCGTTTAGGATTTTTTGCACTCTTGGTTATACTTGTGCATTAGCACTACTGTGACATTGTTGTAGTCTTTTTATAACCCATCTTGAACATCTGACATTTCTCTTTCCAGGTAAGTCATTAAATTATGCTAAACTATTTTGCCCACTCTGTTAAGTCTCCTTTGATTGGTTTTGGTATGTAGACCAAAGTCTTCCAATCTGTTGGCAACTGTGTCATTGTTCAGATTAGCTGTCATAAAAATACGACCGCAAAAAACCTTAGAACCTTACTGATCCTTCTTCTATCACTGTTATATTTCTGTAGATATTCCATCAATTCCTGAAATCATCTAATGATTAGAGTTCTGATCTAACTTTACCTTCTAGTACTAGAGAATCTTGTAAATAAGAAATATATTCTAAGGTAAGGATGTTGACATCTCTGTTATACCAGTTTACAATTTTAAATATACTCTTTCCATTTTAATTTAATCTCCCTTGAATCAGTTGTTTCTGTTCATTGGCCATTCTTTAGCAAACCAATTTGAAATTAAAACCCTCTTCTGACTTCAGATAATTTTGGAAGATTTTTTGTTTTTTTCACATCAGTTTACATCTTCAGTGTCTTTATGAATATTGCTGGATTACTGCTCCTCATCTCTTCTAATAGTTCTCGGAAATTCTTTGCTAAGTTCCTTCCTGAGATCTTTGTCTTTCTTGGCTTCAACTTCTCTGTTTTTGGCAATTTGACATCTACATTCATCTTTAGCTTGTTTGATTTCATTCCATATTTCCCCTGGTTCCCTATCAGTGAGATTCAGGACTTGAAAATGATTCCTGATGTTCTTGAAATTGGTAAGTATATGCTCAAATTATATCATGAAAAATAATTAGCTTTACTCCTCCTCTTTAGCTTGACTTACAAATTTGTAAGTTAGCAGTGTGGCAGGTTGAGGTGCCTTACCAAGGAATGTGGTTGAGTCTGAGCCAAGGTAATTTTTTTTAGGAAGGCAGATGAGTCAGCACAACATCACAAGCCTTTAGGTAAAAAGGGAGAAATGTTGCTATAAAATGGCACGTATGGATCCAGGACAGGGAATATAAAAAGAGGCAGGAAAAGCAGAGGAGGGGTGGGTGTTATATTGCAGATGCTGCAGGAGATGGTGCTGGAGAGGATGTCACCTGGTAAACATGCGCCTGCAAGTCCAGAGATTCTGGCCTTGAGACTAGAAGAAAGACCAGGAAGAAAATCCTGGAGTAGCTTGTGAACATATGGAGAGCAGACTGTGTTGTGTTCAAGGAGGCTCAGATACTGGACAGTGGAATTGTGTGAGTTAACGGCTTTATTTGGCAGTAAGACAGCAAGGAGAACTCACAGGCATTCCATTATCAGCCATTAAGATAAAGAGAGAAAAAGAAGCTGGAAGACAGCACAAGCAAAAGTGAGGGAAATAGGGTTGGGTGGATGAGCATTAAGGAGATGTACAGACTTAAGTTTTGTAAATTATAAATTATATTTTCACTTGTATATATTAAATCACACTAAACTCCCTCATTTGTTTCAGTGCTTCCAAGTATGTGCCTGTATCAGCTCCGGTTCTGACCCACACTCTGACAAGCAGTTCCTGATTTATTCCCCTGGCTATGTCTTTTCTGTAATAACGGAGCTCTTCCACCTCCTTGTCTCAGTAATACACTACAGCCAGTGTAATTTATTTGTATCTGTCTGGTAATACTTGTGTATATAATCTTTATCTAGGTTGTTTAAATGCAGTAGCAGCATTGGAGATACCATTAGATTGGCAGAAATTTATAAGTTGTTTGCTGCTGTCTAAGATGTTAATATGTAGTTAGTTCATTTCGTCTTCCACTATGTTGAGCTTTCCTGTGTTCATGCTTCTTACATTCCAGTGTAATTCTCTTTTTGCAACTTCAGTTTTTTTTCCTGCATGGCAACCTCAGCAACTAGCTGTCTCAAAGGTTTTAATCTAACCATGTCATAGACACTATTACCATTCCAAGAGTTTTGGCTCTTTTATAGTAGCATGTTGAATGCCATCTGATTTAGGGCTTCCTATCAATCACCGTATCATATTGATCCATGCAAACTACAGGAGTGATTTACTATTGTCTTCTCCTACACAGTATGAAATGATGCCTTTGTTGTTGCTACTAAAATGTTCTGCCCCTAGCATCTTCCTGTATCACTGCCCTCTGGTAGGGGTTGGTATTTGCTGTAGCTGACCATATGGGGTGACCCTCATGCTTGAGTGACCCTGTGTGGGAGTATATATTCTTAGCCTATGCTTTGATTATCTTTGATCATCCCACCCAGGAAATCCCTGCTCCTTGCTACAGTGAGACAGCATAGCAGGACTTGATGGGAGGTTATTTATATGAAACCAGTAAAATTAAGTGTAACTAATTTATTGCAGATGCCATATACATTGAAATTGTTTGGGGCTGTTTTATACCTTTGCCTACAAAGCACCTAATCCTATTGCAGCATTTTCAATAATATAGTGGCATTCTAGTTTTTGTATTTGTTAATTATTTACTTTTAAAGTGTCTGAATGCATATTAACCATCTATTAATTTTGATGTTTATGCAAGTTGGCTCCTCATTGAATTTTTTGACTGATTTTCAGCTTTATCTTACTGATTAGATTTGTGAGACTACTAAAATAGAAACATACATATTGTTTCTAATATTTAATGTTACATAATAAGCTGTTTTGCAACCATTTTTTTTATTTCAAAGGTTTTTGTCAGTTGGCTATTTGTTTCAGACAAACAGAAGCAATCCAATCTCAATGTTTTCTCAGTGTTTTTAACTCGCTGTGCCAAGTTAATAGTCTGCTTTACATTAATAGTCCAAACTGTGATTATAAGTTTATTAAAATTTCTTGACACAATAAATAGTAGATGTTCATAGTATGTTGTCTGAATCTAACTATGGCTGAAATTGTGGATAAGAAAATTAACTAAAACATGCAACCATAGTTTGCTTTGTGTTTATAGACCTTCGCCAGGGCATTCTTATTACAAATCTATTTTGGGAATTAACAAATAATTTAACACCATCCAATATCTAAAAAATGGAATTATGTGATAGGAAGGGCCACTCCTGCGGTAATGTTTACACTCTTTCATCTGTCCTTACAGGAACATGGGTGTTTTTCACATAAACAGAAATTCTGGATGAGCCATTAACCTCATTATTCTGACCCCAAATGGTAACTGTGTACTTGAATTCTAGGCAAAACAATAAAATGTTGTATTGGTTGGACATTACAAGGTAGCTGAGATGAACTATCATTTGGAACATATAAAGCTTATACAGTACATAGGTGTAGCAATGTAGAATTTGTTGTCTCCTCCCTTATTAAAATGAATATTACATAGTTTTTATTGGTTTTCAGAATACATTTAAGTATTTAAATGCTTCAGTGAAAGTCCATAGTTTAGCATCTGGGATGACCAAATAAAGATGATAAGAAATAAAAGCAATTTGGTGCACAGTGTTACATGTTGACTCCCTTTGCCTTTGAATTTCAATCAGGGATGGTTTGGATTATGACACCAAGTACTTTGCCTTAAGGCTTGTGACTCTGTGAAGTAACTTTTTTCAGATGCATCAGCTATGCATTGCCTAATTTGTTATGAAAGTGAAAAAACATTCAATAATTGTAGCTAAATTGTGCTGCTAACATATGTTTCTGATGAAATTATTGGTAATATGATAGAATTGAAATAACTATGTGATTGCTTAGTTTTAAATAACATTTCCAATGACAGTCTATCAAAGATGTGTTTTCCTTCCTTTTTTGAAGATTATTTATGAGGCATTATTAATTCCAAATGGCAGAGATCCAATTCTGTAAGATATACTGAAATTTAGCCAGCAGAGTTGTAAAATTAGTGCTCCTTGAATTTAGCATTAAGGTTTTAGCTGTTTTTACTTTATAATTCAATATAATTTTACAGAACTAGTCCAGCTAATTCAGAGGTCCCAAAACTCTTCATTTCCTTGACCTGTTTCTGAAGATTCTTCATCAACCTCCATATATTAATTATATGAAAATAATTTAATCAATGCTACTTTTATACTACAGGTAGTCCTCAACTTATGAACACAATAAGCCCAAAATTTCTATTCTTAAGTGAGACATTTGTTAAGTGAGTTTCCCCCCATTTTATGACATTTCTTGCCACAATTGTTAAGTGAATCACTGCAGTTGATAAGTTAGTAAGCTGGTTGTTAAGTGAATCTGGCTTCCCCATTGACTTTGCTTGTCAGAAGATTGCAAAAGGTGATCACATGAGCCTGGGACACTAAAACAGTCGTAAGTATGAACCAGTTGCCATGCATTTGAATTCTGATCATATGATCATGGGGTTGCTGGAATGGTTATAACTGTGACAAACAGTCATAAGTCACTTCTTTCAGTGCTGTTGTAACTTTGAACAGTCACTGAATGAACTGTTGTAAGTTGAGGACTATCTGTACTGCTGCTGCTGCTGCTACTACTACTACGACTACTATGACTACTGCACTATTATAGCTAATATTGTGGACCTTGTGTTTAGTTTGATTGACCCTTGTGGACATCAGTATTGGTCACTTGGGAACCCTGAGTTAATTCCGGTTAGAACTCTTTTGTCCAAGATAAAGATCTGTGATGGGTGGATATATAGTGTGTGCATGCCTTTGGATGTGTGTACCTTTGAATCTTGACTCCTAATAACTATGTGGATGAGCCTGTACAGCTTTCTTGGCACTTTTAAAAATGATTTGCAATTGCTTTCATCCTATAGCTGATAAAGTGTGTCCAAAGACATCCAGCTAGCTTCATGTTTTATGCAGAACGAGAACTTACGCTCTACCAATTATAACCTGGTGCCATTAACCACTATACTAAATTAGCTCTCTATATACATAAAATATTTATTACTGGTATGTTTGATAATGAAAAAACATATTCAAATCTGGATAGTTTCAGGCTGACTCCAAGTCATTATGTTTTTATGTATGTAGCTATAGGCCATAACTCTAGATGTACAGAAAAATACAAAATAACATCTTTTCCACATCTTTACCATTTTAGGTGAGATGCTCAACTCTGAGACTATCACTTTCAAAGAAGCCATGATTTACAAAATCTAGACAATCATTCTGATTGAAAATAAAGATGCTTTTTATAAATTGTAATCTAATTGATCAAAGTCCAGTATTTAAAATTGTTTACTGATGTACAATATGAAGAAAATAAATGAAAGATCCAATCTGGCTCCAGCATGAGTCCAAAAGCTCATAAAACTAAATGTCTGGTCCTGGTGACCGACTTAGATTGGATCCTGCAACATTACCCTGGGATGCATATATTTGCTGTCATTTGTTAAAATAAATTAAGGACAGTTTCAGCTTGTGAGTGGCAACTTACACAGATTCTTTGTGCCAAGGGAATTTAATGATATCTTCTTACCTCACCCTTGGGAATAGAAAGCTTAAGTATATGAAAGCCCAGCAGAGTTTATTTCACATTTGAAGGCAAGTAACAGGTAGCCTCTGAGTCTGTTTTCAGAGACTAATACGCTCCCCTGTGTCAGATGTGAAACCACACATGAAAATTCAATTAAGCTGATTTATTATTTATTATCCATTGAGGACCTGTATACTGCACGAGTCAAAAAGAGGACTCTGAAAATATTTACAGACCCTTCGCATCCTGGACATAAACTGTTCCAACTCCTACCCTCAAAACGACGCTATAGAGCACTGCACACCAGAACAACTAGACACAAGAACAGTGTTTTCCCGAACGCCATCACTCTTGTAAACAAATAATTCCCTCAACACTGTCAAGCTATTTACTAAGTCTGCACAGCTATTAATATTCTCATCGTTCCTATCACGCATCTCCTCCCACTTATTACTGTATGACTGTAACCTTGTTGCTGGTATCCTTAAAATTTATATTGACTGTTTCCTATGACTATCATTAATCTTATCTTATGATTGTATGTATGTATCTTATGATTCTTGATGAATGTATCTTTTCTTTTATGTACACCAAGAGCGTATGCACCAAGACAAATTCCTTGTGTATCAAATCATACTTGGCCAATAAAGAATTCTATTCTATTCTATTAATAAGAGCCTATGCACAGGAATTTCTCAGCATAGTTAGCACCAGCACCTGATTATAATAAGATAAGGGTTTATTGCATTGAAGGGGAATTGGACTTAGTTTGCTTGTGACTATGTAGGGATTCTAAAGTAATTCCTCTTTTTACTCTGCCCCCTCCCCCTTTTGCCATTCCTTCTCTTTCACCCTGTCAGTCCTAGTTTAAATGTACTTTTGACCAAATTTGATAGGCTCACTTTTAGAAACAGTAGATTGGTACACTATGTTTATGGAAATTGTAATTAGTGCAGAAAGTAGTTAGGTTGGCATTAGCTGCCAATATATATCTATATATTGAGTTCAGGGTGTTAATAATAACAACTAAAGCTATGGTTATTGGAATATCATTACTTAAGGCAGCACTGCATTGCTAACTGCTTGTGTATTAAAGTTTGCCAAGGAAGTGTATTCAATATCCCATTGTTGGAGACTTTACTTCATGTAAAAATGCTATTTCCAGGATATTTCTGGTTGGATATAGTGTCATGCAGAATGCTAGAATGGAGAGACAATTGAGAAGCCATTCAGGACTCCTCAAGATAAATTTGTAGCTATGTTATATCACCCTTTCCATTTGTACTGGAAAGATAAATAAAGATCATATCATTGACAAAATTTCATTCAAAGTTTTTGTCTTTCAGCTTTGAAATCCATTGATGACCAACCAGTGCATGATTATTTAATTCATGTTGACTTAAAAGTATAAATACCGTTGAAGAAGCAGGACAAGTTTAGACCATTGCTGGTTTGAATAGTAAATCAGTAATGATCTTTGTGTTTCAGACAAGAAAAAAGGAAGCCAGCTAACATTTAAATAGAAGTACATGTTGCATTATTTCTTTATTTGGAGAACCAACAATGCATTTTAAGCTAAGGTGTAGAAAAGAAAAATAGGAATCTGACTTTTTATTTAGTTTTAGTTTAAATGCCAATTTAAGTTTAGGGGAAATAGAAATAATGCAAAATGTTAGTTGCTTCTAACTTCTGTTTTGGGGTTAATCAAGACAGTCATACCTTATAGCCACTGTATGACCTATCCAATGACAATCAGAATACTTGCTTTTTAAAACCAATTGTTCCATGTTTAGTTTAGTAAATGTCATCTGGACTCAGTAAAAAGTAAATGACCTGCATTGAATTAGTGTAATTGAAATACAAACAAAATATCACATAGTTGAGGACTCATACAGGAAAAGAGAAAGTTGGGAAAATTTCTCTGTATGATAAATAAAATATGAGTATATAAAGCAGGTTTAGTCATCTGTTTTGGTTATGATCTCTTTAAACTTACTGTATTGAATTTGTAACATTTGTTCTTCACTACCAGAATATAGTCTTCCATCAATAGTGTGAAATTTTAACTTCATTTGGACTAAAAATTCCTTAATAATTTGCTCATATCTTAACTGTTTTGTGGTAATAGCGTATTTGTAATTTACCAAGAGCTTAAAGTTTTTCTTGTGAAAGCCTTTCTGATTCTTAACTTCATTTTTATACACAGGATGGACCTATAAATATTTAAAAACTTTTCAAAAGTCCACAAAATTATGTCATGATCTATTCTCGGTCACGGAGGAAACGCCGGTCACGCTTGGGAGGTGACTCATCCAGTAGTCATAGGACCAAGTCTGCCAGTCAAAAGAAATTCCGCCTCTTCCTGTACCCAGTTTTTCGACTCGGTCTGGTACAGGACAGTCGTGTCTGTTTAGCTCTCCCTATTATTTCCATGTGGGGAGAGCTTTTTGGCTAGATTTCTGCTTCTTTTGCTGGCTATTTACATTGGAGCAGGATTCATTTAAAATCAGCTGGGGAGGGCTAGGAGCGTTCCGGCGGCCGCGAGCAGCCCCGCAGCAGCGCGCACGTGCGGAAGCACCGCCGCGCTTGCAGGCAGCATTATTTTGCCCTTTTGGGCCATTTGGGAAGGTTTCCTTGCCTCCTGTTTCTCTTGGAGCCCTGTTTGCTGCAAGTTCTTGGCGCGAGGCTTTTCCGTGCCTAATTTTGCCGCGTTTTAACGCCCTTTGGCTAGTGGCTATTTCCAGGCTCCCTCTCGGCCATCCTGACCTCTGGCACCATTCCAGCTTCTCTCCTGGCGCAGTGAGTTACCTGAACCAAGTTACCAATTATTCCCTGTGTGTGTGTCTGGAGGGTGGTTATCCCCCATTTGGCCTCAATTTCTAAACTGAAAGTTTTTCAGTCTCCAAAATGGCGGATGCTAGGAGCAACAAATCCCAGGCTAAAGGGAAGAGAGGCCATACTTCTGATCCTAAAGAAGGATCTTCAGGGGACCCTGGTCCTTCCAAGGCAGCCAGAGTTTCTACTAGGGCCTCTCATTCCAAGAGTGTTAATCCTGCTGCTTCATCTAGGGAAGAGTCCAGGAGGCACAAGGCCATGGAAAAGACTTTTCAGAAGGCTGCATCTGGGGCCTCTAAAGTTTCCTCTCCCGCTGTGGGGCCCTCTAAATCTTCTGCCCTCCCCACTTCCAATGTGGCTATTTCTCCTTCTCAAATGCAAATAGAACAGGATTTTTCTCCAGATCATTCTACTCAGGGTGAAAATGTGGCTGCTGATGCTTCTTCTGTATTTCCACCTGCTAGGCCTCTATCCCCCATTGTGTCTGTTCAGGCCCCTCCCAGCCAAGAACCACCTGAGGTTTCAGCTCCAACTGGTAATCAAGGGGCTGAGGCTCCTTTGACTTTAACTCCTGCCTTGACAGAGCTTATTTCATCATCACTTAGGCAGGGTATTGCTGAAGGCCTGCAGCAAAGGGCCTCTTCTGAGGCTTCCAGTTATGTGAGTCAGCAGAGTCGCTCAATGAGGGCCCAGGCTATCGCTGATCCTGTGGATTGTGAAGAAAGGGGGCATTCCCAGGACAATGCAAGTCAAGGTTCACTATCAGAAGGTGAAATTGCCCTGGACCAAGATCTTTCTGAAGATGAAGGTCTGGAACCAGACCAGCCTTCTTTCATTGGGCTCTTTAAGCCTCAGTTATTTAAATCCCTGTTATATAAGGCTCAAAATGTTGCTGGTCTGGGATGGTCTTCTTCTTCTACTCAAAAGGAGGCTTCTGCTTCGTCTTCATCACAACATCCTTCTTCATCATCATTATTTCAGGAGCCTTCTATTCGTGCAGAGGTGGTTCCAGCTCCCAAGCTGTTTTCTGATGTGGTCCAAAGACAATGGTCTTCTCCTAGCACTGGCCCTATTCCTAATGGTCTAGACAAAAGGTTTTACAATATGGCTTCTGAATTTGCTAACATTCTCCAAGTTCCCTCTGTAGATGCACCTGTGGTTGCTCTTTCTTCATCTTCTCCTATTACTGGTCGTCAGAGGAGTCTCTTCGTCCTGAAGATAAGAAGGCTGAATGTTCCTTGATCAAGGATCACCGGGCTTCAGCTTGGTCCATTCAGGCCTCTTCGGCCGCTTCCTTTTTTAACAGGGCTTCCTGCTTCTGATGTGCAATCCCACCAGGACATCAACAAAATTCTGGCTGCTGTTGAGTTTTCTGCTGATGCCACTCTGAACGCGGCCAGCAAAGGCTTCAGCGAAGGCTATCACGGCTTCAGTGACATCACGGAGACTTCTATGGCTTCGGCAGTGGCAGGCAGATGCCCGGAACAAGTGGAGGCTTGCTTCTGCTCCCTTCTTGGGGGACAAGCTCTTTGGCTCAGCATTGGATCCGCTTCTCATCGAGACGAAGGATCACCGGAAGGTTCTGCCTTCCTTATTGAGGAGATCCGATTTTCGTCAGCAGAGTTCCTTTCGTTCCCATTCCTTTCGCTCTTGACTACTCTTGCCCATTCCGTAGATCCTGTTAGTTCTCCCTTCCTAATTCCTGACTCCATGATTGGAGGTTGGTTGGCATTTTTTGCTGACCAGTGGGAAATTTCGGTTTCAGACCCCTGGATTAGACGCATGATTAGATTTGGTTTAACCCTTGTCTTCGGTTCCCCCTAGCTTTTTTGTCAAGTGCCTGGTTTCCCATGTCAGAACCAAGAGGGTTCTGCTGGAGGAGGCTATATAACACCTATTAGATATTAGGGCTATCCAAAGTGTTCCCCAGGCGGAAGTCCGCCAGGGGTTTTATTCTCGTTTATTTTTAGTTCCCAAGGCTTCTGGAGGCTGGAGGGCCATATTGGATCTTAAATCCTTGAACAGGTATATAGTCTATTGTTGGTTCAAGATGGAATCCCTCCAGACTATTCTCCTCTCCATCCGTCAGGGTGATTTTTTGTCTTCCATCGACTTGACGGAAGCTTATCTTCATGTACCCATATTTCCTGAACATCGGAAATTTCTTCGTTTTTGTTATCAGGGTAGGCATTATCAGTATAGAGCCCTCCCCTTTGGTCTCTCTTCAGCTCCTAGAGTTTTCACAAAGATCATGGCTTCCCTTACAGGCAATATGAGATCCTTTCCTGTTAGGATCCCGTTTTACTTAGACGATATTCTTGTCTTATCTAGTTCAGAAGCCCGGGGTAACAAGGATGTCAGGTCACCCTTCAGACCTTGCAGTCTCATGGCTTTTTGGTTAATCTTTCAAAGAGCAATTTGGTTCCTTCCACTTGTATTCAGCATTTAGGGGCAGTTATTGACACTGTGAGTTTACAGGTTTCCCTTACACAGGAATGTCAGGACAGCATTGTTGACTTGGCTGGTCAGGTTAGGGCTTCCCGTTCATTTTCCCTCCTGGGCCTTTCCCGCTTATTGGGGAAAATGGTTTCGGCCTTTGGGATCACTCCCTGGACTCGGCTTCACAGCTGGGATCTTCAGTGGTTTTTGCTTCCGTTTCAACGGTCCCGCAGGAGCACATCAGCGACCCGAGTCCCCCTACCTCCAGCAGTCCTTCGGTCCTTAATCTGGTGGACCTCCTGGGCAGTAGCAAGGGGTTGCCTGTTCAGAGACCCCCAGCGAATAAGCATCACCACGGATGCAAGTCTCTTCGGATGGGGGGCTCACTTGGGGTCTCATCTGGCTCAGGGACAGTGGTCCATTCAAGAGAGAGGCCTTCACACCAACATTCTGGAGCTCAGAGCAATTTAGCGGGCCCTTCGCAAATTTGCCCCTCTCCTTCGGAGTCAGGATGTCTTGATCAGGATGGACAATGTAGCGGCCAAGGCCCACATAAACAGGCAAGGAGGGACCCGCTCCAAGGCCCTCATGCGGGAAGCCTCCCGTCTCATCAGGTGGGCGGAGTGTCACTTGGCTTCCATCCACGCCTCCCACATATCAGGGTCCTCGAATGTCCAGGCGGACGCTCTCAGTCGCTCAGTGGTGGACCAGACGGAGTGGAGTCTCGATCCACTTCTGTTCCAGGACATTGCAACATACTTCGGTCTCCAGTGGTGGATCTCTTTGCATCGGGATCCAATCACCAGCTCCCGAGGTTTTTCACGAGGTTCCCTGTCCAGGGAGCCGAAGCTGTGGACGCCTTGATCAGCCCGTGGCCTTGTGGTCTTCTTCTTTATGCTTTCCCACCTCTTCCCCTCATCTCCAGGGTCATCAGGAAGCTGTTGCAGGAGCAAGCCGAGCTCGTCCTTCTGGTTCCCTACTGGCCCTGACACCCGTGGTTTGCGGATCTGGTGACTCTCTCCGTTGCTCCTCATTGGCAGATTCCACAGGATCTCTCTGTGGCAGGGCCGTCTAGCACATCCCAATCCTCAGTGGCTCTGTCTGACCGCTTGGAGGTTGAGCGGTTCCCCCTGTCCAAGGCTAGGGTCCCTTCGGAAATAATTTCTACTATCCAGGCTTCTCGTCGCGAGTTGACCAACCGTATCTACAATGCCACTTGGATGGCCTTTTCTGCTTGGTGTCGCCGCAAGAAGGTTCTTCCTATTGCTGCTTCCATCATCGATATTCTGGGCTTTCTACAGGATGGGTTCAAGTCGGTCTTTCTCCCAATACTCTCAGGAGACAGATCTCAGCCATTTCCTCTATTCTCACCTGAGGTGTCTCGGAGTCGGTTTCTGCTCATCCTCTTATTCGTTCATTCCTCAGAGGTGCTTCCAATCTACGACCTCCGGCCATCCATCATTTTCCAACCTGGGATCTTAACAAGGTTCTCTTGGCTCTCACTGGACCTCCCTTTGAGCCTCTTCGGGAGGTCTCCCTGAAATTTTTGTCATTTAAGGTGGCCTTTCTCATCACGATTACCTTGGCTTGGAGAATCTCAAAGTTGGCCGCCCTCTCAGTTCATCAGGATCTCTGCATCATTCATACTGATCGAGTGATTCTCCGTTTAGATCCAACTTTCATCCCAAAGATCAATTCGGCCTTTCATCGTTCTCAAGAGATCATTTTACCCAACTTCTGCCCTTCCCCTCGTCATCGCCTGGAGACGGTTTGGCACAAGCTTGATGTTCGTCGGGCCCTCAAGGTTTATGTCGCCAGGACATCTTCTTTTTGTCGTTCTGAGGCCCTCTTTGTGTCTTTCCAACCCCAGTCCATGGGTTTGAAGGTCTCCTCTACAACTTTGGGTCGTTGGCTCAGAGCTACCATTTCTCTGGCTTACGAAGCTCAATCTCTGCCAGTGCCTCGTGGCATTACAGCTCATTCTACCAGGAACGCGGCTACTTCAGCAGCCTGGTTTACCCAGGCTTCTCTCGAAGAGGTCTGCCGCGCTGCTACCTGGACTTCACCATCCCCATTTATCCGACATTATCGGTTGGATGTTTATGCATCTGCGGAGGCTTCCTTTGGAAGACGAGTACTTCAGAGGGTCTGTTTCCAGGACGACGAGCGGAGCCGGCCTTCTCCCTCCTAATAGGTACCTGGGCTTTGGTATATCCGAAGCGTGACCGGCGTTTCCTCTGTGACTGAGCATGGGCGTTGGTCTTACCTGATACGCCCTTTCTAGTTCACTAGGAAACGCCGGTCACGCTTGGGAGGTGACTCATCCAGTAGTCATAGGACCGAGTCTGCCAGTCAAAAGAAATCCCGCCTCTTCCTGTATCCAGTTTTGAGACTAGGACGTAAGGCAGACTGTCGTGTCTGGAAAGATAAAATAGAAGTAAAAGGTCCCCAGGACCACCACCCCCAACAGCCAAAGCCCAGCACGAGAGGAGCCGGACCAACAGGGAGGGGGTGACCGGCGTTTCCTAGTGAACTAGAAAGGGCGTATCAGGTAAGACCAACGCCCATTCTAAACTTCTTTATTATCTATAAAAATGCTATATGTTTATTCTCCAGCTCAAAAACTTATTTTTTATGAAAATGTAAATGTCTTGCAAAAGAAATGTGATATACTTTGTTGGATACGTATTTTGCTTCACTGAATCTGTATGGAGTTTTTTAAATTATCCAAATTTTACCCAGGATATATTTTTCTTTAAATCCCCTTGTTATCCTCTGTATAAACTGAAAGTTGTGATTTGAGAACAGCTGATGTTTCTAAGGTTAAGTTTGCAGCTTATGCAAGAAACCTAATCTCACTAATAGTGATAGGAAAGCAATTTGATCATTGGATTAGCAATTTAAGAGGTAGGAAGATCAAGGAGGTACAGATAAGATAAGGAAAAGTATGAAAGTGTACAGTAGTGGAATTTGGGGAAGGTTCAAGAGGGTGTTAACTGTTCTGTTGTAAGCAAGTTAAAAGTCCTTGTAAATAATTATTTAAGCTGGTACCTGGAAAAACAACATGTGTAATAAAAGTATCCATTTTCCATGAATACTATTGACCCAATCATGATTCTCCTCTCTGCAGCATAATTTTAAATTTTACTTCAGTATAAATGACATATATCTATTATTGACTTTTTAGTTCTGTATTTATTTTTTAACCTTGGCTTCAGTTAAAAAAAATACGCCAGGTTTAATAACAGGAAGCAGTAATTGTATGGCTGGCATATAGTCTGTAGAAAATGAAGTATGCTAGTTGAAAACAGTGGATTCTCCATTGTGGTTGGAGACAGCAGCCAGGATGGGTTGTACTCGTCTGTTCAGATTGATGGACTGAGTCGCTACTTGAAAACAGTGGAATTTCAAATGTTATAGTGAACTTGTAGAAGCTAATGTAGTCCTGATGCAAAAGCATGCAAATGCAAGTAGATGCACTTTGGTGAGAAGGTAACAATGTTGTGCATCTTAACTTATAATGATGCTGGCCACATGACCACCGAAGCATCTTCGACAACTCTGGCTCCCTCAGCTAGGAAATGGAGATGAACATTGCCTCCTAGTGTAAGACACAACCAGATAGGGAAAATCTTTACCTTACTTTTAATATCTATGTAGATTCTCAGTCATCCCAATTATGGTTGTCCCAAAAATGCTTTTTCAAAAGGCAACTGGGCTTTGTTTCGTTCTTCAAAAGCTTCTTGGATGAGAAGCGAAACATATTCAAAGAAAAACGAAGTCCAGTTGCCTTTTGAAAAAGCACCTTTGGAACTTATCTTTAATACCACTTTAATGGGACATTTATGCAGTAGTCTGCAACCTTACTGATTTGGCATTTTATTAATTACACTTTTTATCCCTAAGGTCTCCAAAATCACCAACATATCTCAAACATTTATGTTAAGTATGCCACACAAAAGTCTCAATTTGTATGGAGCTCTGCCACCTAGAGAGATTTTAGTGGCATCTACATAGTGTTCATTAACCTAATCTCCCTGAATCTTGAATTATTTTTGAGCTCTAGAGTATACTAGTTATAAGTGGTCCAACTTTCTATATTGTTTGTTTGATTATCTAGCTTCGATAATCAGCTCCCTTTTTCTTTATATATTTATTGCTTTAATTATTTTAGTCCCCAGAATACAGGAAGAATTTCTCCCCAGTCTGATTAAATCTTGTTTTTAAAATGGGAATCCTCGGATTGTATTCTGTAGATTTGAGTCATGCTAAAACAGTGGTGGCTTTTAAATAGTTTATCAACCTTTGGAGTTTACATCAGAATGGATTTTATAGCAAGTAAGCAAACAAAGGAGGGTAATGGAACAAGCTAATTCCAGCTACATAGCACTCTTTTACTGATCAAATGCAAGTGTAGACATTCTAATGATGGACAGCTTATTTTCTATTACAGATTTATTTTTTCCGTGGATTCTCAGATTTATAATTTTGAAAATGTAAAATGTCCCTTAAAAAGAAAAGAAACAAATCCAGAGATTCTCAAAATACAAATAACATGCATTGTGCTGATTTGCAGTATGTTTGTGATACTTTGTGTTACTTTTCCTGAAAAGCACACCTTGTCAGGCAGATCTGCTTTATTTAAGAATCGAGCATGGTTGAGGTAAATGTTCTAGAACTGAAATTATTCTGCAGTGGAGAAAACTGGGATGTGGATGTATAATTTCTGCTGGCATATCAGATTGCATCTCATTATACTCTCATCTGTTTATGCATTCAGAGTAAATGTTGCTTACCTTTCACATGCATTTTGATTCCAGGTTATAGGGACCTTCATTTATGTGCATATCTATCACATCAAGTTTCTTTTAAGGATCTGAGTGTAAAAACTGTTCAGAAATCCCTTTTCATTCATTTGTACCCTTTGTATTGCTATCACAATATGAGTAAAATTGCAAAATAATCTTGTAGCTGAACATTGAATGCCTATCTCAGTAACTCATCTTTACTCTTAATCATATGGCAATTGTTCCCTTATCTTTTCCTCCCTCTTTGTCAGGTATTACTGCACCAATTTAAGTGCACCACACTTTGCATGAAATAATATCCAAAGGTCATCATTTTAAGGGAGTATACTGTTCATAGATACAGATTTATAGATAACCAAATTACTGGCACAAGATAGAAAAGCAAAACATTCTAGTTAAATTCCATGCCATATTAAAAGCAATTTAAACAGAAAACTTTAGATGCTCTTTATGACTGTTTCTTTATGGGAACACATACTTTCTTAATTCAAACTAAGTTTCCTTAAATTGATACTTTAAATGTAAGTACTGTAATATATCTCTTTCCCCTGTTTTATATCTTTCTGTAAGAAAATACTATTGTATGACTGAAGTGAGGCAAAAATTAAGCTAGCTTTTCAGAAGTGCTAATAGCATTGCATTCTTTTTCTTCCTCTACCATTGTGTCATGGAATGTGAATGATATCTAATGGATAAAGTGATAACAATGTGACAAGTTGCAGTGCATTTTGTTGGATATATTTTTATATGCCCATAAAACCAGATACAGGTAGTCCTCGACTTACAACAGTTCATCTAGTAACCATTTGCAGCACTGAGAAAAGTGATTTATGACCATTTTTCACATGACTTTTGCAGCATTCCCATGGTTACATGAACAAAATTCAGACTCTTGGCAATTGACTCATATTTATGATAGTTGCAGTGTTCCAGGGTCATGTGATCATCTTTGGCTACCTTCTGACAAACAAAGTCAATAGGGAACAAGATTTACTTAATAGCCATGCTACCGGTTCTGTGGGCGTGGCTTGGTGGTGGGGTTGTAATGTGACTGGGTGGGCGTGGCCAACTTTTTTTTTTTAACTTTTCAAAGCCTTTTTTCTAATGCTTTGAAAAGCCTCTGCAATTCAGCTGGGATCATCAGAGAGGCTTTTTAAAAATGCCTCTCTGCCAATCAGGCAACTCAGCTGGGATCGTCAGACACTTTTCAAAGTATTTTTTTTACTACCTCTTCGTCCACGAGGTTGCAGAAAAAAATGCTTTGAAAACCTCTGATGATCCCAACTGAGCTGCGCGATCATCAGAGGCTTTTTTTTTTAACTTTTAAAAGCATTTTTTCGTCGGAAGAGGTTGTAGAAAAAATGCTTTTAAAAGTTAAAAAAAAAGCCTCTGATGATCGTGTGGCTCAGCTGAGCATGGGGGGGGGGTGCTGGGATTTTTGCTACCGGTTCTCCGAACCACCCACCGCCATTGCTACCAGTTCGGGCGATCCGGTCCGAACTGGGAGCATTTCACCCCTGCATGCTACTTACCGTATTTTTCAGAGTATAAAACACACTTCCCCCCCAAAAAAGAGGCTAAAAATTTGGCTGCATCGTATACTCCGAATGTAGCTTTTTCAGCACTAATGAGGCGCTAGCGAGTGAAGCATCTCCGTGCTTTGCCTGCTCCCTCCGACTCTCAGCTGTGCTTTAGAAGCTTTTTTCCAAAGATCAGCTGTGCTTTAGAAGCTGTTTTTTATCCCTAAGCAGGGGATAAAAAGTGCACGCATGCATGCTCAAAACCAGCAAGCTAATGTGCTGACCAGACTAAGGACACCAGCCAGATGAATACCTGATAGGCAGATTCCCCCCCCCCTTCCTATTTTCCTCAAAAATTTCCTCCCCAAAAACTAAGCTGCGTCTTATACTTATACTCCGAAAAATATGGTACTTAAGAATTGCAGTGATTCCATTAATAACTGTAGCAACAGAAATTTTGGGCTCAATTGTCGTATGTCAAGAACTACCTATATTATGTCATGAAATGGTTTAAGATGGATAATGCAACATTTTCAGTTATAAATATTTGTTTTAGACAAAACATTTTAAACCAACATCTGCTAAAGAGGACTTGGCTTACAGAGATAGTCAATTATCCTTTGAAGGATCATAATCATGATACCTCATAATTTTATGGGAGCAGAAGTGAAATACTTAGAAAAGAAACTAATGTTAAATGTCTTGACTTTAGACAAATATAATAAAGTGACACATTTCCTTTGTTCCAAGTAATTTGTGGAAAACAGATTTAGTCTAGTTCAAAAATAGTCTAAAATTGTCTTGGTTACTATAGGGAATTTGTTGCTTGCATCGGGCATTTGATTGATATTTCTTTCTTTATTGGTTACATTTAATACTACCAGTAATGAAATTGCCTGACCAGTGGGCCAGATTAGAGACATAGTGGGTTCTTATGCTATCTAAGTGGTCAATATTAGAAGTTTATGTTGAATTTCTTTTCACATGTAGGTAGTTCTTGGGTTACAATGGCAATTGGGACCATAATTTCCTCCACCGGACAATGTGATTGGAAAGGATGATGGCAAAAGACTGCATTGCTTAATGATTGCAATTCTGCAGTCCTGGTTGCTGTCCTAAACCTGAAGCACGTGGGTCATTAAGGGAGGACCTCATGTAACTGCAGAAGAGATAGGAATTCCAGATTAGCAGGCTGGTGGGTGAGAACTGCAGATAAGAGATGTGGGTAGTTCCTGTGAGCAGGGGCTATGGAGTGCAGTGGGTGTGCAGGTGCCACCCACAGGTGGGAGCTGCAGGAAGGCGCTATGGAGTGTAGATGGGTAGGTGAATATGTCTTCAATTTTCTTTTTTGTTGTCTTTAGAAATTTATGTATTGACAAAGTCCAAGTATCCTTTTTATCCTGAAAAGAAATAATTAAATTAATTTGAATAATCAAACCAGCAAGAAAGAGAAAAATTAATAGATTCTTAGGTAATAAATTGCTTAAATAGATAAATAAATTCTTAAGCAGTAGTAGAGTTAATATTTAGGAGCATTATAACTTACTATGCTATGTGATAATTAAAAAGTAATTGCCTGGAATGGACAATATATAGATAAACCATTCTGAAATATCTTTTTGGAGGTCAGCATCAAAGCCAAAATATCTTATTGGTTCACTCAAGCCCAACTTGGACAAAGAAATGGGTTCATAACCCATAGTATTTAAGGTATAGTTCAATCTCTTTTGTTCAGGATAATGAAAAACTAGATAGTGGACTCTAGATACAAGAACACTTGAGGGTACTTACAGTTACTTTTATCCAGAATTTAAGATAATTTCATGTCTGTATTTATTAAGAAATTTAGGATCTCAATGCACTGGTTGCATTCATATCAAGCTCCTCCTATGCATTTTATGTTGGACGGCCTTTGAATTGTTCAGAGGTTGCAACTAGTACAGTGTTGCAGGCAAGAATTATAGCACTGTAAAATATACGAGGAGTTTGATTCCTATAGTAAAATTTTGGTAATAAGCTTTGGTTTAATGTTTGAAACTTTTAACTAAGGCTGCCATATCTAGACTACAAAAATCTGGGTAACCTCTAAATGGCAGTAAAAATCTTCACTACAGTAACTCTGCAGATATGTGCAGTTCAAATATGATAGTTCTATCTAAACAACCTTTCAGTTTAAAACTGCCTTCCCCTGAACCTGTAATTTTCTCCTGTGGTAAAGACATTTTTTTATTCCTTATGTTTTCTGCTGGAGTTGTCTTTTATCTGACTATGCACGTCTTTATCTACAGTACTGCGTCATAAAGATGTAGTTCAGAAAAGCAACTGAAAATATATTTTGAGAAATCCCACAATATTATTTGACTGTATTATTGAATTATTACAGGTTTTGTTTAGTAATACAGTTGAATGTGCTGCTTTTCTATGCAGATTACACATTCAACTTAAAGTTGATGTGCCATGTTCTTTATTGAACTTCCAGGTGCTGAAAGTGTTTAATTTGGATGTATAAAGCTGGACTGGAAACATTAGGAGTGGTGGTAGTTGTGATTAATTCTGTGGTGACTAATTACTATGCAGGAACAGGATGAGGGTGGGAAGACTCATACTATTGTCTTCTTGTTGCATTAACTGACGATTTGCCAGGTAGCAGTATGAAATCAGTGAATAAAATGACTTTTTGATTACTGCTATAGTATTATTGATATATAGCAAGGGATATGCCATTATAATAGCTCATTCCATTATTACTAGATTAGTAGTTGGGTTGAATTTGGTTCTTTAAGAACTCCTGTTGAATATATACATGTAGACCATATATATGCGTTAAGTGTTTGTTATTTTGTCCTAAAAAGTGTTAGTATCATCCTGAGCAGGGCATAGGGAAGAAGTTCAAAGTTTACCATTCTAGATTACAGATAATGTAATAAGGTCTGAAGCTATTGAAAGGCAAATTCAGATTAAATACCAGAAGAAAATTTCTAACAGTAACATTCGAACCAGAGATTTATCAGGGATGCTTTCACTTGGATTCCTGCACTGGTAAATTCAGTAGTTTAAATGATATTTTCTAACAATATTATTCTCAAATATCCCTCAGAATATCTTGAAAGGCTGCAGTCTTTTTAAATATATATGTATTTCATAGCTTATGTGACAAAATTTATGCTGAGTCAGCGTGCATTAGATCACTAATGCACACTGACTCAGCATAAGTTAATTATTATATAGACCAAGCTTATTTTGTGATGACAATGCTATAAAAACAGTAGTTAAAACAACTTTTTCTTACAGACTTCTGAAAGCTATTACAAGTTTGCTTTGTTAAGGTGAAGATAATGTGATAATTTACTGAATTTGAATTCAAAAACTGGTAATTGTCAAACTAAGAAACAAAATTATATAGAATTCTTTATTGCCCAAGTGTGATTAGGCACACAAGGAGTTTGTTTCAATGTACGTACAACAATAGTGATAAGCAACAAAGTTTATAGTCATAAGAAGATAAAAAGATAGGTAATAGGGTAGATGAGGATAATGATGGTAATACTGCCTTTTTAGATAGTTTGACAGTTTGTTATGGGAATTAGTCGTTTAGCAGAGTGATGGCATGGGGTGGGGGGAACTGTGCTTGTGTCTAGTTGTTCTGATGTGCAGTGCCCTATAGCGTTTTGAGGGTAGAAGTTGAAACTGTTTATGTCCAGGATGCAAGGGGTCTGTAGATATTTTCATAGCCCTCTTTATATATCTTCAGCATTCTTTAACTTAGGCCATAAAGAATTAATTTGGAGATATAAACGTATTGTATCATTTTTCCTTAAATCAGGATATCGTCCTGTATAACTGTAAAAAAATAGTTATAGCAGAGATTAATCCTTTTACATGTGATAAAGGATTTAGTTGCCCCCTTTCTCTACAGGTAAATAGTTTCTATATTCAAGAAAACTAAATATTAGAATATTTGAATTGACTTCGGGAAATGATACAACACACAGTGTAATTTCAATGTGTAAAAAATTAATGGATGCTTTTTTATTTGCAAAAATGTAGTTCTCACCATTTCCACAATTCTAGTGAGATCTAGCGTTGTATTTGCACTGAACACAGTAATGGAAGCTTGGTCCTGAAGCACTTCTTACTTCTATTATAGAAATAGTGACTTGTTTATTTATTAAATAAATACATATATTCCCCCTCCCCCCACTTTTCCAGGCAATATTTATGATTCCTACAAACCCCCCTCCAACATTCCGGAAGCCAGAGCTTTGGTCTGATGAATTTACCGACTTTGTGAAAAAATGTTTAGTGAAGAATCCGGAGCAAAGAGCTACCGCAACTCACCTTCTGCAGGTCAGTGCTGTATGCAGCTATTTTTTTTTCCAAGAAGCTATCAGCCCGGGAAAGTTTGCATGTGTGCTCAGTCAGATGAAAATCTCCCTGTTCACCCCCACTGAATTACTTTTTCTTTACTTAATAGCTGACAGAAAATTCTTCAGTGTTTCCACAGCGACTAACAGGGGCTCACTGTAATTTCTTGAACTTCTTGGTAAACAAGAAAAGGAAGATCTCTCAGCAAGTGATCGATTCTTTCAGGAAAGCAGACCTGAGGAATCCTTTTGATTTGCTGAGAGTCCTTCACTTTTATGATATTTAAACATGTTTATTTTCAACCCGTTACATTTAGAATAATGCTATCTCTGTTTCCTGCACCAAACAGTAATTTTTTGAACACTTTTCACTAGCCAGAACATTTAGATATGAATTATCCAATCCTTTTCATTCTCATTATTTCTTCTCTTCATCCTTCTTTTTTGCCTGTGTTACCCTTTCTTTTTAATTTATACTTTTTTATATTGCATAATAAACTCAGATATTTGTTCTTGATGCTAAATTTTTATGTTTATATTTTATGTAATTATAATCATTTTAACAATTTGCTCTTTCCCATTTTCCTTTGGGAAAGTCAGAAGAAGTTATTTCAAAAGCCCCCTCACTTTTTAGTTATTTTTTTGGCCCAGTATAGCACCACTAGCAATTATAATGTTACAGAAGAATGTAATTGTTATATAGAAATGTTATATAACAATTCTTTGTTATAATGGATGTGTGCATTGAGTGGAAAATCAACAAAAAAAGATTTAGAAAAAGAAAAAACTGTCTCTGAACAGTACAGGAACAAAAAGGGCATAATTTGTACTGTTATTAAACTTGAGCAAGTTCATTTTTTCTAACTGATGTCATGGCCCATAATACACAGCAACATTTGGTTGGGTAATCACAAAATACTGCCTATATAATATGAGATAAAAAGGCCATATTTTATATCCACAACTGAAACTGTATCTCTAGAACTCATGCACAGTCTTGTGGGAAGGTGTCAGTGCTGTGTGCAGGAAATGAGTAATGATTTTTAGGGTAGGTATCCTGTAAAACTCCAGATGTTTCTGAGTTTCAGTTCTCAACATCCTTCACCACTAACTGCTTCTAGGGATATGCTCTAATAAGGGCCAAATTCACAGTACTGATAGAGAGGATGGAGATTTTTTAAAAAAAAAAAACAACAGGAGTATGTCTTTAAATGAATCTGTTTTTGTTGTATTTCAACTGCCCATTCTGATGATTTTAATTTTGCTTCATATATATTTCATCATTGCCAATAACTCAGTGATTTGTGTTCTGTTAGAATACAGGTTTCTCATGCTATAGTGGCTGCTCTGCTTATGACTGCTAATTTGCATTGTCAGCTTGTTAAAATGAATTAAAATGATATAACTGAATGAATTATAGAGTTTATTTTTCTATGTCAGGCTATCTTCTATTTGTTTATTTACCACTTAATTCACATTTCCTTTGGACAATTATATCCTTAACTGTAAAGCAGTTGTGTTTTATTGTAACATTCTTCTCATGGTTGCTGTTTACCTAAACAAACAAAAAGGAAAATCCTATTTAGTTGTAAAGCAGTTAAACAGATCATATGCTCTCTTATTCCAGATTTTAATTGCTGTCCAAAGGGAAATGTTCTCTCCTGCTGGTCTGTGAAGTTGATTGGCATGTTGTTCTAACATGTTACTTTATTTATACTGTGAATACAGATTGTCTGTAGGCTCCATGTTGTATAACTCTATGGGTTTATTTTCTAGCATCCTTTTATTAAAAATGCCAAGCAAGTCTCAATTCTGAGAGACCTGATTACTGAAGCTATGGAAATTAAGACCAAAAAGCATGAAGAACAGCAGAGGGAACTGGAAGAAGAGGATGAAAACTCGGTGTGTGAAAATTTAATTAAGTTTTCAAATTACTTTTGGCCTATTAAATTGTCAACATATTTAAGTAATATAGTTCTGATTGAGAGGTTGCTGTCACTTAATTTTTTTCTGAGTTTCCTTCCTCCTTGACAGTCCCCAGTTCAAAAAGCAGTTTGTGAAAAAATATTTTCTTGTTTTTTTTAATTGATTTTTGTGTGTTTGTGTGTGTAGTATTTAAATAGCACCTGAACAACAATTTTTATTTCCTTTTAAAAAAAATAATGTTTCCAATTTCTTAACTGATCTTTGAACGTATGGGAGAATAAATAGCTTCTATGGGAGCATCTGCTAAAAAGAGTTGAATGAATGCAAAGATCCAAAGTGCTGCCTCTAAATATGGCTATGTTTTGCCACATGTCAAATTATACAGTTCTGTTTCCATAGTATTCATCTACATAGCTCAATAATAATTGGAATCAATATTCCAGGGCTTCGCGGGACTCTTTCATGAAATACTTAGAGAGAAGGTTGTTAGGTAGTTCTTGACTTAAAACCACAATTGGGACCAGAATTTCTGTTAAGTGTGTCAAACCTGATTTTGCAACCCTTTCTCCCCAAATTTTGATCACATAACTATGGGGATGCTGAGACATTTGTAAGTGTAAGACCTGATCATAAGCCACTTTTTTTTAGTGCCGTTTTTAATTTTGAATGGTCTCTATATGAATGGTTGTAAGTCCAATATTCCTTCATTGGCTTGAAAGACTGAATATTAGAAAGATTAGGACTAGAATTTCTAGGAAAAATAATAGTAAAAGTGTACAAACTTTTAGTGAATTTAGTGAATTAGATATTCTAATAATTCTGATATGGTTGATTTTGGGTATGTTCTTTCTCTTTTTTGTTTTTTAATTTAAAAGACTATAGTGGTACTTTTTAAGGAACATGTTAGAAACAAAATAGCATTGCCAGATACAGACATCAGATTGAATATATGTTAGGTATAATTGAATGTATCAGCAATTTATATCTGATGGATTAACCAAGGTATTTTTGCTATATATTTTACAATGAGATGCTAATTTAGCAAGATGTGACTCAAAATACTTGTATTAGAAAATTAGTTTAATTTTGCTATCTACATACAGAGCACTAACAACCTTTCCTTCTACCTGACAAAGATTTCTCAATAATATGAAAAGCAGTGTAATTATCAAAGGTGAAAGGTGTGGCATTATGTTGGCCTACATGTATTGAGAAAATAAAAATTCTTATATTGGTCTCTCTTACTAGACATGCTATAAGAAACAAATACAAGAAGTTGTAACTTTTACAAACTGGTTAAAAAGTAAGAACTAGTTTTGACTTAAATACTTTTAGAGACACACATATAACAACCCCCCCCCCCCCCAAATTAATATTATTTTTAAATCTGTAAATAAACTTAGGATAGGTTTTCTTATTGTTCCTTGGACTTCATAAAAACACAGCACCTCTGTTACTAATTAAAGCAGGCTTCTGTGTGTGCCTCAAAGGAGATGCTCTTGATTTAAGGAGTGGATTAATTAAAAATGATTCTTAAAGTCTAAGAGTCTAAGTGACTCATAAAAGACTCTTAAACATGGCACAGGACCTGATTTCTCGAGCGACTGTCTATGTCCTATAGTATCTGTCTCCAATTCAATCTGACAGGGTTGATGTGTTCTGAATTCCTTCAAGTAAGCAATGCCATCTATTGGGATCCTGATAGCATGCCTCCTCTGTTGTGGTGGCTGCTGTCTGGAATGAAGTTCCCTCTGAAGTCCAAATGGTCCCCACCCTGTTGGGATTTCAAAAGGGCGTGAAGATTTGGCTTTTTGCCCAGGTCTTTGGTGAGGATTAGTGAAGTCTCCTAGATTATTTTCTTTTGTTTCCACCCAATTTGCTATTCTCCCATCTCTGACTTTCCCATGTTTCTTGTTGCCTTTATTGTCTTGTTTTTAATATTTTAAGTCATTTATAAATTGTTCAGGGTCGCTGGATGTCGGGTGTTATATACAATTTAGGTTACTTAATTTACTTTAATTATTTATTTAAGAATTCTTATAAGGCATTTTTGAAGTGTAGATGTTTATTAAAGTAAAATGGCTATAATAATTAAACATGATAGTTTTGAAAGCTTGAATAAGATTCTTAAAGTGTTTGTATCTCTCATAATCAAGTACCAGTCTGAATGCAATAATAATAATAAAAATCTTACGGCTTAGTTTAGGCATGTTACTGAAATAACTGGTCTGATGAGGATATGTTCTGGCAAATTGATAAAATTTAATAGGTGCTGTGGTAATTTATAGATTTTTTTAAAAAAAATTACACAAAAAGTGCAAGTTTTACAAATCTACAGAAGGTTACTATTAATGTTAAATGTTAGTTTAAGCATTATTACATGTATTACTAAAAATCTCTTATGCATTATTTAAGAGTGATGAAAATTTGATTCTGATGTTGGGCAGCTGTATTGTAGAAATATAAAGGAATTTGTTGCCTGGCAGCCTCCAAAAACATGTCAAAATATTTATTTCTGTGGATCATTTAAGAAATGAACAATAATAAAAATTTACTGGATCATATAAATTATTTTATGTAAATTATTAGACTATTACTTAAAACACTTCAAATTTATAAATTCAGGTTATACATTTTTATAATATTTGACAAGAAAGAAATATAGCATGGTTTCTGCCATGTGAGTGAGTTCTACAACTTTATGTCCTTACATAGCAAACACTATTTAAAAGCAACATCAACAACAGAGGAAGTTTAAAAAAAAAAAAGACTTTAAAAAAGTAAGTTTCTCCTCCGTAACAATAGAAATGCATCTAACATGTAAAGTAGCTGATACGTTTATTGAAATGCTGTAGAAACATTTGCATTATTTTTAATGACAGTGATTTGTGTTGTAAAAGGTTTTGTTCTTATACTGTACATTTTCAAAAGTTGAATATTGCAATCTACTCAACTGTCTTTGCTGCCCTCTAGTGCACACTTTCTCTTAGTTTTCATAATTGCTAGGTTTCAAGTTGTATCTCATATACTTACTAGTTTATGGGTAAAAATCATACTTTTGTTAAACTTGACAAGGATACAAAGAAATAGTTAAATTTCTCTGAGTGTTGTTCAGAAAAGCCTTGCTCTGTTCGAATAAAATGGTACCCTGGAAGGCGAATTGCATTAAACAGTGTAACTTTAAAACAAACAAACAAACAAACAAACAAACAAATAAAGAGGGAAAAAACATCATTTATAAAATTGAGAATTAAATTTCAGATATTTTTTTTTAAAGAGCTCCCCAGAACAACAAAATTTATTCAATCTCTATAGCTGTCCATCTCAAGCAAGTGACTCTGGTTAGTGAACAATTATAAAACAATTAAAAACAATTTAAATGTAGTATAAAATTAAATATATATGGTAGCTGATAAAACTTGTGATCATAGATGTTGACATACCCAGGAAGCAAAGCCTTTCATACACATGGAAGCTCAGGTCTTCAAGCCCTTACAAAAGGCTAAAAGGATTGGGGTCATCCTGAACTCTAAAGAGCGACTGTTCCAGGAGTAACAGATAGGGCAGAGAAGGCACATTTCCTAGTCTCTGCCAGCTGATATTCCTTGGCCATAGCATGCCCAATCTACTGGATCAAATTGGACTGGTAGAAACCACTTAAAACTAAACAAAGATGAAGCCAATTTCATTCCATAAAGAGAACATTTCGTAATCCAGGTAATTCCACGGGATAATTTCTGTACCAATCTGATTTCCCTTAGTGCTAGCTATGTAGCTGTGGCTAAACACTATTTTAAGTTTAATAAGAAAGAAATGTTTTTATTTGCCCTTAGAAAGAAATTAGAAGCCAGTGTGGTTAGTGAAAAATAGAGACTTCTTACCCTTTTTAAACTACTCTCTTTTAAAGGCACATTTTTTTTATGGAATGCATTGCAGTATAGTACATGGAAATTAGTAAAGGCCTGGATCTTACCTCCTTGATGAAGAAGTGCAGCTAGTACGTTACTGATAGACCTTGCTTACCAACTGCCTCATTTAGCAATCGTTCAAAGTTAAGTCAGTTAAACAGTTGTGACTAATTCTTGCATTTATGACTGTTGCAGTGTCTCACAATAATGCGATTTCCCCATCTTGATGCTTCAGAAATGTTGCACATTTATAACTGGTGTGCAGCCATAAGATTGTCATTTGCATCCTTCCCAACTGGCTTCTGACAAGCAGAATTAATGGAGTATACTAAAGCACTATCACAAGTTGTAGTCACATGATGTCTTAACAACTGCAGTGATTCATTTAATGACTGGGAAGTGATGTCATATGCACATTGCAGTCATATCATGTGCATGTGCAGCAATAACATTGCTCGTCCCAATTGTGGTTGCTAATAAAGATTACCTGTAATGAAGACTGAAAGATGGTGGTCCTAACTATTCTACTATCTAATTTTCCTGTACCAGTGTTTGAATCATAAGTGAGCAAACAATTACAAAAAAGAAGGAAATGATTTATATGTTTAGATCAGTCTTGGTATGAATTCAACAGTGAGAATTCATTTTTGCTTGAATTGAGATTTAGATTCTTACCTGGGGGCATACAGGTTTCTGCTGCCTTCATCAAACTGAAAGCAGTATTACACTGTCATCACCACCAAACTCCCTCTTTGTGTGTGATGTCACAATGCAAATACAAAAAAAGAGAAGTGTTTATCTTGCAGTACTGCTTCCATCAGACATTTCATATGATCTCACTGTGTATGCTGCTGCATACACTTCTTTCTGTATGCTGTGTATACATTTCTTTCTTATGTCTAGACAGTGATTGAAGTCTTCTGGTTAAAAAGAGAAATATCAATTGTTTGTAAACATTTATTTTAAAAAACCATAAATCAATTGTCACCCCCTCCCCCCAAGTAGATGTTAAAAGATGTAAAGAAGATACTAAATGATTAAGAAATTCTCTAGGTGAAGGGTGTGCCAGTTCCATTTGGTTGCAATTATGTACCTCTTGTTCTTTGAAAGTCAAGATGGGGACTGCACAGTAAAAAGATCCATTTTAAAACATTTAAAATGGGAATGAAAATTATTAAATGCAAATAGCAATTAAAAGTTTCTGTTAAAAATGCATTTTAGTCCATGCGCCCACACAAATATAATATTCATCCTCAGTCCTTCATACTGCAATTAACCTGAAGCTTTAACATAGATTCGATAAATTACAGAAGGGAAGTATATCTAGTCTCTTGTAATACATCCCTCATATATATAAATAGAGGGAGAGACCAGATGGCAGAATAAGGGGAATTGGGAAGATATAAGAGGCTGCAGTTGACCAACAAGAGACATCCTGGGTTGCAAGTTCTATGCGTATGTTGTAGCCCAAGAGACAAGACCCAGTTTTCCAACAATAGAAGTCTTAATGGAATTAAGAGAACTTTCAAAACAGTGAAGGAAAAAATTAATGTGATAAGATACAGCTAAATGGATTTAAAACACCAGGTATTTTATCTATATCCCTCTGTATCTGTATCCATTTTATCTGTATCCCTCGGATACAGACATTTGTAGAAGTCATTTATATTTGGGATCCTGACCACCATATTTTATTTATTTTTTCCCCAGAGGAAAGCTTTTTAGTATCCAATCAGTGGTGGGTTGCCCCTGGTTCTCACCGGTTCTATAGAACCGGTAATAAAACTGGTGGGAGGCTCCGCCCACCGACCCCGATGTCACCAAAACGCTTCTGCGCATGCGCAGAAGAGCGTGAGCACACGTGAGCGAATCAAGTGCGCACACACAGCCCCGCTGTGAACCGGTGGTAAAGGTAAGTAGAACCCACCCCTGATCCAAATATATTGGAACTACAACATTAACTACAGAATGTGCAAAGCATAGTGTCTGCAGATCATTTGGGGTTATCCCTTGAAATTATGACGCTAAATTTTGTGCAAGTAACCTTCTGGGCACTCCCAAGTCATGTGTGTGGGTACTGAAAACTTGCCTCTGCTATCTTAGTGAAACTGTTTCCTGGACAGGCATGTACATGCTAAGAAGTTCTCAGGAGCCTTTGATTCAGTTCCCTTTCAAGCATCTGGTTCTGCCTCTTGGCTTCAGTGAGTGGATTTGGAGAAGAAAATGAAGCCTAATTTACACAAGCATCATAAAGAATGTCATATTAAGGATAAACTCTCAAATTTATTATAGGCACACTGCTTCTTTTAAATGCAGTTTTTTGTCTATAGATAATAGAGGATTTAGCAAATGTATATGATAATAAAGATTACACAATACTGTAATTTTTGAGACAAATGATGCACAGATTATGTTATCTGTTGTCTATCACTGAATGTATGTATAACATTGATATGTTGCTAATTGGATTGCCATTTGCTATTTAAAAGTATCCAATATATTCTTATGCATGCATAAAACAAAACTTGGTTTTACTGAGCAATCTATTGTTCCTCTGTTTGGATATTTTAATAACTCAGCAAAATAACATAAATCTGGATTTTGTCATATTCTGAAAAGACTTATTAAATGCAATCCATTAAACTTCCTAAATATTAAATAGAATTTTCAGGATTAATCATCATTTACTTATTTGTCAAATTTAGATATTGTTTCTCTCACTCTCAATTACTGAATTAATTGGCATAGGCCTAGCTCTTAAGATTTTGCTCTAAAATGAAAAACATGGTTGTACTCATGTGAGTATATTCTTCAGTATATTCTTCCTATTTCAGTAAATAGGAGAGCCTTCTATTTACTCCGCAAAAGCTTGGAATTTAATCTACCATGTTTGAGGGGAAAAAATCTGTTGCACTTAAATAGCAATACTTCATTACAATTTTATCTCTAAATTAATTTAGAGGAACTTTAAGGAAGTGCATTAATGTTTTAAGTTAATTTCCTACAAACTAGAGGAGGCTTCTCATAATCTCACAATTCCAGTTTTATTAAAGCTTTTGTTTATGAAGGAATTATTTTGGATTTTAATCACTTTCTTCATTTCTTGTTGAAAATGGTACAGGGGAATCCACTGAATCAAAATCCAATTAATTATATAAAATAAACATTTATGATAATAGTTTAACATATTTAAATATGACATTTTATAAAAGAATTTTAAAAAATAAAAAATTCTATTCTCTTTAGAAAATGCCCCATAGAGATAGAAGGTAACAAGCAATATTAGAGCAATGAATTTTGGAAATAAGGATTAAGATTAGAAAAGAGAATGGACAGAAAATGTGGATGGAAAAACATTCAGAAGAGAAATAGCAAACACAGAAAAATCATAACTTTTTATTCTAGGAAAAATCAATCAAGGCAGAAAATATTAGCAAAAAACAAGATATATATATTTATTTGGAATACTGAAGAAGATGTAAACTATCTTCTTGACTTCAAATAGCTGGAGTCTCAGATGACAATTTTGAATATGTAGATAAAACTGTCTCAGTAAAATTTGAGATATTTGAGAAATCATTTCCATTATCTCTGTATTTATTTTATTGAGGGAATGGAAATGATTTCTCAATTAACATTGTCAGTGTTCAAATTATATATGAATTCAAATTGATTTCACCTTTGGGGGCAGTGGTTGACATTAAAGAATTAATGGTTAATGCAACTTTAGAATTAGAATTTTAAGATTACACGCAACTAACATATTATAAATAAACTATAAACTATTTTTCAAGAATGCTTCCGTTCATTAAAAAGATAACTATTTTGTCAGTGCAAATATTTTATACAGATGCAATTCTGATCCAGAATTTTAGATTATGTTAATTAATTAACTATAAATATAAATGAGGTAAAATGTTCTCGATACTTCTTCCGTGTGAAAAATTAGGTGTTTCAGCTAATAAGTATGCTTGTACACACATATAGACAGACAGCACATCTCTGTGTGTAAAATGGAATTTAACTGCTTTATAAATACGGCATGCATAGAATTGCAGACCTAGTTGTCTGTTATAAAAAAAAGCATTCATTATGTGTTGCTTCTTTTATCTTTTATTTTAAAATGCCGTAATTTTATGACTCCCTCTAAGGCACTTGGATTATTTATTGGATTGTATCCAGTTGAAACTTTACACAGAAAAATCTTCTGCTCTTGTGAAGTAAAGCATCCATTTTTTGCTGCTTTAGCTTGCTTATTATGACATGCCCCAAACAGCACAATACACTCTTCAAACATAGTCCTCGGTGCTTGAAAGCAACTCTTTGGAAACGGTTGCGTTATGTAGATGGAATTCTTTGAAATAAATATCTACTCTTACATAGGTATGTTTACTGCCACCACAAAGTTATCACTGGATATAATCCAATTTATGAAAATAAAAGCAGTATTTATATCTCATTAGGGTAGGGAAAAAGAAGCAGCAGCAGGGCTTAAGATGGAAAACAGTGTTGAAGAGAAAAAAAAATCCATAAAAGACCAATATCATTCTATATTTAGGCAGAATTTGTCTTATCCTCATAAATGATAATTTAAAATATTCTATGGGTATCATCTGACATAATTTCCTACGATGATTCCTCCCTTCCTTCAAGAACTGAAAAATGTTCCTCGTGATGGGATGCATGGCATTCATTAGTGATATTTGATTCTTTTCTCTTAGTTATTGAAACATTTGCTTTGGGGGCCATTTTGTAAACTTGCTGATGTCAGAATAGGTTTTGGAAGCATACTTGGTTGATCTCATTTGGCCCCCAAAGCAAACTGAAGTCAGGAATTTTCTTTTTATTTGAATCATCTAAAATTAGACATTTAATTGAAAGGTTTTATAGAAGCAGCTCTTCTACATTCTGATTTTTTTGGAGGGGGGGAACAGTAGAATGTGCCCTTGTAAAAGCACTTAAGGCATAGAACAGCATGCTAGTTCTTAAATAGCTTGGATTTTGTGTACATCCTCTACATCTGACTTCAGAAAGAGAATAGGATTTCCTAATAATGTTTTCAAATGCTTCTATTCCATATGGGTTTTATGATTCATGATCTGGATTATCATCAGTTCTCTGTTTTACATTCCTGGCACATTACTGCCACTGATTGGAAATGCTTTTGTATTCTTTGCTGGAATTAACTCTGTTCCACAGTCCTCAAGCATCTGCTGAGCAGATACTTTCCTACAAAGAATCAGCAGGTTTTCTTCTTGCCCCTTTTATCATGATTTTAACAAACGCTTTGTATACAAATGAGAGAAGTTGGCCTTGCCAGTTGAGATGGATTTTTTTGGGAAAAAATAGATTTACTGAATACTTGTCCACCATAATCTTATGTCTATTCCATAGTGGGGGAAAAGAAAAGAAAAGAAATGGTACTGTTGGAATAAGTAATCTTCTTGGAGAAAGTTTCAGATTCAGTCCTTAATAGTGTTTGGTTCAAAGAGTCTTAAGCAGAAGAGCTAGAAAATATAGTTGCCTGAAGTCCTGGAATGCTAATAAATGGAATCACACTAGTGACCCCATAATATGATTTAAAACAGATTTGTATATCGGTTTTCTGTGTTTATAATTTTTCTTTTATGATACCTTTTCAAAATATGTTTGACTTTCTGCTATGGTTTTGTAAAAATAGTATTCTTTGCTGTTACTAAAGGATGTTTCCAAAAATTTTTTGGATTAACTTGGTACAGTGAGGAATAAAATGAGCACAAACTGGATTGGACTCAGTCTTAGTAGTATTGACCCATTAAAATAAATGAGAGAATAGTTTCATATTAGCAAGTATTAATTGATTCCGGTAAATCTTTAGGCATGACTAAAAATGGTTCAATCAAAAAATAAAATTCTTTTTGGTGGGGAAAAAAGTTTTTGTTATCCTTATTATATGCTGCCAAACCTTTAAAACTCCTGGCAGCTTGCAAAACAAAATAAAATACAATAAAATATCCGCCTAGTCAAAAAATATATGCATGTCATTAAACCTTCATGAGAAATAAAGGGAACCCCCCAAACAATTAACGTTTATTTTATAACTTCCATAATATCAGGACCAAGTCCAAACAAAAATTCCAAATCAACTCTTAAGAATAAAAATTAAATAGAATTCAATGGTTGTAAGGTAGGGAATGGAGAAAGGGGAGAAAAATTTGAATTAGAGTAATAATTTAAGTCTTAGACATATCAGTATGTTATATTCATTGAGATTTATTACTTCTTCTATTTTTATTACTATTTAACGAAAAATAAAAAGTATCATATTACCTCTTCAATTTCTAAGACTGTCCTACTCATCAAGCAACTGCATAGTTTACAAGATTAAAAACATCAACATAATAAAGAACACCCCCCCCCCCAATTTATAAGGAATAGAATCTTCAACCACTTATTTCAGCATATTACAATGAAAGGTGTAGGGATGGGGGGGTGAAGAGAAGCGGGAGGTTTGCCAGGTGTCTTCATCTGAACAATACAATCCTCCCCAAAGCATTTGGGGATCTGTGGCCTGTAGAAAAGCTTTGTGTGGCTGTTTTGAGAAAAGGACACAGCTTGGGGAAATTCCTTGAACATCTGGTGCTGGCCCGTCTGTGGAATGTCACTACTGGTTTTAGGTATGTTTTGCTTGCATTAATATGTTTTAGAAATTACTCTTTCAAATGCTTTGCAGTGCCCTGGTCTTCTCAGCATGTTTTTGAAGGTAATTTCTTTTTTCTTTCTTTTTTGCTTGCAGGATGAAGATGAGCTCGATTCTCACACCATGGTAAAGACTACATCTGATACTGCTGGTACAATGAGGGCTACAAGTACAATGAGTGACAGTGCTCAGACCATGATTGAACATAACAGCACCATGCTAGAATCGGATTTGGGGACCATGGTAATAAATAGTGATGATGATGAAGAAGAAGATGAAGATGGAACCATGAAAAGTATGTTTCATTTTTCTTTGTAAAAGAAACATTCTAAATGCTTTTTATTTCAGCCCTGTAAGCAGTGAATACCCACTTTAATTCAATTAAATGTTAGAATTAAGACCAATATATTTTGGCTAATATAGCTACTAGCTACATTTATGTGGTTTGTGCAAATTGAAATTAATCTGCATATTACATTTTTAAAATTTTCCCTGGCAACTTCTTTCAAATTCACTTGAGCTACCAAGACAAAAAATATGAACCATAAAAAACATTCCAATATGTGGATTTCTTCTGGAAGGCAAGTCAAGATCCCCGAATTTCCATTTTTGGAATTGTAATTCCTTTGCATGCTTTATGCTATGTTATGGAAATCTATGTTTTCAAATATTAGTGTTTTATACTCAAGCTGGTAATGCAACAATTTAGTGTAGAATAAAGGGAAAAATGACAACATATGCTACAATTATAGAATGTTTTAAATTAAGATCATTTTAAATGAATGCATACAGTGCAGTACATCATTCAAATATGATCCCATTTTGGATAAATTTAACAACACACATAATTTTAAAACCAAAAGTTATAATTAAATAATGATAAGTATGTTTAAAAACATTCTTGAATAATACCTTTTAGTTGTTTGAATTGATTTAATTGTCTGCAGGATTCTATTTTTTGTTAAACATGCTGCTTGTGTTCAGTCTACCTTAATACATAGTATCTTCAATTATTCATTGAAAATTTCTGAATGAATTTGCTTGCCCTTAGGTTAAAAGAAGATTAGAAAACTCTAGGTTCTGAATTAAGCAATAATTTCTTGTGACACATTTCATTCTTTTGATTAATGTGTAGAGCATCACATACTAGAATTCAGGTGGAAATGCGTGGCCTGATTCTCAAAAGTATAAATTGCAGCAGAATTATCCTATCTGATGGTTATCTTGCCATATGTCTGATGATGCACATATGATAAAATTGCTCCTATATAAACCGTTAGAATAAACTCATTAAGTTTTATATACAATATTAAAATTAGATAAGGTGTAAAACTTTTCAAAACATGCGTTTTATGAAATGCATAATGGTAGATGGCAACTAGACCTACAGCTGTATTAATTTTTCACAGTATGTCAAGGATTTTTAACTTCATCAAAAAGATAATACATGTAGTCCTCGACTTAACAACAAATGGTCACTAAGGCCCTGCACAGTACCCTAACTTGTGCCATTCCCCACCCCAACCCACATAGCATCTCTTGCATACTCCATGCACAGTTTTCAATTTGCACTGTCCCTATGTGCCTACTTTGACCAGTGTGGCACCTCTGGTGCACCCCCACACATCCTGCCCCACCAGTGTGCCTTTCCCAACCCATGTAGTACCTCTTGGGCATCCCCACTCACTCTTCCCAACCCATGCCATCCCTCCATGCACCGCCCGACCTGCATGGCACCTCAACTGGCCTGACCAGCACTGCTCACATACCTATGATCCCCATGCATTCTTCTTGTCCCCCCCCCACTCAACCTATGCAACACCTCTTGTGTACCCCCATGTACTATTCTTAATCTGCACCTCTCCACAGCCTTGCTCCCTCCTACCCTCCCATCCCAGCAACAGCCACTTACCTACCTTTTGACTTTGGACTCTTGCTGGCTCCCCCATCAACTTTCTTCCTGTAAGCCTCCCACAAGCAAAATACATCGGGAAGTTTGAAATCGCTCCTGTTCCCATTGCTTTTTTGCCCACCCGTGGTTATTCTTAGTATTACTGTAATTCTACCTTAATACATTTATTAAAAGAAGTTGGCTTGTTTGCTTTATTGTAATTTTTTAGTTTGAAGGCAGGGATTCTTAATAGGTCTCTTGCTATTATTGTAATAGGATTATAAATATTTGATCTATTTCTTCCAAAATGCAGGTCGCTAAAAGTGACTTTTGAGTTGGGAATTAATTCTGATAATATATTTTTCTCCAAAATTCAGCCAAAGTAGTAATGAGCCAATTCACTTGACACTTCAAAAGTCAGACATCATCATTTAATGTGAAACTTAAAAAATTTATGAACATTTAATTAAATAATTTCATGGACTTCTATTGTATAGTATTGTATTTTTTTTAAAAAAAGGAATTTCAAGAATTGGCATTACTTCCTCTTCCTTTAGCAAATTTGTATTTAATTATCAGTGATAGGCTTGAAAAATTGAGAAATAATATGCACCTGCTATTTCTACAAGAACCTAAGATTATTTTTCCTTATGAGGCAAAATATACATAGAATCACAGTTTTGCCTTCAGTACTTTGATATATAATTGGATGAGTTTAAGAATCTTTACCTGGGTCTTAAATAGCCAGATAAGGTGTTATTTTCCTTAGGGCAATTACATAATTATTAATTTTTAAACCATGAATTATATGAAACAACTTTTTATGAAAAATTAATTTAGCATTACTTTAAGTAAATTCTTTCTTGAGTTGAGTTTAGATTTGGTAATTTAGATCGTCTAGTTTTCTTCACCAAAATATGAAAGTATTTTTTTTTCTTTCTTATATTTTACAATGTAATCTCTTTTTTTTCCTTGCTTCTCTCTTGCCCTTGGAGGTCTCCCATCTCAGCAACTAGGATCAGTTACTAGTTTAACTTACTGTCAAGTCAACCAAGTGGTGTCACTTGCTAAATATAAAGGAATTACATTTCAGTCTAACTTCAGTGCATAAATTGGTTATCAATTGCTTATAGATAACTTATTTGTATACTGCTTTAATTATAATAAGATTTTGTGTGGTTCTGTTGTACTTCTAGTTGTTGTACTATAACATGTTATCTTAATTTGTAGTAAAAAAAAGCATTAATACTTTTAAAATTAGTTAATTTTCAGACAGCACAATCACTTTGAGCTCTTTGGTTTCTCTTCATATTTTGACTATTTTCTTATTTTCAAAACAGGAAATGCTACATCACCACAGGCTCAGCGACCTTCATTTATGGACTATTTTGATAAACAGGATTCCAAAAATAAGGCCCATGAAAACTGCAACCAGAATATACATGAATCTTATCACATAGCGAAGAATGTTTTCCCTGACAACTGGAAAGTTCCCCAGGATGGTGACTTTGATTTTGTAAGTTCTTATGTACAGTTTGCTTTCCTAATGTTGATGGATTTTATGTGGATATTGCTGATTTAATATTTCTACATGATACAAGTATATACTTCCATCTTTTTCTTTCTGGTTGGGAATTATATGAACATAGTGTATATCTTCAGCGCATATTATGCACTGCATTAAACATACAGTAATAGCATTCATTCATAGGAATATTGCTTTATGTAATAGGAGACTAAAATCTTCAAATAGAAGTAGCCTGCTCTTTCTCTTTGGTTTCCTGTCTCTAAACTGATAATCTCATACATTTGAGACTAAGTATAATATTTTATTTCCATATTCTCTAAAATACAGTTCCTATGTATGTATGTTTAGAATAATTTCTTCCTACACTGGAGGAAAGCTTGTTTCAGTCCAAAGATTTTAAAACTTGGAAACAGGAAACAATTTTTGAATTACTATGAAACATTAGAAAGTCCTTGAAAATATTACATGTGCAGAAAACAGAAGAAAGAGATATTTGGAGATCCTTTTCCCTCAGAGCCTTCATCGTAATTATCTTACTTTATCCCTAATTGTTGTAGAACTTCTGGAGAAGTATGGAAGTTGTACTGCAGAATAAATTGTCATTAAAAAAAGTTTCCACTCCTAAAAACCTTTCCTGAGTTAAAAATCTTTATAATGTTGAAAGACAAAATTGGATACAGTCTATTGTTTAACATGCTGCTCTTAAACTGGAAAATACAGTTGACAAATAATTAAAATTCGCAGTACAATTTTTCAACTACACATTATATTTCTTCTCCTTATGGTCTAGCTGTTCCTTTCTTTCCCTCACTGAAGAAATTAATGTATCTAACCTCTCATTAGGAAGTTAGGAGATTTGTGAATATTCATTATTGTCATTGACTTTAGGTCCTATAGATTGTCAGAGAGAAATTAATAGACATGTTTTTATAAGTATTTTCTGTGTATTCTCAATCTTGTATAAAAGTTCAGGCCACTCATAAGATTTCCACTTCACTGCAGAAAGGATAGTTATTAGTAAAACTGTTACTTTATGTATAGCAACATTTATTCGTCGTCTTAAGTTTATTCATGTTTATAAAATACTTGTTAGGGGTTTTTTTAAATTAGTGAACATATTTTGAAAAATATCAGTAACTTTTTTGCTTTTCCCCCCTTCAGAAGTACAAGAATTTAGATTAATTTCCCAAATTAAAATATCTTAGATGGTATGTATGTTGTTAACAATTGTGAATGACTTAACATTTGCTGAGGAATAGAGAATGGTGGAGCAAATATTTTATACTTGCTTAAAAATATGTTTCTAAAAAATTGCTGGCATACATTTTATGCAGTTCATCAAAAATACAAGAACTCTGCCCTTTCTCTTTTGTCAATTTTGTCCCCTAATGAGATCTGATTAATGTGTTTTTTATCAGTAAATATAATCAAAAATATTTAATGAATATTTGAAAATGGAATAGCAATTTAAATTCTAAACTGGATAGGTAGACTAATATTCAGGATAGTTCTAAAGTGATTAATTTGTATTAGTCTCATAATAAAGAGAGGGAGAAGATTGATTTTGTTTGCCAGTAGTCACTTCAGGTTCAGTAAAATGCGAGCAAAACAAAACAAAATCCATTAAAATTATGTCAGATATAATCAACCCTTACATAAATTAAATAACTGTAAACTACATTGAAAATCTTGCATGAACTTAATATTGTCAGAATATACATAAACTCAAATATTTAAGTCTCCTTCCTGCAGAGTATTGTGTTTCCCATCAGCAATCCCTTCTGATCATAATGATAGCAAATTTGAACAGTTTTCTTTTTATTAAAAGCTATTTATTTTAACACTCAGCAAGTATAGCATTTTTTCCTGTTGAGATTTTCCAATAATGCAACCTCCCATGTTATATTGAATTATGTCAAAAGTAAGTAATTGAATCTCAAGGACCTGATGGTTCAGGATAAGCCTTATTGTAATTCTGTATCTTCTAACCATCCCATTGAATGAATCTTTCTAGTAAAAGTCATTTTGTATATATAATTATGTAGAACTTAAAAAAATCTTGACAGAATACAAGGAACCTAAAGAGAATTTTCAATAAAGTATAACTTGCACTGGGATAGTAATATTTAGTCTTTTCCTTTAGCACCATAAAGCCTTTGTAAGACTTTATGTGTTTAAATTTATGCAGTTTGTCATGACTGCAATTAACAGGAGACTCTGTGGTTTGCAGATCATTCCAGTTACCTAGTTCCTAATGTATACTATAAGTTTAGCTCTTCTAACATGGAAAAGGTAGAATATGACACTCTGAAATGCATTAGTGACCTTTAGAATCTTTGCAAATATTTCTCAATCGGTAATGAAACAATAATTTGTGAGTATATTTTCTATTTGTTAATTGTACAGAGACTAGGGAAGAAAAAGTGGGGCGAAACTCACTTAGCAATTGTCTCACTTAGTAACAGAAATTTTAAGCTCAGTTGTGATCATAAATCAAAGAATACCTATTTAATGTTTTTCTTATATAGTTCTAAAGCTGAAGCAATCATGTTCTGTAAAATCAGTTTAGTATATGTTGTTTTCTTTCTTTGAATGTGGGCTTTTGTGTATTCTTTAAAATCTTGTATGTATCCTATGGACAATTTATTATTTGTATTTCTGTTATTGTTTTGAGAATAGATCTTAGATAGTTATAAAACAGGCATTAGCTAGAAAACGATGTAATACTGCAAGTTATTCATATTTGCATTATTGTTTTAACAATGGATCTAAGACATAAAACTGGCATTAGCTAGAAGTGATCTAATAGTTAGTAAACTAGCTATTTAAAGCCTCATCAGCACTCATATAATTAATTATCTTAACGTTATCCACGCAATCTCTTTATTTTTTCTGGTTAGGATAAGTAAAAGTAGGCAAATGTATTTTACATTAGTGCTTATGGGGAGAAAATGTTTTTTTGCTGAAGTCCATATAGATATGATCCCAGATTGTTTCATATTAAATAATGAGCGTGTAGATCACGTATTGCCATTATACTGTTTAAATAGATATATTTTGGGGAAACATTTTTTCTATTATTGGTAGAAAGTCATCTGTTAAAAGATAAAATTTTGGAGTGACTTCCAAATGCAGGAAACATATTAAAATACAATTACTGTAAAATGATGACATTGTAAATAGGAAGTGCTTAATCTGCATTAAGAAGTAAGAGATTAGGAATGTATGCAATAACTACTGTTTTCCGGACCTAAATAGTTAAAAGAATTGGTGAAAGATTCTCCTCTTTTTACAGCTTAATAAGAAGGCTCAATACTTGTATGTTGATGACATTGTAACCCATAGTTAGCATTACATCTAAAATAGCTATAGCAGAAGCAGCTCAGAAGTAGTAATTGGGATTTAAAGTATCAAAGCCAATTCAATATTAAAGGAGGCTGCCTTTTTCTCAACAGTTGCAGAGGGTAATAGAAATGATGAGGAAAAAGAAGAAGGGCTGCCCAAGCTTTCTGGTTCATGAGTTTATACAATCAAATACAGAGTCTGCTGCTCTTGTGCTAGAACTTTCCAGGATTATTTTAAGTTGTCAGCCTATGACTTGAAAAAAAAAACCCATATTGTCCTCATTATAATTAGCCCATAAAACAAACTAGAATAATTTTTGTAACTATTTGGCAGCTTTGAGGGTCAGTAAGGTTATAGAAGTTGGTTGCCAGCATTCCTACTTATTATAGGATTATTATTCCTGAATTATAGGATTATTATTCCTGAATAATTTGAAAACAGTAATGAAGTGGAAGAAAATGATGAGAATAACAAAATAAAAGCAGCTCAGTTATATTTGTCACTGTTGCCTTAGTAACTAATTGTTCATATTAATATCTCATGTACTTTTCTGTAGTTTCTTGAGTTTTTAGATAGCTGTGAAATACCTTTAGCTTGATTAAAAACATGAAGATGTTTTCTAAAGAAGAGAGGAACTGAGCTTTGAGATTCAACACTCCACTTGTCTAATATGATTCTAATAGTGAAAGAGGAAACTTTCTATCCTGTATAAACCTATGTTAGTCCATCCAACTCTGAACTTTGCAATATCCCTTGAGGTTATTGTCTGAACGGCTATTAATAGGATTGTATTCATTTTATATAATTTTCAGATTTAATACTGTTCTATATCTTTAAAAAATATATCCAGAATATGAATGCTTGTGAAACACTTATACTGTATTTCATTAAGTGAACATTACATTCCAGTCCTAAACATAATTGTATGTTGCTAAATTCTGGATAAAACCAATAGTCAAATAGTTATAAGTACATAATCCTGACATTATTAAAAAGTTAAATTTCCCTCATAAAATTCATTGGAATAATTATGGCATAATCTGCTGCTTCTACTTCAGATTATTAGTTTTATATGTGAGTTGATTATATTTCTGATTAGCATATTGATTGGGATAACCATTTTAGTCAATAATAATTTCAGTCCCTGCTCTACAAAATATGTTTGCCAGGTGGGAATGGCAGCAAAAATGTTTTCCGTGTTTTGTATTTATAAATTAGAAGTTATGTACAGGCATTCTATCTTTTATTACTGCTTCCCCTTCTTTCCAGATTTTCTTTCAAAAGTGTTATTAGAAAATAGTCAGCATTAGTGTACATTTCTTCTCCCAACTACTGCAGGAAGAAGGTGGTCGGCAAATAAAATTTAGATGTTGCATCATCAACACAGGAAGCAATAAGTAAAGCATCCAAGATTGTCACTATAATTATTATATCCCAAAATTACTTTACGGAGGGATAGTATCAAGGTCATATGAAGTGTTAGTACTGCTTTATGCTGCTTGGTAAGACCATATTTGGAATAGTGGATCCAGTTTTAGTCACCACAAAACAAAAAAGATGTTGAGATTCTACAAAGGGTGCAGAGAAGAGCAACAAAGATGACTAGGAGGCTGTGGTTAAAACATGATGAATGGTTTCAGGAACTGGGTATGTCTAATCTACGAAGAGAAGAACTACGAGTTACATGAGAGCATTCTTCCAATATTTGAAGGGCTATACCGAGAAGACAGGGGTCAGCTTATTCTCCAAAGCACCTGAGGGTAGGACAAGAAGTAATGTATGGAAACGTATCAAGAAGAAATCCAATTTATAACTAAGGAGAAGTTTCCTGACAATTAGAACAATTAATCAGTGAAATAGCTTGCATCTAGTAGTTGTGGGCGCCCCATAAATGGGGGATTTTAAGAAGAGATTGGACTTCCATTTGTCTGGAATGGCATAGTGTCTCCTGCTTCAGCAGAGGTTGGATTAGAAGACCTCCCAGGTCTCTTCCAACTCTGTTATTCTGTATTCTTTAAGTTAGAATTGAATAGCTATCCGTCAGAATCCACTTCTCTCTGGGAGGCAAACAATATTGCAATTATCAAAACCAGAAAAACACGAAAACTTTAGCTGATTTAGGGTTTAACAGTCCCAAGGATAGGCTCTGATTCTGTATTCATCAGATAGAGGTAGAAAGGGATGATAACCTGTTGCCTCATGAATTGTAGCTGAGAATCTGCTAGCTTTTCCTCTTTAGTTTCAGAGCCAGAGGCATTCCAATGAAAGAAGAGAGAAATCATCCCTTTTCACATATGAATGTCTTTTCCATCATACTTAAGCCATGAACATTCATACCATCATACTTCAGATAGCTTTACAGTTGCATTATAAATATATATTGGAAATAAAAGAGTACAAACAAAATGTGAAAAATGAATGTGGGAGAGTTAATGGAGGATATCAGATATATAGGCAGTTGCCCTCTCTTCACAGTTGTTCTTTCCACTCATTTCATCAGCTGCTATGGCAACAGTCTGCTGGTGATCTTAAACAAGTTGGTTAGTGTAAAACTAGTGAGAGAAATTGTGGATAGTTCTAGGAATTGGACTTGTTTTCTGTGATTAGAGAATTGTTGCCATAGGAACCACAGCAGAGAACAGAATTACAGTTTTAAGTTTTCATTGGCTTCGCGGAGTCAAGCAAATTGGCCCTTTAATGGGTATGTGTTCCAGGTTTTTTTCCCTTGTCTGTCTTGTTCATATGGATCATTTGCTGCTTCTACAGTAATCAAGCTGGATTGAACGCTCTCCCTCCCATGTACATTTTTTTTTCAGGGTTAATCATTCCTCTGCAAAAGTTGAGGGTGGCAAGAAATATCAGTGAAGTTTGAATAGCGGATGAAATTAAAGGGCTTTTGGGTGAGGTGTTACCTTTGAAAATGAGGTAATGGAGAGACTTTTTGAAAAAGCAACAGACTGGCTACCCTAAGCAATTCAACAGCATTTGTTTTGAACTTTATCCAGAATTCAGAGGTCATCCTGTCAAGCTGCTCATCACAATCAAAACATCATTTCTACTTTTTTCATGTTAAAAATAAAAATAAGGAAGGTACAGTGACACGTCCATTTTAGCTTTGAGGATCATTTTTCAATATTCCCCTCCCTCTTTTTCTCAAAAGATGAATCCAGTTTTCATAGGATACTTCCAGTCCCCCTTAGATCAAAAATATAAAAGGCAATGGATCTATGACTTACATTTGTTTTATTGGGGATGGAGAATTATTGATTTACAGGGCTAATCAAGCCTACCAGGCTTCTTCATGTTATTATGGGCATTCCCTTCTTGTGCGCAACCACAGCACAGAAATGCCCTACCACCATTTTTTCAGTCAAGTTGAGGACCACATGGGATTTTTTTGTTTTTCCCATTCTTATTTATGCATATAAATTTACATATGTTATAATAATGTTTAACACACACTCACCAATCAAAAAAGAAAGAAAAGTGTATGTGGAAAAGACTTCATGGGAAAAATGGAAAGCAGGGAAGGAGAAGGGACTAAGGAGATCAAAGGTAGAATTTGAGGTATCCTGACATAATAGGAAAAACTATTCTGCCTCACAGATAATTCATCTGTAACCTGAGATTAGGATTTTTAATCAGTCCAGATTGTTTTATTTTATTGTCTTGTTGAATACTGTCCAGGCATAATACATATTTTCAATATATTTTAAGGTAGCTCTGGTTTCCTGCAGGAGTCTTGAGTGTGACAATAATCAGCTATAGCAGCAGCCTTAAATGGGATGCCTTAATCCACAGTCCCTATAATTCTCAATTAGCCTGGTTAATGGCAATCTTAGCTTAATATACCTGGAAAGGACCCAGTTAGGAAAGGTTGAACTATAGTTACCCCTGTTCTGGCTAAGCTCAACAAAAAGCAAAGCAATACCACAGGCCAAGATTTTTTTTTTTTAAATTTGATTTATATGCCGCCCTTCTCCGGAGACTCAGGGTGGCTTACAATGCGTTAAGCAATAGCCTTCATACTTTTGTATATTTGTACAAAGTCAGCTTATTGCCCCCACAATCTGGGTCCTCATTTATTTAAAGAACATTAGTTAAAAAGTTATGAAGATTTAAAGATTTTTCCTTGTGCTTCTTTTGGTGACTTTTTTGTTGTTTTACAATTGTCAGAACCTTTCAAATTAACGTTCTACAATGAAAAGCTTCCCCGCCCCCCCTAGAGTGAAATCCTTTTTTCAGTGTCTACAAATTGATGCAGAGGGCCATTTGTAGGCACCAGGCTAGAAGCAGAGATCATGAGTTCTAGTTCTCTCTTAGACACAAAGCCAGATGGTGACTTTGGGCCAGTTAGCCCTAGGAAGGAGGCAGTGACAAAGTACTTTTAAAATCTTTCCAAGGAAACTGCAGGGACTTGTCTGGAAGACACCAAAACAAAATAAACACCCAACAACCCCAAATTGTCATAACATTTTCTTAAGTGCTCCCTTTTAGTTGATCTACCTTTTCAGAATTGCTGTTGTGATACAGCAGACATTTTACAACACAGTTTTCATCTTTTTAATTATTTATTTACTTGTAATGAGGTTATTTAAGCAAAAATACTTAATTAGGTAATTTTTCTTTTTGGATTGCTATAATTGGAGAGGGTTATTTTTATAGAAACATACATTACATTTCACACACAGATGGTAACCTAAGATCCTCTATATAAAACATCAAAAGATGTTTTTACTTCAAATGCTCTGATTTTCACCCATAAACTTGTTTGAAGTTGTTGATCATCCATGCCTACTCAGGCAGAATGTGCTGTCTTACAAAATAGTTATTTGCATGTTTTTTTCTAATTGAAAAACAAACTTAATTTCTGAGTTGCCAAATATGAGAAATACCTACATTTTTAGGTAGTGTATTTTATTAGGTTAATAAACAGCTTCTCTCTATCCCTTTTTACTAATGCTCTGCACCAAGCTCAGTTGAAGTTTTTCTTAAACCCAATGATTGAAATATATGGTATAAGTGCCTTATCAGAATGCTTGGTTTCATTGCTAGTGTTTTAACTTTTGAAACTAAATTGTACTGGTTTATTCTCAATCTGTCAGTACTTAAGAAGGTCATTTTCCTGGGCATACCAGGTTCTAAGTCAACCCAGAAAATTCATCTGGTATGGCTACCTGGAGGCAGTGCTTTTGTTTGCACTAAGGTTAAAACAATTTTGACTTAAAGTTTTGGCATTTAAGTATTGAGCAAAATACTTCACCCAAGCAAATAAACTGAGCAAAAAAATGAGTAAAACCAAACAAAAATTGAGGGCTATTTGGTGTATTGGTTAAGATGCTAGGCTAGGAACTGGGAATACTGTTAAGTTCTAGTCTTGCTTTAGGCATAAAAGCCACTGGGTAAATTGGTCCAGTCCCACACTCAGTGCAACTACCTCATGGGTTGTTGTGGGTAAAGTAGGAGAAAGGAGTATTATGTACATTTGTGGCCTTGAGTTACTAATAAAGTAATAAAAGTGAGATACAATTCTAAAAAAAACCCACACCAGTAAAATGAAAACCTGATATTCTCATCTCTTTGTGCAGTAATAAATCCATTACAAAGTATTTGATAAAATAAGCACATTACATAATCTCTACAGAAAGGGTATTAAAATGGCAAAATACTGCTAGCCTTTTGCATAATTGGCAGTGGATTAGTGAACTAATCTCTTTGTACATAATTGAAAGATTTTACCAGAATATAAAAAGTGCAATATATTTAATAAGATTATTAATTTTTAAATATGACTGATTCTACCATCGTCTTTCTTAATGTTCATGTCAAATACATTTACGAGTACAGCTGCACCCCAAATTTATATTTGTTCTTCCTTGTAAATATAAAGCTATTTTAACATGATACATTAGCTTTCTAATCAAGAACCAGATGGTTTACTTTTAAACCAGTGTGTAGAGTCTGTATTTATGTTCATAATGAAACATTGTCTTAAAATACTTAACCAAGGTTTGATTAAAATAAATTTTGGGGGTAGTTGGCTAGTATATGAAAAATCCACATAATTTTGTATATTACTATACTTAAGTGCCTTCAGGAATTCACCACCACTACCACCATCATAATATTCTACTCTGACAGTTAATGAACTGCTATTAGTGTTGAATAATCACTTGCCAAAAATATCCTGTTCAAATCTGCCAAGCTGATTACATTTAGAAAAGGAAGCTAATCATATGGCATTTGCCACATTCATTAAAGTATCAATAGCATTCTCCTTTATGGCATTTTCTATTTTTCTATTTTTGAATATCTTATGTAAGTAGATTAAAAAAATCCTTTAAACATTTAAAGACTTTTTAGCATATTGGGAAAGTATAGTTGCTTCAAAATTTGTCCTACATGTTATTTTATATAAGGAGACACGGATAGAAATTTTGTGCATTTGTATATGCTTGCACTCGTGCAGTCTGATCCTGCTAATATTCCAGTATGTCTCCATCCCCCCGCCCCCACCACACTCAGAGTTTGGTTGTGTTAAATGCTAGGTAAATATGTAAGTTAAAATAATATGGGTATCTGATACCACTTAACACCTTTATCCTTATTATCCAGACATATTTCATATGTATTAGAATTTTTGAAGCAGATTTGGGGGAGGGAATTATATTACTAGCATTCATTTAATTTATGACATACCAGTATATACTACTGCAGTCATTCTAATAGAGTTCTTTCAGTACTGGACCTGAACCTAGGAAGTTCAAGTTCTGTTCTACTAGGTAAATGGCTGAGTGTTTTTTGTAATTGTTTCCTCTCCGCCCAATTAACCTCATAGGCTACGTTTTGGGGAAAGTTAGCATGCTCTTTATGTTGCCTTGAGCCCATGAAAAAGCATCAAGCTAAAAAGTTAAAAATATATTAGTTTTTAATTTTATATTTGCATATGCCAAGGCAAGCATATGCCAAGCAGATATACTCCATATGTGAAATCCCAAACTTTAAAATAAAATTAAATCTAGAAAGAATATGGTTTATAGTATACTGCAGTAGATAATGCTTTTGCAGATCATCTAACATAGATTAGAACATATGGAAAAAGAGAAGCCAGATGTTTAAGCTGGCTTTAGAATAGGCCAAGGAACATGAGACATTTCTGATTTCTGCTGGATAACTGAGAAAACAAGGAATAGCAAAAAGATGTCAGTTGGCACTTCATTGATTACAGAAAGGCCTTTGATTGTGTGGATTACACAAAGCTTGGAATGTGCTTAGAAAAAATGGGAATCTTAGAACATTTTGTTGGCCTCATGCTAAACCTATACATTGACCAGAAAGCCACAGAACTGATTGAACATGGTGAAAGTGCCTTCAGGTTGGCAAAGAAGTGGAAAAATGCTGCATGCTGCTTGCTTCACTATTTATTCAATTGATCAATTGATATGCTGAATATATATTTATATATATTGATGTAAGTTGTATTGGAAGATGAGTATGGTTCTAAAGTTGGAAGAAGAAACATCAAAACCTGGGTTATGTCATGACATTATGCTGATAGCTGAAAATGCAAAAGAACTTTTGTTATAGTGGTAAAGATAAAGGAGCACAATGAAAAAATGGACTAGAATTAAAATTGAATATAAAGAAGATAGACTAATGACAACCAGTACAACTACTACTTTATTTATTTATATCCCGTCTTTATTATTTTTATAAGTAACGCAAGGCAGCAGACGTATCCAACATATCTTTCTCTTTTTCCCACAACAACCCTGTGAGGTGGGTTGGGCTGAGAGAGAATGACCAGCCCAAGGTCATTCAGCTGGCTTTCATGGCTAGAGTGAGATTATAATTCATGGTCTTCCATTTTATAGCTTGGTGCCTTCACTACTAGACAAAACTCGCTCTCAGACAAGTTTTAGAACTGACAATGAAGATATCAAAAAGATAAAATAGCTTCTCTGATTACTAAAGAAACAAGTAGTCAGGAATTATACTGTGTTTTGATAGAGCAGTCATGAAGACCTTGGGGAAAAATATTTCGATGCCATAAAGATTAGAATAGTGCAATCAGTGGTATTCCTCATGACACTGTAAAGAAGTAAAAATTGTCTTCAAAAAAGCAGACTAGAAAGAGTATTGATGCTTTTTAACTTTGGTGTTGGAGAAGTCTTCTGAAAATACTATGGGCAGCCAAAAAATCCTAAGCAAATGGATAATTGAACAAACCAACCCAGTATTCTCACTCTGGACCGAATGATGAGACCTAAATTATCCTACTTCAGACACATTATGCAAAGATCTATCTCTTTGGAGAAAGCTTTAATGCTGGAAAAGGTGGAAGGAAAGAGAAGAAAATGTCCACCAGCAGCAATATGGATGGGTTAATTTCCAGATGTACATTTTAGGGCATTTTGCAAAGGCCTGTGCCTTGATTTTATTGCACTGCCTTTCTAGAGCTTCTGCATTACAGTATTTGGCCTATAGTCTTTTTGGGCCAGTATGGTCTGGGAGAGCAGAACTACATTTTAGCTATAACTAGATAATTGTTATATTCTTCTCTGCCAATTTGGAAAAGATGATGAAAGGTTATTAATCTTGGCAATTATAGGATTGATATAATTATGGTACCAAACTGTATCCCTGCTAAACTGTTGATAGGGATCTCCTTAGTATAATGGCCTTGGAAGTTGCATTTGACCTTTATAGTTGTCATATAATTTATAGATCCGCAGAAGAAGCCTTTAGTCTATGGCTGCATTTTTCTGATAGTGCTGAGGCAATGATAGCAAATAGGAACTATTAGGGCAAGACCTCAGTCTTTGGGAATGATTGCTGTTCAATCAAAGTATGTAAACAGGAAGACTAATACTGGAATCCCCCCTGAATAATAGTTCTGAACTTTTATCTTAATCCACTGCAATTTGTATGAAGCGTTTTTATACTTCCTGCTGTGAGTTATTTAAGTTTTATTTAAAGAAATGGTATGTTCAGAGATTGGTTCAGCTCACTATAAGTTCAATTAATAATAAATTAGTCCAATTAATAATAAAAATATTTAGAAGTTATTCAGTTTTTTTCTTGACTGTCCAAAGCACTAATGATAGGATATAAGGAAGAAAAATATCTATTAGTTGATCTGCAACTGCACAGATTGTGTGACCAATGTTACCTCCACAATATTATAATATTTTTTTCAGGAAATTGAATTATTTATAATGAATAGTCCCCTTTATTAATCTTCCTGTAAGGTAGTTAACATTAGCAGCTGTTAAAGGCCATGTATTTAAGGTACCATGAACACTAATAATTCGGATTTATTTTAGCATTTTTCCAAACTAGCAAGAGTCTCCGTTTAATGTTATTAAATATTAGGATAGAATGTCATTAAAGTGGTGGTGCTGATAGCAGTTTGCCACTGTTGAAAGAACAGCTGGTTCAAATAGATTCTATGAAAGAAATTGAGGGCAAGGTAGTTTGGCCAAATTGCACCAGATGTAGAAGATTGTTGTCCTTTCATAATAAAATACTGAGATAGTAACTAGCAGGTTAGCATAGCATTGTGTGTCTCTGTGTTGTTGTTTTTCATAACATAACATAACATAAAAATAACTCTGAAGTCAGAGTGTACTACCAATCTGACTGGGTAGTTATAAGCCTATAAAAATCTGGTTGTTGTCTATTGACTATGCCTACATTCTACTGAACCATGGCTAATTAAACCTTGGCTATATTATAAATACAATTATATGCCAGCAGCTGGGCAGAAATAATTTACAATGACTTTCCATGGTATTTTTGAGCTATTTTTAAAAGTGTAAGCAATGATGAAATGAAATAGCTTTTATATAAATACTGTACTTTGTGTAAAGGTAAGCTCCTTCTTTTGCCATAACATTATTTGGGATAATTATCCTAAAGTTCCTTAGCTCTTTGTGTTTTTCATTGTCTACGTTTCACATCTAAAGCTTTCAGTAGGGTTCTGTTTTATTGCTTTGGAATGAAATTATACACATTTATTGTATGTGTGCTGATTGAATAAAATTACATTTCCAAAATAATTTGGTTACCTTTATCTAAAATCTTTAGATTTTAATAACTTTTAAGAAAAACAGGTTTCCTAGAAGAATGATACCACTATGATCATGAGGAAGTTATTTTGCTTTTAAAGTTATTTGAGGAGCCATCAACACTCTACTCATTTTGTAATTAATGTGTGATTATTAATTTGTGCTTCTCAATTACATAGAAGTCTATTAAAATCTAAATAATTATAAAAAACTATTGAAGATTCAATGTTTCAAAAAGACTGAACAACTACTCCTTAAATATACTAAAACTGCTTTAAAAGATGTCTGAGCACATAATGAAAATTGTTCTTGTATATCTTGGCAGTTTGTTAAAACCTGCTAACTTTTAAAGCTAGCTGTTGTTTTGATAGATTACACTCAAGGTCACCTTCTTGTTTAAATGAGGTTTTGTTTGGTGTAATTAAACCATGCCAGGTGTATTGGAAACAGAAGGTTTGGATAATTCAGAGTAAATGAGAACAAAATACAAGGCCATTATTTGTCTCTAGTGAGCTTCCAAGTGAATGTTGTATATAGAACTATTTATAATACATTTTACATGGTCAAGGATTGCTTGAAGTTGCTGCTTGCGGCATTTAAATTAAATCACTCACAGATTTTTACATACCAATTACAACTATATTCTTATATCTGTCCCTAAACTTTAAGTGAATAACATTTAGTGTCTAGTCATGAAACTAAGTGAATATAAGTTATAATTATAGTGGTTTTGATTAAGAGGTGCTATTATACTGCATTTCAACATACCTTTAATATATGTTTGTTTTCAGTAGTGATATCCCATGTACTAGGCAGCTTTGAAATATTATTTTATTAATTTTAATATGAGTGAATTAGTTTAAATAGTACTGTAATAAAGGACCAAGGTACAAATCCAATTTGTCCACCATAAATCAAAGTTAAATCTATCTTTATTCAGGGGAATGCTCTAGGCAGTATATATAAAATATGATAATAACTTTCATTTCCTCCCTTAAAGTTTAAATTCAGAAAAAAATGTGTGCTAACTGAATATATAATATTTTAAAATATTCAAATTAAAAACATTGCAATTAGAAGGTCGAATTTGCATAAAAGTAGCATTTATCAATTATTTCTTAGTTTTTAAAATTACTGTTACATGCTAGAAAAAAACTTCATGTATTGATAAATCAGATTAACATTCTAATTTAGATATCACCCAATTTGAGACCGAAGCATGTTTTCTGAAACAATCCTTCCCATGTAGCATGCATCTATATGAACAGTAATTAATTTGTAAATACAGTTTATAGATCAATTTAGTCTGCACAATCTTAACTACTTAGTGTCATAGTTAAAGTCTTGGACTTGGATTGGGAAGACTGAGATTCAAGACCACCTTCATGCCAGTTACACTCTCATAGCCCACTTTACCTCAAAGTGTTGCTGTGGAGATGAAAATAATAAATATCTCTTAAATTTTTTTAAGCTCTTGAAGTTATGGCAGGAGACAAATGATTGTCAGTTAATACCTGGGATGTGAAGGTTGAAGTACAGATGTCCAACACCATCAGAATCTCTTTTTAAACTATTGCAAATAGAATTAGTTGTTTTTTTGTGGACTCTTCCTACTTTATAATTAGATGATTCTCTGTAAGGGGGGGAATGAAAACTTGAAAGGGACCTGGCTGACCTTGAGTGTCTTGTAATGAGGGGTTCAATTAAAAAAAAAACTTAATGATTTTTGATGAAAAATAATATTAAAATCTTCGTAAGATGACCATAACACCAAGAGTAATATGCTCCAAGTCCCCTGTATTAAATAAAAGCCTTAAGAACAAATGCATACAAAGCCAGAATTGAGAAGACAATAATAGACAGCAAAGAAGCTGAAAAAATAACAGACCTCTTAATTATCTGCTGCAAGAAAATCACACAGATAGAATATAAACAATGGCATGACAAAGTAGTAACAGTGGTGTTTTGTAATATCAATGCCATTGCCTGCAAGGAAGAACTGGTGGGGCCACAAAATAGACAAAATAATAGAAAACGAAGAAACTAAAGTGCTCTACGTCTTCTAAAGTAGAAGACTTTAGAAATCTTCAAGTAGATCAGCATCTGCCACATAACACTCAGACTTAGCAATTGTTAAACATATATATATGAAAAAGTCTAGATAGTGGATATTTCAATATCTGGATAGTTGAATAGAAGAGAAAGAACTAGAGAAATTCACAAAATACTTCAAACTATATGTTTTAATTTTTTTTAATTTTGTAATGCTTTTTTACTGTTTTAATGCTTTTATTGTTTTAAACTCTTTTTTAAATTTTAATTGTAATATGTTTTGAATTGTGAGTCATTTGCCGAGGTTGACGGATATAGAAATTAATTGATTGATTGATTGATTGATTGAATGAATGAATGAATGAATGGCATTGACAAAATCACCCTCAGTCAATTGCAAAAGGCAGCTTTACTGGAATCAGTTTACCTTCTACAACAATATCTTTAACACTATCAAACAATATCTTCCTATCCCAAGTCCTTGGAAAGGACTTGCTAGGTGGATAAAAATGTTAAATTCAAAATATCTGCAAAAATTATCATGTGCCAGTAATGAAAAATTAGTGGAAACAGAGTTGAAAAGGTAGTAAAAATGAGCAGGTTAAAATATTGTGGGATTTCCGACTACAAACTGATAAAATCTTGGCTCATAATGTACCAGATTTAACTGTGGTTGAAAAGAAGAAAGTGTGGAAATTGATGTTGGCAATACCAGAAAATACAGAAGACAAAGAATTGGAGAGGATCATAAAGTATGAAGTCTTGAAAACATAAATTGAAGGACTATGGCATAAACTAACCATGGTGGTCCCAATGGTTATCAGCACATGGATGCCGTACCAAAAAATCTTGGCACTCAGAAAATCTTGGCACTCAGAAAATCTGCACATTGACAAAATTTCTATCTGTCAGTTACAAATCTGCTTGGATTCGCTGAAATATTACAACATCCTAGGTTCTTTGGAACAAGTTGATAATGTATAAAGGCCAACATCAGCTAAAGAACTGCCAGTTGTGATTTCACAGTTTTGTGTATGTAATAATAATGCATTATTTAAATCCAAAGAGGGCCTAGCTCAGTGATGGCTAACCTTTTTGCCGTCACGTGCCAAAAGCGGGGGGAGCGGGGGGAGGTCGCTCACGTGCGTGCCCACACCCATAATTCAATGCGCCCTGCCTATGTGCATGCACGTGCACCCCCCCGTACCCCTCCACTTTTAGCACATGATGGCCCGGTGGGCCCATTTTTCACCTTTCCCAGGCTCCAGAGGCTTTCTAGGAGCCCGTGGAGGGCAAAAACGGTCTTCCCCACCGACCCAGAGGCCCTCCAGAGGCCAGAAACAGCCCATTTCCCAACTTCCGGTGGGATCAGAAGGCCCCAAAATCAGCCGGCCGGTGCACGCATGCATGCTGGAGTTGTGCTACAGCAATGCTCACGTGCCCACTGATATGTCTCCGAGTGCCACCTGTGGCACCCATGCCATAGGTTCGCCATCACGGGCCTAGCTCATTCATTTAAAATAATGCAATAACATTTTCCATTGGGATTATATAGTACAAAAGCATAATTGCATGAAGAATGAAAGACTGATAGGGATGCTTTCATCTCCAGGGAAATCTTAGGTATTCTGCTTGAAATAAATATCCTACTTTTCCTTTGAAAGTGATTGAAAGAGCCATGGTGGTGCATTGGTTAGAATGCACTATTGCAAGCTACTTCTGCTGACTGCTGGCTGCCAGCAGTTCGGCAGTTCAAGTCTCACTGGCTCAAGGTTGATTTAGCCTTCTATCCTTCCAAGGTCGGTAAAATGAGGACCCAGACTGACTCTATAATCTTCTTAAAGAGGCAGTTGTAAAGCACTGTGTAAAGCACTGTGAAGCAGTATATAAGTGTAAGTGCTATTGCTATTACTATTGAGAAGTTATTTGGATTTCATATAAGGTGGTCACCTCCTTGCTATTCATTAAAGCAGCTTGTCTTGCAGGCTTCTGTTCAAGCCTGAAAAAGATAAGCTGCTTTAAAGAGCCCGATCATTGAAGTTAATGCAACTCTAACTTTCCTCTTCTAGGACTTAACAAAAACTATTTGTTTTAATGTGATGTACTTTGTTGCAAACACAAAGTCCTTTGAGTTTTTTTATAATCAATCACTTGGTATTAACAATTAGAAATGAAAATAATTATTAAATAGTAAGAGGCTGTATATCTAGTAGCATTTTATTCAGATGCCATTAACGTGTATTAATAATACCGGTAGAAATAATTTTAAACGTATTATTTATTGAACTGAAGCTTTTAATGCCTATTAAGGCATTTTTCTACCTAAATGTATTTTTATAATATGACTTAAATTTAGGGATGAGAGTTGGACATAAGCCATTGTCAAAGACCACAAGAGACATTTCATTTTGCATAGAGTGATAATATGTTTTGTTTCACTCCTTTTTTATTTGGAAAACATTTATACTGCCTGAAAACTTTCCTGTTTGTGATCATGGGAGTTTGGGAGTTTTATTGTGTGACTGCAAATGTTTTTTAAAATGTAGAAATAGGAAGATGCAGCACAAAGCATAACATCTCCAGAACTTTGGTGTGTTATTAACTGGGGGTAATATTACTTTGCTACAAACGTTATGCTACCAATGTTTGAGCTGCGGAATTTTTTTTCTAATTAAAGCAAGAACTGTGGTTTCTGCGTGTGCTATTAATCCTGCTTTGAAGTGTTTTTCCTTGCTTTTCTTTCTCAAAGCTCTAGCATTATTTTTCTAATTCTGAAAAAGGATGTACATTTGCATAACTTGATAAAGTAATAAAGTGGGCTTGAAGAAATTGGGGAAAATATATCACTTTTTCTGGAGTACTTCATTCTGAAGTGACTTTTTCTGATGTTATCATTCAGATCAAATAAACAAAATCTCAATCTCAAAGGCAAATTTCATAGTTGTATGTCTTCTGATTAATGCTTTGTTAATGTGACATGATTAATATTCTTCTTATTAAGAATCTTATTAAGTTTTGAGAGCTTATCTTCTGCTTTTAAAGTAACAGTAATGCCGCACACCCAAATACATGCGTACACATGCATTTTGTTCATTTTTGCCTGTGAATTAGGTTGTGTTTACTAACTTCTGATTACTTGTTTATAACTCAGCATGTAGCTTAGATTTAGAGAGAGAAATCCCTGTCAGCTTTTTGCCAAGCTTTTGAGGAAATATTTGATATGATTAATGCTCTTATGATTATATTGCATGAAATCAATTTTGTTCATTTTGTATTGTGCAAGCGTGACTGCTTGTTATGGCCTATTTTGGAGAGACTATGCTCATTTTTTAAATCCAAGATGATATATTCAGTATTGCCATGGATTTTCCTGGCAACATTCATCGCATTGATGTTTGCAATTTATAAACAAAAATTAGCATGTTTTGCTAAGAGAATTTCATGCTATTCAAAGGTCAGAGGATAATTTTTAAGGATTTGAATAGAGAGTTAATTTTCATCTAACTTTTCAACCTGAAAGAAGCCTGAAAGTGACAGATGGATTAATAGTTTATAATTAGTTTATTATGACTTCTGTGTCCTGATGTTATGCCTCCTCTTGAAAAGTATTATCAGAGGATAAGAAAGAAATGCACACATGTCACTGGCCATGATTGTATTAGTAACAGAGAAACTTGGGAAACATAGATCCAAATTTGGAGAATCAGGAGAAAGAAGGATTTTCACTTGACTAAGAAGGAAAGAAAGAAGGCTCTCCACGTGCATATCTGCAGGTTTGGGGCTAAAGATGCAGGACATATCTAAAAATTAAGTTCTCTTTAGAAGTAAGAGCTTATTTCACTGTTAGAATCCTACTCAGGACAAGTTTTATACTATAATAGTTGACAAAACGAGGCATAGGAACTTGGCTTTCTAAGTCCTCAGTGCTGGAAATAAGGTTTCACAATTGATTTCTACATTTGCATTTTGCGCTTGTATTTGTATGCTACATAGACAGTCTCCATAGCATTCTATAAAACACACACACACACACACACATCCATTGATATAGGCTGGAGGAAAAATAGGTAATCTGAACTAAACTAAATTAAGCCACACAGAGTTGCTTTATGAGTGACATAGGCAGCATATAAATTTAACAACTAATATAAAATTTCATGGCTGAAAAGGACTTGAACCAGAATCTGTCCAGTCCTTGATCACTTAACCACTATAGTACTTCTTTGTGGAAAGCTCCATCTTCAAATTCTGTTTGATTTATGACTCTTTATGTGGTTATATAGTTTTTGACTTGCTTATTCAAAAATCAACATTTCAGTCAGTGATTCACTTAGTATTTTCCTTTTAGTGATACCCATTGCTGACAATTTATACTACGTGTTTTATTCCACCAGAGGTTCAGACCTTTTTCTTTTATTTAAATTATATTATCACAGATAACTAAATATATAGGAGATAACTTCTTTAATTTATTATATTTCTCCTACAGTTATGGATTCCAGATTGTTTTTTATTCTTAGTTGGCTTTTCAATGATTGCTTAAATAAGTTAGCCATTCTTAATATTTTATTTATTTATTTATTTATTAGATTTGTATACCGCCCTACTCCCGAAGGACTCATGGTGGTGAACAGTTAAACGATAAATACAGTATACAAATATTCAGAAACCGATTAAAAATACAATTGAATAGTTTGATTTAGAAATGGAATTAAATTAAACATCTCAAATTTATAGGATAGATTCAGATTTAAAGAATTTAAAAGTGGTTTTAAGGGCAGTTAGGTCAGGCCGGCTTGCATGAATAGGAATGTTTTGAGGGCCTGGCGGAAAGCCCGAAGATCTGGGATTAACTGTATTTCTGAGGGCAGCTCGTTCCAGATTGTGGGTACTCCCACAGAGAAGGCTCTCCCCCTGGGGGCCGCCAGTCGACATTGTTTGGCCGACGGCACCCTGAGAAGTCCCTCTTTATGGGAGTGTACTGGTCGGTGGGAGGTTATTGGTGGCAGAAGGCGGTCTTGTAGATACCCCGGTCCTAAGCCATGGAGCGCTTTAAAGATGGTAACTGAAACCTTGAAGCGCACCCGGAAGACCACAGGGAGCCAGTGCAGCTCTCGCAGAAAGAGAGCCACATGGGAGTGCCACGCTGCTCCCATAACGACCTGCGCGGCTGCATTAACTGGAGCCTCTGGATGCTCTTCAAGGGGAGCCCCATGTAGAGAGCATTGCAGTAGTCCATGTGGGAAGTGACGAGGGCATGAGTGACTGTATTTAACGAGTCCCGATCTAGAAAGGGACGCAACTGGCGTATCAGGCGAACCTGATAAAAAGCTCTCCTGGCCACAGCCGTCAAGTGTTCTTCTAAAGACAGCCGTGAGTCTAGGAGGACATCTAGGTTGCGAGCCCTCTCTGTGGGGGCTAATGACTCGCCCCCAATAGTCAATGATGGTATCAATTGACTATAACGGGATGATGGAAACCACAGCCACTCGGTCTTGGATGGGTTTAGCCTGAGTCTGTTCCTCCCCATCCAGATCCGTACAGCCTCCAAGCACTGGGACATCACTTCAAGGGCATCATTGGGATGGTTTGGGGTGGAGATGTACAGCTGAGTGTCATCAGTGTATTGGTGGTACTTCACCCCAAAACCACGGATGATCTCACTCAGTGGCTTCACATAAATGTTGAACAGGAGGGGTGAGAGAACCGACCCTTGTGGCACCCCACATACAAGGGGCCCCCCAGTCAACACAGTCTGCGACTGGTCAGAGAGAAAGGATCACATAATAAGATGTGATCCAGCACAATTTCATTGCGTGTGGAAGAAGGCACTGATAAAACACTTCTGTATTTTACCACATGGCTAAATAAAGTTATTGATGACATAGTGCTAGGTGATAGGCTCATTGTGGCATTCAACATGCTATTGAGTGAACCAAGGATCTTTTGAAGTATTACTGTTGCTTATGATACGGCTAAATTAAATCCTTCAGAAGGTCTAGTTGTTGTTAAATCTATCAAACACAGTTATCTTTGTTTTCCATATACTGGCTCTTGGTTGTGTCAGAATGCTTTACTAATGTAATATTTAGGAGTCAAGCTTCAGCTCCATATTTATATAAATAATCCTTAGGTTTAAGCCTATTCATTTTATCATATGCTTTCAGTAAATTAAGTCACTTTCTCAATGGATATTTCTCAATGACCAATTAAAAACTAAAAACTGATCCTATTTTTACCTGGCATAAAGCCACATTGCATTTCTCAATTTTTTTCCTTGTCTATTATATTCTCTGAATGAAAGTCTGCCATTTATGTTCCCAGGCACATTAACAAAGAAATCTCTCTGTGGTTTTTGCCTTCACTCTTTCTACTTTCCCCTTTGTATAGGGAAACAATCATGGCATTCTTCCAATTATCATACACAGATGTAATCATCACATGCCGTTGCACAGACATTTCATGTTATCTTCATCATTTTAAAAATATTTTTCTGTTACGCCATCCTGCTACTTTACCATTTTTCCACATTCTTATAGCATTATAAACTCATTTTCCATCTTTTTTCCTGTATACAGTAGTAACATTTATAGCACTCATTTTAATTCTGCTTTTCAAAATGCCCATACAAATCTCTGAAATTCTCCTACCACAGTCTGTCACTTCAGGGTACTAACAACATGATTACGTTATGTTGTTATGTTATTTATTTTTCATACATCTGAACTGCCCATCCACCTCAGAGGGATCTGGACAACGTACAGTAAATTGTTAAAATATAAAAGTTACATATAAAAGTTAAAAATTAGAAGGCGGCAAGGGTGATTAAATGCTATTAAAATTAGATAAAAGGTAAAGGGAGAACTTTCAGAGGACTAACCAGCCCTATGACTGAATGCTTCTCTGAGCCTCAGAGCCATGTGTTAATTCCTTTTTGGAAGGCCAGGAGTGTGGGGGCCTACCTCAACTCCCGGGGGAGAAGATTTCATAGGTTGGGGGCAACAGCAGGGAATGCTCTCTTTCTAAACCCTGCCAATCAGATTTCTTGAATTGACAGGGTCTGCAATATACTCCCTGCCTGACCGGGTGGGATGGGATGACGTAGTGGGTCAAATATGTTTCTGTAGGTAGCCTGGCCAATGCCATGTAGGGCTTTATAAGTCACAATCAACATCCTTTGAATTAGACCCACAAGCAAATTGGCATCAATGTAGTTCACAGAAGAGAGGCATTGCCTAAAATTTTCTTTGAATGCCTAAAATTTCTTTGAATGCCTAAAATTTCTCCTGCGGCCACATTTTGAACCAGCTAAAGCTGCTGAATACTTTTCAAGTGTAGTGTTGTGTAGAGCAGGGGTCTCCAACCTTGGCAACTTTAAAACGTGTGGACTTCAAATCCCAGAATTCCTCAGCCAGCTTTGCTCAGCAATGCTGAGTTTATGAAAATAGATACAGTATATGTCAGAACTATGCACACCCATTTTTTTCTTTACTAAATTCTGAATGTCAATAAAATTAAACTCTGAATGAATTCTGCAATACACACACACACACACACCTAAATATGATTCAAAATTGTATGCACATATTTCAACTAATCATAGCAAAAAGTTAATTTTGTCCTTGATGTACTACTGTCCAACTACATTTATTTTTATTTCTGGAGAGATTAATGCATTAAAGGTGTTTAGCTGGTGGGTAAGGATGTAATATTATCCTGCCTGCATGAGTCATGTGCTTTTAAAAAAACCAATCTGGCTGCAGGTTATTTTTCTAAAGGTCATTGTAAAGGTGAATAGCAGAGATTAAATGATATCATTTTTATGTTTACCTTTATTATACTGTGCAGAAATAGGGCAACCTGGAAAAATTACTTCATTTGGATTTCCTCATAACTTCCTAAGCCACTTGTTGGTTCATTCAGCTGGAGGGAATTGCACAGAGCTATTCTGAACTTGACAATTGCTGTACTGTGTCGAGTGCCTTTATCATCCTGAAACAAAGGCAATATTATTAAAGAGAGAAGTATGCTGTTGAATTTATAAACCAAGGTAAACAAACGTACAAAAAAGCTTAATTCTTGTCTAGGTTTTCAGCTGAAAATCCATACTACAATTGCAGATCCTTCAGCAATGTGGTTGATTAGATCCTGATTTATGCTAGTGAAAGCAAACTTAGGGATCAAATGAAATTATTTCCTGTCGAATAATATAATATTGTATCATTTATCCAGAGTTGGGGTGGGGACCTTTGTTGCCATAGTTTCGTCAAATGCCAACCTGCTTGTACTCTATTGTGATTATTTAGTCCTCCTTGAAACTCATTAGCTGTGTTCTATTAATTTTTGAAGCAGAGATTTTCTCTAAATAGGCCATTAAGAATGTCACCTGTAACTTTATCAGAAAGGTGTTTACCAGGACAAAATTATTTCAGGCTAATAAAAATGTTACCATGATTGGGTCAGATCCATCACATTTAAACAATAGTTGACATATACTTTGCTTGGAATTCATTTCTTGTGGCAGATTTTCATAATTCAGTATGTAATATACAACTTTCTATGTGTTGCAAACCATCTATACTGGTTTGCAGGAAAATGAAGGCAATACAGCACATATATATACATAATAGCCCATTAGCAAAGGAAACTAAAAAAGGCTCTACTCAAGCATTTGAAAACAGTACCACTGGCTCAGAAAGTAGGAGTAAATATGGCACCTGTGAATGGAAGTGAAATGGGAAGGGGGGGAAGACAGACAATTTGGCATAGGATTAATGTTTCATGTAATCCTATGCCAAATTCACATTACAGAGAGAAAAATTCAGCTAGGCAATCTCTACTCTCAAAGCAGGGCTGTGACCTGCCTCCGAGCCCAGCCTTAATTCACTTCCTCTTAAACCAGATCTGCAAGCATGATTCTGCTGTTGTGTCTTCTACTAAGGCTGAACATGTCAGTGGAGTGAGCTTACAAGAATCACAATCACAACTGGCTAATGAAGCTACAAGTTTTGAGTTGTCCACAGTTTCTGATTTGAAGTATCTCATCAGGTTTGAGTGCCAATAAATGCACTTGTGACTGCCCTTGACAAACAGGATCAGAGGATGGAGTTTTGAATAAGATTTGGGCCTCTCTTATCTTAAATTCCATCCCCTGACATTACTCAATTCCTAAACTGGTGCAAACTTAATCCACCTGGAGGACTAGATCTTGTTCTCCATCTCTGCTATGTCTGATGGTTGGCAGTGGATTTGTGTAACATATGCCATCTGATCTTTTTAACAGGAGATATCCAGAATTTCTCTATGCCATTCCTATGCTATTAACAGAATAACGGAATAACAGAGTTGGAAGGGACCTTGAATGTACCATTAAGCAATAGGACATGATTAGTCTCTAGGAAATTATGACACTTTTTAAATTAATTAAAAACAATAGGTTTTTCATTTTAAAAAGGTTCTAGAGCTGTATGTGATGGATTAATATTTTTACTTTGAATTGTAATACTAATATTTTTTTTTCAGATTTTCGTCTCTATAGCCTTTAGGTATCAAAATAGAAAGAATTGGTACCTGCGCCTTTTTGTCTCTAATATGACAGCTGTTTTAATTTGCATATGTGTATGGATTTCAGACATAAATAAATACAATTCCCACATGTGGTGAGATTGAGAGTGGGTTTTATCACATACTTCACAGTTCTTCTCCAAAAAGGAATTAGAAGAGGAATCAGTATTGAGCTTGTTAGCATGTAATATATTATAGGAGCATCTGGGATTTAAATAAACATGGAACCACAATTTTAATGTCTATAAATAATAAGTGGAAGATGTATAAGTCTGATAGTCACACATATACTTTCCTTGAGACTGTTCCTATAATCAATGTAAATAAGTATCTATTATGAACACAGATGAAGAACACATAAATTGAATACAACATATACCAAAGCGAATGCTTCTGTAACATACATAGTTATTAGTAAAATAGATAAAAAATAATATTGTTCATACTATTTTAATTAAAGTTAATTTTAAAAGCAGGTGTCAAGACTTATATGAACAACAAAGTTCATATTGAACTCCATCATCATTATATATATGGTAATATAGAAAATGAATAGCAGCAGTTTGTACAAAAGTTAGTTTTTGTACTTCTGAGCCAGTCTTAAGAAGATGACTATTGTAATTAAATCTACAAGCGCAAGCTTAGACAAAAGCATAGAACAACAAACCTGAATGGAAAAATTGGTTGTAAGGGTCAGCTCTCTTGTGAAACTAAAAGAAACACAATGTGCCCAGATAGACTGAAGTAGGGCAAGGGTTGTTGTTGTTGTTGTTATCTACAATGGCATTCAGAAGACGATGCTAATACATTCTGCCATTCTCATAGCATTCATTGCTTTTATTTTTTATCTGTTTTCTTTGAAATCCAGTGATATTAGTTACATGATTCGTGATTCATATTCTTCCATCATCCATATTGCAGGGTAGTTTGTGGAGGAGGAATTTGGTTTTTCTATAGGATTAAATAGACGTACAGTTATCCATAAGAATCATGCACATTGCATTTTCTTCCTCATGATACAGTCCTACCACTGACAGCTTAAATGGTGTCAGTACTTTACCCTAGTATCTTTTACCCTATTAAAGTACTTGGGATGCCTAGATTAAATAAAAATGTGACCTGAAGTACAAAAATGTATTATAGCCTGCTTTATACTTTGATTTATGTAATATTCTCTGACACTCAACTATATTTCTTGATTTTGCATATCTGTTTTTAATTTTTCTACTCGGTGACATGCTTTTGCCCAAACTAGTTTTGAGGATATAAAGAACCTCTTCATTCATCTTTTGGATAGACACTTGGAATTGTGCTTCATTTTGTTCTGTTATTTCATAGACAACTGACTTTATTTTTGTCACAACCAGAAATACCATGTTACATCAATTTATAGCCCTTCTATGTTTAGAGTGGTAGAAGATGCTCAGTTGTTGAATAAATTGTACTTTATAATCTGTGGAATTAAAATAATAATGAGCATGAGAATCCAGGAGAAAAGGGTGTACACTTGAGTTTGGCTTCAGTTTGTTATTGTTATCTTTTCAGTGTTAGTGGACTTTTCAAAGCAAAGCAAAGCAGGAAATTTAATTCATTTCCACATTTTGGTGGTACAATCTGTTGCAGAACAGGGATTGAAAGACAACCTTTTGATTTAAAATTTAATTGGTTTACCATATGCGTTTGAACACATGATAAAATGACTCAAAACTGACATGCATATTGCTTATTATTATTGTGTCTCCTCCTGTGGAAAACATGCTTGCGAATATTTGGGAAGATTGGTGATAATGAAAAGTCTCTTGTTCTATGTTTTGATAATTTACTCATCCACTTGAGTAAACCAGATAAATGACATGGATGCAAATGAACTCACTGAAGTAGAATATTTTGAGTGGATGGATTGGAGTCTGACTTAATCATGCTTAAGACTAAACCTGTTGCTTTTGATTTAGAGGGTTTTCCCCCCCTGTAGTTAGTGTCACTAAAAATTCTATCCAGAATGCTTCCGCTTGCAGAAATCTTTCCTCCCTCAAGCACCGCCTCACTTGTTTTAGAGAGTTCAAAGCGGAAGGGAATTGCATATAACTGAAATGGAAAAAAGTAAACAGAATAGTAATTTAGTCTGCTGAGTTCTGGTGGCTCAGCAGACTAAAGCAGTGTTATTAACTGTTATTAACATCAGATGCCTGCAATTACTGCAAGTTCAAATCCCACCAGGCTCAAGGTTGACTCAGCCTTCCATCCTTTCTAAGGTAGGTAAAATGAGGACCCAGATTGTGGGGGCAATATGCTGACTTTGTATAAAAATATACAAAAGTATGAAGGCTATTGCTTAACACATTGTAAGCCGCCCTGAGTCTCCGGAGAACGGCAGCATATAAACCAAATTTAAAAAAAAAAAAATTGAAGCAACTAAACACTGGTCAAGAAAAGCATTACCCACTGGTAATAATAGAGAGGCTGTTTTATACTCTTGAACTATATCAACTTTCCTCCATCCATGGAGGGGAAATCCTTCAGCCGGAGGCAGGAATGAAGTTGAAACCCTGAAAACGTCAGCATTGTTCTTGTAATCTGCTGATGAGTTTCCCTTCCCCACCATGCATGAAGGGAAAATCCTTTGGAGGATTTCTTCTACCTGCGATGCATGGACATTTACAGAGTGGATTCTTTCTGCATATGCCATGGAGAGTGAATGCCCTACTGGCTTTCATTAACTAGCAAGACAACTAGCAGAATCAGCGCTGGGTACTAGACCAGAGTTGGCATAATCCCTCCTGAATAAAGGAAAGATCATTGAGATTGAGATTACCCATGTGACTCCGGACAGCAGCTCCTTGTGAATAAACTGTGGAAACTTATCCTTTTTTACATTGGCTTATGACTGAGTTGGGATTTTTACATCAAGATCCAAATTTGCAAAGCAGCCTTTATAGGCACTGTGCTTGACAACTTTTATATCTTAATCATTTTTTGGATTACCGTATTCTTTGGAGTATAAGACGCACCTTAGTTTTTGGGGAGGAAAATAAGAAAAAAGCTGATTGGTGGGTGGATCGGGCTCTGGAATACCCCCAATCAGCTGTTTCCAGAGGTGAATTTTAGCAATAGGTTTGTTGGTTGTGAGCTCTGTGCCTTGCTTTTTTTTCTGCCTCTGAAACTTCAGAAACTCCGTTTCAGAAAAAACTTTTTTTTCTTGCCTCTGAAAGCCTCTGAAACAGAGCTTCAGGGGGAAAAAGAAGGCCTTTTTTCTGAAGCTTCTTTCAGAGGCTTTTATTCTGAAGGACTATCTGTACTCTGTTCAATCTCCTTTCTTTGGTATTGGTATGTAGATTAACTCAGTGGTGCAATGGTGAGTTTCAATTTTTTTTACTACCAGTTCTGTGGGTGTGGCTTGCTGGGCGTGGCATGGCTTGGTGGGCATGGCTTGCTGGGCGTGGCAGGGGAAGGATGCTGTAAAATGTCCATTTCCACCCCACTCCAGGGGAAGGATACTGTAAAATCTCCATTCTGTCCCCAATCCAGGAGAAGGTTACTGAAAAATCCCCATTTCCTCCCAATCAGCTGGGACTTGGGAGGCTGAGAATAGATGGGGGCGCGGCCAGTCAGAATTTTTACTACCGGTTCTCCAGAACTGGTCAGAACCTGCTTAAACCCACCTCTGCAGTGGTGAAATCTGAACCGGTTTACTATCAATTCGCTGGCTGCACATGTGCGCTGTACACACACATGTGCAGTGCGCACCACACACACCAAAACGAGGCATGGGGTAAGTAGAACTGCGCGCGGGGGGCATAATCAGCTGTGGCGTGCAATTTTTTTTAACTTTTAAAAGCATTTTTTTACAATCTGTTCGTCCGAACAGGTTGTAAAAAAATGCTTTTAAAAGTAAAAAAAAAGGCTCTGACGATGGCGCAGCTCAGCTGGGATCATCCGAGTATTTTTAACCTTTTAAAAGCATTTTTTAAAAGAAGCGGCAAGCAGGCAACCGGGCGATTGGGTGGGCATGGGCAGGATTTTTGCTACTGGTTCTCTGAACCACCTGCTGCCATCTCTACCAGATCAGCCGATCTGGTCTGAACCGGGAGCGTTTCACCCTTGGATCTGTTGGTTTTTGTGTCATTCTCCAGATTTGTTAACATACTTTACTGATTCTTCTTTTGTTGCTTGCCATATTATTTTAGATAAGAGCTTTTCAGAGGCTTTTTTTCTGAAGCTTCATTTATGAGGCTTTTTTTCTGAAGCTTCTTTCAGAGGCTTCTTTCAGCCTTTGAAATCTCTGTTTCTGAGGCTGGGCAATAAGTATATGACACACCTAGATTTTCACCCTCTTTTTGGGGTATTTACTCCGAGAAATACGGTACTTTCTTTATTCTTGCCTGTAATAGAGAGATTAAGACCCTTTCTACTGTATTGATCAAATGAGTTTCCCTCTCTTTAGAAGATAATGGGATAAATCTGATTTTCAAGAATTTAAAAATACCATATTTTTCGGACTATAAGACGCACCGGAGTATAAGACGCACTTTAGTTTTTGGGGAAGGAAAATAAGAAAAAAGCTGATTGGCAGGTGGATGGCCTCCTGGAATACCCCCAATCAGCTGTTCCCAGAGGTGAATTTTAGCAAGAGGTTGGTTGGTTGTGAGCTCTGCGCCTGGCTTTTTTTTCAGCCTCTGAAACCTCCCTTTCTATTATCTGACACTTTAGCCTACAGTATAAAGAATTCTCAACATAGGTATGTAACCATGTATTACATACTGATGAAACAAACAGGTGTACCTTAAAAGAGAGAGCTAAGAAGGTCCTCTTCCATTTTTTCCGCATATTTAATACTATAGATAGAATCTCAGTTTGAATGTGTACTTCAGATCAGGACAGGATGTTAAAGAGACTAACATGCAAGGTCAAAAGTTAAAGCAGGGTGTCTTAACCTCTTCCACCGAGACCCCAGAATACATTTGAGAGCCAGCTTTGAAAGTCATGATTCAGTTTTAAATTAATAATCTATTTTCTATTTAACTGGCTCTTGTCTACACAAATTAGCATTTGCTTCCTTTGAGGCAGGGTTTTCCTCCCCTCATTTTTAACCCAGAAATTGGTTGAGACTGAAATTTCTGTGGGATCTTCAGTTTAGCTACATTGTTAATTCATCTGTACATTGAACTGACACTGGCGTTTCAAATAATCAGTCGATTGCCTCTTTGTCAGGCAATCAGTCCTCTTAATCAGTCCTCTTTGTCTCGTTCACATACTTTCCAAAATTCAATCAGAACAATAAATAAAAATAGATTGAGCACTTGGGAAAGTGAGCCCTTTATATTGTGATGCAGAATTTTCTTAGCAAAATCACCATTAGTAGAGAGGGAAGATGCTGAAAGAGCAAATGGAATGAGGAAGGCTCTTGAAATCAGAAGATATCACCTGTTCATTCAAGGTAAAATTCTCCCTGTGCTGCATAGTGCAGTCAAATAAGCTCATTTCAGTGATCATCCCTCTTCCTAAAAATACTTGTGCAGAAGGAAATTTAAATTTACCAATAGGACTACAGTACAGTAGCCCATGCTAAAAGATATAGTGCATAATTTTGGGGTCGACTCAACAGCAAGGTTTCCTTAAAAAAATTAATTTCTTGATCAGAAAAGGGGCCAATAAACTTTGGCCAAATATATGCTAAATCTAAAAGAAACAGCAATAACAACAACAAAAAAAACCCCACCCTACAATTTGAGGATCATATGGGAAAGAATAAGAATACAACATTTCCTCAAACATATTCGGAATAGAGACTAATCAAAAAGACTGTAAATTAAGTGACCCAAAGTAGCCTTATCCATTCTTATTCCCCTCTTTTCACCTTTACCTGTGCCATCCAAATATGCATATTTACAAAATCATTGACATTTGTCCTTCATCTAGCAAAGCGGACATAATCCATGAAAATTTGTATGTAAAAAGAATCACGTAGGTGAGATGGATGTGTATAAATTTGATAAATAAGTAAATAATAACATTGGCTGATCCTTAAGCTATGTATTTGTTTAACACAAATATTCTGTTTCTCTGATACGAGTTGACTATTGTCTAAAAGCTTATAAAAATATCTGTTGCTAAATGGGACCAGGTAATGCTATCAATGAGTAGCTTTTGGCTGCAGGTTGTGGACCTCAGATAAATAAACTGGCTAGCTTTTAGCATACTTGTTCTTATTTCAGGCACAGCTTTCAACAAAATGAGCTCCTTGATGGACTAAACCTCATAAAATAAAACCATATTCTTGCAGGCAGTAGATGAATGAATTAAAAATGTGGAATAGAAGAAACAGTGTCTGTTACTTGAATCTATTAACAACTCAAAACAATCTGAGGCATGCACTAGTTAAATCTTAGAAAGTGCTACAGGCAAGCCACCATTGCAATTGCCATAGAAAATTATTGTTAGTCGTTATGTTGATAGTTCATCTTGTAGGAATTACTAGCAGATGGAAAAACAGTTGACTCAGAAATACAGTATTAGCAATCCATATTTTTTTAATCAAAAAACTCTAATAAGGATTACAGCATCTGCTAGATTTATTTAAATAGTTGCTAGGAAGAACTTGTTTTCGAAGTAAACAACTTCTTTCAAATTTATAACACATTTTGTGAGTAAATATCTGTTTTGTTTACAATTTTAAATAATTTCACTCATTACGGGATTATATAAGGTTGGAAGGGTCATTGGCATTCTTCTGGTCCAATTCCCTGTCCAGGACAGAAATCCTCAATACCATCCTAGACAAATAGCTCTCCGGTCTTTGCTTGAATACTTCCAGTGATAGAGCATCCATAACTCCAGGAGTCTTGAGGTTTGTTCTTATTTTGAGTTTGAATCTCTCTCTAAAGGATTCATCTTTCTCTTCTTTCAGATAAAGATATTTTCTTTAATCGATAGAATTTAGTCTTCAGACCCCTTACAATCTTTGTATATTTTCCAGTTTCTTATTATTCTTCCTGTACTTTGGCAACTAGAAGTGAACACAGTATCCCAGATGTTGTCTGAGTGTCTTGACATTGTATTCAGTGGATACAGCCCAAAATTGCATTTGCTCTTTTGGCAGTTGCAGCACATTGCTGGCTCATGGTGGATTTACGAGGCTACCCAGATTTTCTCCCATATCAATAAATCTGGTTTTTCCTACCTAAGTGCAAAACTAATTTCTTACCATGAGGGAGATCTGATGGAATCCATTTATGTAATTAATAGTATATAATGTGATCTAATATGATAGCTATTATTAATTTTGTTGAAATGATCTCTGGGTATCTCTGAACCGAAATACTGAGCAGTGTTGTTTAACTAATTATTTATTAGACTGCATACTTAGGAACCAAGTTATATTTATAATTCCAAGTGATAATTAACAGTTCCATTATAAGTTTATAGAAGTGAAGCCCAAAACATTTAAGAAATTTAAAACTTCCAAGTTTATCTAGCTGCTAGGTTCAGTTCAATAGATTTGCAGCTGAAAAGACTGCTATAGATTCATTGATAAGACCAAAAAGAAAAAAAAAGGATTTAAAAAAAAAAGACAAGCAAAGAAGCAGGTGCTTTTTTAAAAATGACTTTTAAATCATTTTTATAATATCCTGCTATGGTGGACACCAGATGGGGACAGAAAGAACAATCTGGTATTCCATCAAGTCTGATGGTGTAGCTTTCACTGCAGTCTGTTGCAGTGGCTGTTGCCAGTAAGGGAAGGAAGGACTGATGCAGCTAATCTTTCAGAAGAACCAAAAGAGCTCAAATATTTCATCCTTCACCCCAAGCAGAGGTGTTTATGAGGTGGGAGGAGTGTCAAAAATGTTGACATGTTGGCTCCTTGTGTGATGCATGTAAAAAGATGGGAGGTTATTTTGATAACATGGTCATAGCTGCCATTTTGATGCCCATACCTCCTCCCGTGGCCGCTGCTGCCTCCAAGTGAATTTGGGTTAAGTTATTACACAATAATTTAAAGATCACACTACAAACTGACAGACAATTGCTTTTTCTCTCACTACTGGCTCTATAATGAGTTTTGAAACATGCTTTTTAAGCTATTCTGGAAATGAGACCTTGCTGTCTATTTTAGACGTGCCCTAAAGGGTAAATAAGAGTTTCAAATTCTATTCCGAAATACAAATTTTCAGCCAAGTTTTCTACTGCAGAATGTTTTCTTCCAGTAACACGCATTATTTATTTAAAAATTTAAAAGCTTACGCTCATTAAAACTTGTTGGGAAGAAAGGGATCATAATATTTGGCAAGTACCTTTGTGATGTTTCTTGGGAATTCTTGGGACATTCAAGAAGAGTTTTGATAAATTGCTCCTGCTTGGAGCGTAACATTTTGAAACAATATTTCCAACAATCTGCTCTTGGCTTTAGAGCGCTATGTTTGCTTTCAAAATCCAGTGCTGCTGTTCACAAAACAGTTTCACTGTGTGTACCACCATATGATTCTTTTAAATCCAAATATTGGTTCTGGGTTCCTATTTGGCACTTGAATGTTACAACTGGTGTTTCAAAGGTTTTCTGAAAATATTCCATGATTGTTCCAAGCTGCAAAGTGCTTAATTCCAACAGTTTTGCATCTTTTAAAGCAGTAGTTGCTTCTAAAACGTACTATTTATACTTTGCCTGCAGTACAGATTGTATTTGAGGCAGTAGACGGTGCACTGTCACATGATCTATCTACATTTGTAAAATATACTCCCTTTCTATGTGTATTTTAATTTGGTCTCCGATCGCAATAAAAGCTTACTTACTTACTTGATACTGACACACTTTGCCTGTGCCTGTGTGTTTGTATGCAAGTGCCTTCAAGTCAGAGTAGACTACTAGCAACTACCTGGAGTCCCTGAAGTTTTCTTGGCAAGATTTTTGGGATAGGTTTGCCATTGCCTCCTTCCCACAGCTGAGACACAGACTGACTGGCTTAGGTATGAAACACAACTGATTTCATACCTAAGGCATAATTAGAACTCATGGTCTCTTGATTGCCACTACGCCAAACCAGCTCTCACTATTTGTACTGGTTACCTGGTTTGGGTTCCAAAGACAAGTCCGATTTAAGTATTTGAGTATTTCAGTTAGTAGAATTAGTTAGTTAACAGTGCTGTATACCGTCGTATTCTACTAACTTAAACAGAAAACAGAAAAAATTATAGCATAGCATATTCTACTTCATTTTCTAATTTTACAATTGTAACATGAAATAAATCTTAAATTTTTGCTAAAGCCAAGACCAGAAACATCGAAGAAGAGACTCCAGGTCCCCAAAGATGCTTTTTCAGGAGGGCAACTGGACTTCCTTGTTTTTTCTTTTGAAGACGTTTCGCTTCTCATCCAAGAAGCTTCTTCAGCTCCTTGGTGGGGAATGGAAGGATTTATACTCCTTGCAGACAGCTGGTCATTTGCATCTTTTTAGAGAGTCATTGAGGCCACTTGGAGTTTCATCTGTGTCCTCAGAGTCACCTGAGTAGTGCAAATGGGTGTGGAGCCTTCTTGGCTGCAGGATGATTTCTGCTCTGTGTTCCTTCATTGTTGAAGACAAGCGCAGGCTGTTGGGAATGAGTTTGTGTTGTCTGCATCTCAAACTGAAGTGCAAATGGTTCGTGTAGTCTGCAATTTTTCTGGAAATCCATTCCTACTCCCACACCATTCGAAGGGTGTTCATCCCAAAGTCTATAGCTAAAAGTCTTATGGAGATTCTCAGTCATCCAGGTCATGGTTATCCCAAAGATGCTTTTTCAGGAGACAACTGGACTTGCTTGTTTTTTCTTTGGAGACTCCAGGGTTTAGCTGTATGAAGAAAAAGAAATCCATTTTGAAAAAAAGAGTTGGAGCATGGAACAACTTAACTATGATATATTTGATTTTTCTGCAGTTTTCCAAAAAGGATGATAAAAATATAGATGCAATGCGTACATAACACAAGTAAATTTATCTACCCGCTGCATAGCCTATCTAGGTTAGGGGTGTCAAACTCGCGGGCTAGATGCGTCACATGCTGGCCCCGCCCCTGCCCAGTTTAGTGAAGGGGGGGAGAAAGTCCCAATACGTCACGTGATGCCGTTGTGACACTGCAAGTTTGACACCCTGATCTAGTTGGTCAGATAAACGTGCTTAATTCTGTTGCTATGATACAAAAAATTTGATCTGCACCTGTAGAATGTCTGCATACTGTTTCAGTGTGCTGGGTGTAGTAACATCTAGGAAAGTCTGTTGAGCCTGGGATAGAAACTTGTAAGACCTCTTTATATTTAAGCTGAATATTTGTACATCTGAGCATTCTATTTGCAGAATGCAAGTGGCCCTTGTTATTCTCAATGATTCATTTCCAGCATAGCAGTAATACAACTCCTTATATCTAAGGGAATGGCTTTTTTCTGCTTGATTCAGATTTTTTTTTAAAAAATAATGTTAGTTAAAGACCTTGCCAATTTTTTCACAGCTGGCACATTAGAATATGCCATGACCTCTTTTTCACACAAAATAAAGGTTGGTTGTCATAGGAGATTCTCAGTAGTACAGTCATTGTGTTTCAACCAATATTTTATAAAAACAAGTGGGATGTTTTTGCATTACATATTTTTCTGCTATAAAATTTAAGGTATAAAATTCAGTTTTGTAGACAAAATGATGTTTTTGGACCACAGACTAGCTTCACCAGGAAATTGTTTTTATCTGATGAAGCAATGGTGTATTCATGCCAGAGTTTCCTTCAGCAGGAAATAAAAGTTTCTGTTTTAAGAGTCTTAAGTAATCATGATGGAAATAATCAAATTGATAGCTTTAAACTGCCCTCTCTGAGCTGAACTGAATAGATTATGTATTTTTATTCTCAGCTTTTACTTGTGTTGCTAAATCATTTCCTCTTTACTCCTGTTATTCATAGTTTCAATGAATTCTTGTTCGTTTTTGATGTAAAAGCTTTTTGTAGGAAAGAGTTACTATAGTGGTGTTGGAAGAAATGTCCATCTGGGTTCAGTTCTAAGTGGGGAGAAAGACACTGGAAACATGGAGGCTGCTTGGAAGGATGATTTAATGGTGGACAGGACCACATGGGTTTTAGATCCTGGGCAGCTGACCACATGGAGTGGAGAGTGAGTGTTATTTATACCCTCTCTTGGGCTTTGGCCTTGAACTTCCTGTTCCTGTGACAAGGGCATGTATCCTGTTGGTTGCAAACTCCCATGTGGAGTCATGTTTGTCTGAATTGAGTTTGGTTGAACCTTTCTGGGTGATGTAATGAAAGGACTTGGTTGTGCCATATGGTGAGCTAGATAATCCTATTATGTCCTGGAGGGTCATGTCTTAATCCCATAATCCTGGAGCTGAGGTCTTTTGTTTTGTAGATAGGCTGGCCCAGTCTTAATGTGCACCAAATATCTGTTGGGGGACAGGGAGCTGCTCTTTAAAATCCTGTTTCTTCTTTTCTCATTCAGGGAAATACAATATTCTGCCTTCTTAATATTTCCCAAAATATTGCATTCTTCTAAGGGTGCTAACTTTCTTCAGTGATGAGTTGCATTTTCTGCCTAGTACATTATTCTGTGCACCCATACATGTGCAAGCACATTTTACACAGCATTTTATAATATCTGAGCTGCAGAAATCTGGACAACCACTAGATAGTAGCAGATAGTTTTCTGTATCTCTTTGTTCCCACCTGGAGATTGATTGGATATTTGCAGCCTAGGGAAGGTACTATATTGAAAAGAAGGGAAATTTTGATGATTTTTTAAAAAAGTATATTTTATAACTATGCATATTTTTCTATTTCAATCCACTTCTTAGGCACGGAAAAAATAATGACAATTTTTAGTAATAAAAATTAAAGTATATACTAAAATCCAATTGAGAAATTAAGCTAAACATGTTTAGATAAACGTACTCATTTCAGTCCTTAGCTACAAATATTCTTTTTCATTGGTAAATATACTTAGGAATATCTCTCACTTCAAATAATCTGCTATTGTCACATTCTTTAAGAAAGTTTTTTCTGCACTGAATTCTCATTTGGAATTTTGTTGTTACATTAATATTCTTATTAATACTTGCTAATAGTTATCCCAAAAAACTTTCAAACGAGCAATTTTTAATCTTATAACTAATTCTGTTTTAAATCAGTTTGATGACAACCTTAAATTTTTAATTTTTAATTTGATCCTTTTCTCAACTGTCAACATTTTTCCTAATATTTAGAGTTGATGCTGTTGGAAATACGGAGTATCAATTAACCTTGAGGCCAAATAATAGATGTTAGTGTTGATTGTTTAAACTTATTTTTAAAAATGTGGGAATGTAATTGGCATGCGTGCATGCATACATAGACACCAGCTTTGACAGGACTGTGATGCCTTATTGCCCCAGGATGGTGTAATAAATATCAATTTCACTATTGTGTTTTCCATTCTGAAACTGGATTATTCCTGCAAGTGCAGGTGAGGAGCCCCAGCCTGAAGAGCATCATATTGGTTGACAAGGCTCCAGTATCATCAAATCATTGCAAGTGTCTTATTGTAAAATTCCTAAGGATGTTAAGGAGTACTTTGAAAATTGCTAATGTAATATTCTGGTAGAGAAAGCCTTCTTGTTTTACTTAATTTGGACCATTTTTCAGGTGGATTTTATCTTCCTAAATTAATTTGCCTAAGCGTGGGTGTAATCCAGCGAAGTATCTACATTTTTTTTTAAAAGCTTTGCGACCTTGTTAGCATAGCCAGTTCTGTATAGTCATGAGTTTGCGAGATACTACAAGTAGGCATATGAGAAAACAAATTAAGAAGAAGGCGGGTGATAATAACAGTTTTTCACTACAGCACATCACAGTTTTTGTCTTTTTTATACATGAAGAGAAGTGGAGCTTTGAATAAGCTTTGTTCCTCCTATTCCTCATTCTGAGTCAATCTTCTCCCTATCAACTTCAATTATTATTAGCTTCCTGGAATAAAGCAGGATAACAGTAAAATAACAGTAGCAATTGTTTAACCTTATACTGAATTTACCAATACTCCTAGCTGTTGTGAGGAAGAGACACTCTAAGCAGTCAATGTATAATAGTGATCCAATTGTCGTTTTGTCAATGATGGTCATTTTGAGAGCTGTTGTTATCAATATATTGTCATACATACATATATACATAATATTTTTTTAAAAAATAAGTGATTCAGAAGAGCATACCTTCTCATAATTTGTGTCTCATAATGTTGAAAATTGTCCTGCAGCTAAATACAAACTTAATTAAATGTAATCTGCTGGTTGATAATAAGTATTTCCTGCAAAGTCTATTGGATGAGATTAATTTATTGTTTGATGGCTCATTTTATATAAGAGACTATGAGATAAGTAGGTTCTTATGATTCCTGTGCAGCTTCTACTATGAGTGGAAATATTTTTATTAATGAAATATTTTTTTATTCTTGCCCAAACAGTTAAAAAACCTAAGTTTGGAAGAGCTGCAGATGAGATTAAAAGCTTTAGATCCAATGATGGAACGTGAAATTGAAGAGCTTCGTCAAAGATATACTGCTAAAAGACAACCAATTCTGGATGCTATGGATGCAAAAAAAAGAAGGCAACAAAACTTCTGATTTTTTTAAGAAGATAATGATAACAAGTTGATGTGGACACTGGGAGAGTCTTCATAACTACAGGTTTTGAAAGGCGAGTCGTTTGAGCTTTGCAACAACTCAAGCAGAAGGACAAAAGGAAAGCACGCTAAATGTCCTTGAGCCCAAGTGAAAAATCTGCTCTGTTTTTCATGTTTTGATACAATAGATGTTTCACATTCCTGATCTCTTTCAGCAGTGTTTCAGTAATGCTGTGTGTTATGCAGTAATGACTTGGGGTCCTAGTAAGACCTCAAGCTATTTCAAATTTTCCAATTAATGCAGAGCTTTAAGTGGCAATGTATGCGCCTATCATTTAAAGGCATATTTATTCCACATGCTTTGGTGATTTATTTATTTTTATGCTTGATGCTTCTTAACTATAAATGGTGCTTGCAGTTAGTGGAAGCCAGGGCAGAGTAAGTTAAGTGTATGTTAATGGTCACACTCTAAATGGAATGTATTGCTGTATTAAGGGCTGACTCAGGTAGAGTATTAGCTCCAGCTGGCTTGTAAGCACACACATGGGGCTCATGGGGTTTTGATTCAGGAGCTTGATGTTGAGTGTAGAGAAATACTTACATAAGGATGAGCATGCAGCCTACTCCTCTACTCTCTTGGGCATCTCTCTTTGAAAATAACAGGGTTCTGCAGTCTTAAGCAACTCCTTTTTCCAGGGGAATTACACTGGAGAAATTCCAAGTGGGTTTTGTCTTAAGCCTGTCCCTTTCGCATACAATAGGCAGGATCTTACAATGTAAGAAACAAGTGCCTATATACTGTGTTTTCTGTCTCTCCTTCCCATCTCCCTCCCTCCTCCTTTTCTTTTTAATACAGAAAAATGCAGATCCCTAAGTTTATAGTGCATATTTCTATCTACCACTCTTTTTCATTTTGCATAATTTTCAGTTATCTCCTTTGGCTCCATAATAAAGGCTATTTTATAATTTGTTTACCTATTTACCCCACCGACCCTTTCCCCTTATTTTATTGAAATTTGGAAATGTTTTCCTATTACAAACACACTCTGAGAAACACTAATTGAAAAGCCAAAGAAAATTACTCTGATTCCAGCATTCTTTCATGTTTTCTCTTTGTTTTCTTAATTTTTTCCTGATAGTTTTCCCCTTCAGCAGCTCTTCTTTGTAATCATTTCCATGGTAATAGGTTTGTTCCTGTAGGTATACCAGTACTGTTGTGTAGATATTTTCATCTGTTATCTTATGTGCTTTCCTGGAAATATGCCCTTTAAATTCAATTTTCTCAATATGCTATAGCATCCCTCCCCCTTTTCATTTATTCTTCTGTCTAATATGTGAAATGTATTGTATTGTCTGTTTAAATAGCTACTTTTGTATGCTTATGGAATCTATTTTGTAAGTCATATTACAATTATGCTAACAGGGCCACAGATTTATTTTGTCCTTACCTTCCCCCTTGCCACTAATTTACATGTTAAGATTCTTGATTTTAGCAAATTGTCCATTTTATTATGTGTTTCAGTCATTGTGAACCACTAAAATTGTGCACTGAAAACTGGAAGACCACAGTGTATTCTGAAAAGCCTTAAAATATTTGAAATAAATTACCATTCCTTTGTGTTTCAGCTGAGAACAATTTTACCATGTGTATGAATACATGTGCATAAATTGAAACCCAAAACACATAAATTGAAAATCACTTAACCTTTTATAGCTTAAATGAGCTGCTATAAACCATAATTTTTTAATGAATGAAATAGAAAAAGTTATGGTGTAAACCTCACTGGGGCTAATGTCTCCTACTGTTTTTCATATCATCAGATTGATTGCAATTTACTGTGAATTAATTTTTTTTAGGTAAGGCATCTAAATCATTTTGCTAAATGGCAAATAGATGTATAGATAATTGTAAGTGATTCTAATGTAACTTATAAAACCTTCTTCCTAATATACTCTATAATAATATGATATTAAAAAAATAATGCATAATTGGTATTATGGGCACCCTCTATTCAAAGCAATTGAAATGCAAACAGAGTTGTGTGTAATAGTAGCTACCAAAACTGTGTTAGAGTCTATAGAGTGCAAATGGGATAGAACTCAACAGTTAAGAATGATTCCTATCTGTAATTCTTGGCCAGTATATTAACTGCATAGGTTCTTGGGTCTAAAAGTGCAGGAAGCAGTCATGATCCACCCTGGGGGGGAAAAAAATACTGAAACAGCAGCAGTTGCTGCTTGACTTAGTAGAAAAACCAACATTCACTGCTAGTGACGAGGAGTTCAGAATCCCATTGTTTCATAGAGAGCTAGGAGTGAATATGTTCAGTCTAATGAGGTTAGTCATTTAGATTAGTCCCAAGTAAGATTTGTCCAACTAGAAACTTTCTTTAATGTCCTCAGTTTTGCAGAGCATTCTGAAATCTTGTACATTTAAAAAATGAATGTCTAAATCATCTTTTTTCCAATCTGTGAAAAATACCAAAAAAAGATTAATCAGGTCATCAGCCTTGGCTTTTCCTGGTGTGCCTTATGCAATTTAACCAATTAAAAACTACTTGATTCTTTCTTTTGGTATTGCTTTGATTATTATTATTATTAACACAGTGAAATCCAGAAAGACAATACTAAAGCCAACTGCTAGGCTAAGACATACACATTGCACTTGGAAAGATCTCTGCTCAGATACTAACATAGATTTGACATGCACATTTTGGTATAAGATATGCACAATCTTCACTCTTTCCTCATACTGTCCTTCTTGACTTGTCAGAGTTACCCAGGAAGTTTTCAGTAACTATAACCATAGTTTTGCATTGCATCCAGATAACAAACCAAGGTTCAGAACAAGCCAGAAATTTAAAAACAGTTGCAAACTGTCATTTCAGAGTCTGTCTTGCTGTGAACCTAGCTGTAGTTTCCAGGTACAAACATAACTGAAACACATGATTATGTGAAGACTTTCTGAGTTAATTGCAATATATCAAGACAGGAAGAGACAAAGCCAGGATTGAAAGCATGGGCACAAATACTTTTTTTATTTCCAATTTATTTTTTTGTGATGCTTGCTTTAGCCTCTGCTGCTTATAATTGAATGGTGTTTTAAATGATTATTGTTGATAGTTTTATTGTGTTTCAAATTTGATTTGTGCTTTTATTGTAAGTTAAGCTGAGAGATGTTAGCTAGAGGATGAGTGATCTTTCTTAGGATAAAATGAAATAAACTTTATATATCTTTGCTTAGAAGCTGCAAATGTTACATCCTGATTGGGCTAGTGAATATCACACTTTCCCTCTCATTCTAGAAAAATGGAACTCTAGTGAATAGTATAGATTAAAGTTTTATTCTAAAGCAAATGAGATTGTGGAAAGTAGCAAATTATAATATTTGGAATTCCCTAAATTTCTCTACAGTTATTGTATTAATATAGTCAGTTTGAGCACATGATTTGATTTTATTACAGTTAACCGATCAAGGCAACAAGTTGTATAATAATGAAATTTAGGAACAGGAGTTATATGCAGTTGACCTTTTTATTATTTCATATTTATTAATGTTTACTGAAACATACCTTACTTGTGCCCACAACCACTTTTATTTCTACTAAAAATATACATTTTTGTAAAATACTTTTTTTTAATTAAAACTTGCAATAATTCTAGTAAAGACCTTGTGAAATTTTAACTCAGTTTGGTTTTATGGTTTGTTTCCTGTCTCATATATAAAAGTTTTACTGTTCTAAAGTACAATTTCCCGAAACCCTGAAAGATAAATGTTTGTTACCATTTTGAATAAAAAACTATTTTCCATCAATGCCTGATGTTGTGTTATTTCAACTAGCTTTTTTAAACTGAAGAGTACAGTAGTCCTCAACTTATGACCACAATTGAGGCCAAAGTTTATGTTGTTAAGTGAGAATTTGTTATGTGAGTTTTGCCATATTTTACGACATTTCACGCTACAGTTGATAAGTGAATCACTGCAGCTGGTAAGTTAGTAAGTAAGTTATTAAGTGAATCTGGCTTCCCCATTGACTTTGCTTGTCAGAAGATTGCAAAAAGTGATCAAATGACCCCGGGACGCTACAACGGTCATAAGTATGAACTAGTTGCTAAGCAGCTGAATTTTGATCACATGATCATGGGGATGCTACAAAGGTCATAACTCTGAAAAACAGTCATAAGTCACTTTTTTCAGTGCTGTTGTAACTGAACAGTCACTAAATGAACTGCTGTAAGTTGAGGATAGTAAACACACTTACTTGAGAAGGTTCAATTGAACTTGGAGGAATTTACTTTTGAATAAACATGCCTGGAATTGTCATTTAGGTACAGCCTTAGACATGCTTATTTGGGAGAAAATTCCATTGAAATTGAACTATTTAATTGTAGATGTGCATGTCTTAGAACTAACCCAAAAGCTTGCCGGCTTTGTTCAGAATATGGTTTGTTTTAATGGTAAGTCTATGCATTAAAATTTTCTCTAGAAGACACCAATGGAAATCATGTTTAGTCTGCTGTTTGAAAATCAGAGAATGGTATCCCAGAAGCTGTGTTAAATAAAGAGATTGTGTACAACATACATGGATTATTTTAAGGAAGTCAGTAGTAAACTAACTTGCAGCTAGAAATGTTTCTTACATGCAGTGGAATTAACAATGCAGTAACTCCCTTCTAATAGAGAAATATTTTATTGGGAAAAGTTTCATTCTACTGTCATCTCTCAGCAGGTAAACACCTTATTCAAAGCCAGTGAAAAAAGTGAAGAGGGCAGTTGGATAGGTCCAGGAACTTTGGCTGTGGGTGCCCCCATCACCCCCCCCCGCCCCGAGGACTGTAGTCACTTTCACCATTTGCTTGATAAGAGAGTTTGGGAGAGAGTTTCATGGCAGTAATCTTCCTCCCATTCCCTCCTACTTCACATAAATGCTTCACTACTACCTTCAGTAGGTTGGCCACATTGTTCTCTTTGGAATAGAGAACAATGCTGGGACAATGCTTCTCATGTTTCCCCTCTTAAAATAACAAAATTCCCCAAAGACTGAAACTATGACATTTGTCAAGCTATCGATGATGTTTTAGCCCCATCCATATTGATATCGATAACTTGCTTATTTAATAAATAGGTGAAAACATGTCCAGAATAAGGCTGACTTGATTAACAATTTAAAAAACAGTCATAGAAGATAAACACAATGCTGTGCTATGGATCATGTGATCAAATTGTTCTACCTGTTTAAAAGTCTTTCCAAAAGAATTCATTAACTAAGGCTAAAGGTAAATGTCCTGGAATCAAACTGGATTCCAGGTGATTAAATGAATATAGTAGATGTTTTAGTAGCATAGTTTTCTTGGTTCTTCTGGAATCTTTTTCTTTTTTTACTTCCCAGTCTTACAAGGAAAAGTTCAGCTAAACATGCAAGGAAGTAATTCAGAGTAGAATTTAATATACAGCTTTTACCCACTAATATTTAATCCCATCGATTTATATCAAAGCCCAACTAAATTCTGCAATCTGTAGTTCATCTTTAAATATTACTTAGCCTTCCTCATCTCGAAGTCTGAGATACAGAATGTATCAAACGTATGGAGAATTCTAATGTTGGGGCGAAAATTACATTGGTTGCTTTAAGTGAGTCACACTTAAAGCAAACAAATCACTTTGAAGCTACAGCAAAGAAAGTATTAAGTGTGCAAATAAGTACAGCGTACACCAGGCTTCCAACAAAACGTTAGCTGCTTTGCTGAGCTGACCTGAGCAAAAGCAAAACCACTACTTACGTACATAGCTTTGGCCTACTATCTTTCAAAGACAACACAAAGGAAAAAGCAAACATAATGTAAATTTCAGCATGATGTGTGAATGTTTATGAGATTCCCATCTGGATGACATTGTTATTTACTCATTGTTTGTCAGTTTGTTTCCAGATCCTATTCAAGGTGTTAGTTATTACCTTTAAAGCCCTTCATGGCATAAGACCAGACTACTTGAAGAACCGTCTTGCCCAATTACGTCAACCTACCCCACCTCGACATGCAGGGAGAGCATGTTGCAGATCCCATTGGTTAAACCAGGGGTCCCCAAACTTGGCAGCTTTAAGACTTGTGGAGTTGAAGTCCACAAGTCTTAAAGCTGCCAAGTTTGAAGACCTCTGGGTTAAACAATTCCAACTGGTGGGATCTAGGAAGAGAGCCTTCTCTGTCATTGCCCCTAACTTTTGGAACATCTTACTCCCAGAGATGAGATGCCCCCCGCTTCTGGAGTGATATACCACCCTGGGTGCGTATGTGTGTGTTGAAGACATTTCCTCTGCTTCTTTAACTTTTTCTAACCTTAATTTTTAGCATTACTCTTAATTATATCTTAACTCTTTCTGCTTTTTACATCATTGTAGGTTTCTATTTGTAAACAACCCAGAGTCACTCGGGTGTGGTAGTTGGTGTAGAAATTTGATAAATAAATATTATTTATCCCTTTCCACTAGGTCAGCATTCTAGGAATACTATCTCTGAGATCTAGTCAATGAATATAAACAGTTCGGGTTACTGATCTTCGTCTGGTTCGCCCCCTAAGTCAGCTAGATCAATTCAGATTGCTGTAAATGTTTTCTTACATGGGCACTTTAAGCACGCATTCATAAATGAAGAGGATATTAATGTTGACTCAAAGTTTGTAACAGAACAAATCACAGAATTATGTTAGGCAATATGCAATATGAAGCATTTGCAATATAACTTTGAAAAACTAAAGCTAAAGAAAACTGAACTTATTTTTTTAATTCACATAAATCTATTTCAGATGTCCTTATAGGTGACATTGGAGAGCCAGTTTGGTTTAGTGGCTGAGGCATAGAAACCAGGGGATTGTGAGTTTGGGTCCTGTCCTAGGTACAAAACTAGCTAGATGAACTTAGATTAATTGGTTTCTCTTAGCTCTGAAAAGGAAGCCATGGCAAACCACTTCTGAAAACCTTTCCAAGAAAACAACAGGGTCTTGTCCAGGATTACAATAGCCAAATCAAGATAATTAGTTCTACACTCTTTAACTAATTAGAAGTAGGTTCATATTTATATCCAAATCCTTGTAATGTTGCAAACTATATAAGATTTCAGGCAGGGGTGAAATGTAAAATTTGTTGCTACCGGTTCTGTGGGTGTGGCTTGGGGGGGAATAATGTGATTGGGTGAGCGTGGCCAACTTTTTAAAAAAAAACTTTTCAAAGCATTTTTTCTAATGCTTTGAAAAGCCTTGGCCGATCAGGCAACTCAGCTGGGATTGTCAGAGATTTTTCAAAGTATTTTTTTTACCACCACTTCAGCCAAGAGGTTGCAGAAAAAATGCTTTGAAAAGCCTCTGATGATCCCAGCTGAGCCGCGCAATCATCAGAGGCTTTTTTTTTACTTTTAAAAGCATTTTTTCATCAGAAGAGGTTGTAGTAAAAAAAAAAAAGCCTCTGATGATCGTGTGGCTCATCTGGGCATGGGGGGGGGGGCATGCAGGGATTTTTGCTACCGGTTCTCTGAACCACCCGCCACCATCGCTACCAGATCGGGCGATCCGGTCCGAACCGGGAGCATTTCACCCCTGAAGAACACAAACATCTCTCAAGATTTAGCATCCTTAGAAGACTTCGACCATTTTTTAAAACAAAACTTTGTTTTTTTTTAATTTAATATTGAGACTCCTCTCACACCAACTCAGTAGTCAAGAATGCTGAAGTATCAGTGGTACTAAAATGTTCTCGTTTTGGCCTATATAATAATTTGCAATAGTTTTGGATGACAATCCACATACAACAAAAAGTTGAAAATTGGTGCTCTGAGTAGCAAGTTGCATAAACAAAAACAGAAAATGAATGTAATGTGTCTGGAAAGTGTTATTGGTAGCCTGATGCATTTTGGAAGACACCATTGTCAAGAGGTTAGATTTTTTTTTTAAAAAAAATGAGCTATTTGATTATCCAGATTTTATATTGCAAAACAAATCACGGAATTTGTTCAAAATAAAGACATTCTAAACAATAGATATAGTTCTTAAAGGGCAGCACTATTACATTGTATCAGAGGTGGTATTCAGCAGATTCTGACCAGTTCTGGAGAACTGGTAGCGGAAATTTTGAGTAGTTTGGAGAACTGGTAAATTCCACCTCTGACTAGCCCCGCCCCAGGGGTGGGTTCTCACATTTTTTACTACCAGTTCTGTGGGCATGGCTTATTTTGTGGGCATGGCTTGGTGGGGGATGTTCTGTCCCCATCCTCCACATGCACAAACCCACACAGACAGATGAGGGTTAAATGACTGGCACACACGGAGGTTTCGTTATCAAGGCTTGGCAGCCCTATGGGAACCGGCTGCCAAGTTCTTTACTAAACAAGGGGGGGGGGTGTTCCTTCACCAGATAACAAACACATACACACCAGCTGGGAAAACACAGCCCAAATTCCAATCCTTGAAGCCGACTAAGGCTTGGCACCAAGAAACTAACAAGAATGAAACTTTGTCCGTCACAGAATCCAAACTGCCACCCCACTCCTTTATATAGCCTGTGGGGTGTGGTCCAGTGACTCAGCTAATCCCTGGCACGCCTCCTCATTTGCTGGGATCTTTTAGCACGCCGATGCTGACGTGGGTCCAGCCACAGTTTGTCTCCCTCATCACTTTCCGACTGATCGGAGGCACCTGGCTCCTGGCTAATCTCCTCTCCTTCGGCCGAAAGCTGAGGAATTGCCAGAGAGGAGGGGCCGGGGGAGGGAGGCCTGGCTGGCTCCTCTCCTTCATGTTCGGAGGCTTCTTCCTCCGATGCGATGGGCTCGGGGGTCAAAGCCACAACAGGGGTAATGTGACTGGGTGGGCGTGGGCAATTTTTTAAAAATTATTTTTAAAAGCATTTTTTCTACAACCTTAAGAGGTTGCAGAAAAGAATGCTTTTAGAAGCCTCTAACGATCAGGCAACTCAGCTGGGATCGCCAGAGGCTTTTAAAGGCATTTTTTTTCCTATAGCCTCTTTGGCCGAAGAGGTTGCAGAAAAAAAATGCTTTTAGAAGCCTCTGACGATCCCAGCTGAGCCGCGCGATCATCAGAGGCTTCTTTTTTAAAACTTTTAAAAGCATTTTTTTGGCCGAAGTGGTTGTAGAAAAAAATGCTTTTAAAAGTAAAAAAAAAAAAAGCCTCTAATGAGGTGGGCGGAGTAAGTGAGCGGCGACTGGCCGGGCACCGGTTTGGGGGCGTGGGCAGCCAATGTTATTACCGGTTTCCCGAACTACTAGAAATTTTTACTAGTGGTTCTTGTGAACCGGTGCGAACCGGGAGCAACCCACCACTGCCCCACCCCCATCTATTCTCTGCCTCCCGAGTCCCCGCTGATCGGGAGGAAATGGAGATTTTACAGTATCCTTCCCCTGGAGTGGAGTGGGAATGGAGATTTCACAGTATCCTTCAGGGGTGAAATCTGGCCGAACCAGTAGTAAAAAATGAAAAAAAAAAAAAAGTGCTGACGATCAGTGGAACTTTTTTTTTTACTTTTTAAACATTTTTTTACTATCGGTTCTGGTGAACAGGTAGTAAAAAAATGCTTTTAAAAGGTAAAAAAAAGGTTCCGATGATCATGCAGCACAGCTATGATCGTTGGAGCCTTTTTTTTACCTTTTAAAAGCATTTTTTTTTACTACCGGCTTGGGCGAATGGGTAATAAAAAAATGCTTTAAAAAAGTTTTTAAAAAGGTTCCCACGCGCACCATAGCTGATCACCTCCCAAGACTCCTTTTGGTGCGCACTGCGTATAATAATAATAATAATAATAATAATAATAATAATAATAATAATAATAATAATAATAATTTTATTTCTATACCGCCCTTCTCCCGAAGGACTCAGGGTGGTGTACAGCCTATTAAAAGCACAAGACAAACATCAATTAAAATTATTAAAATTATTAAATAATTCGGCTCAGTTTAAGACCCCAAAAATTTAAAATACCCAATTTAAAATTATTACATTGATAACCTGGCTTGGCGGAACAACAGGGTCTTAAGGGCACAGCGAAATACCTGGAGGTCGGAGATCTTACGCATTTCCAGGGGCAGTTCATTCCACAGGGCTGGGGCTCCCACAGAGAAGGCCCTCCCCCTGGGTGTCGCCAGCCGGCATAGCTTGGCCAATGGCACCCTGAGGAGAACCTCTCTGTGTGAGCGAACTGGCCGGTGGGAGGCTATTGGTGGCAGAAGTCGGTCTCGAAGGTACCCGGGTCCTATGCCATGGAGCGCTTTAAAGGTGGTAACCAACACCTTGAATCGCACCCGGAAGACCACTGGGAGCCAGTGCAGCTCGCGCAGGAGGGGTGTCACGTGGGGACAACGGGTTGCACCCATAACCACCCACGCGGCCGCATTGTGGACCAGTTGGAGCCTCCGAGTGCTCTTCAAGGGGAGCCCCATGTAGAGAGCATTACAGTAGTCCAACCGGGAGGTGACAAGGGCATGAGTGACCGTGCGCAAGGTGTCCCGATCCAGAAAGGGCTGCAACTGGCGAATCAGGTGGACCTGATAGAAGGGCCCCCCTGGCCACGGCCATCATATGCTCTTCTAAAGACAGCCGTGCGTCTAGGAGGACACCCAGATTGCGAGCCCTCTCTGTGGGGGGCAAAGATTCCCAATAGTATGCGCATGCAGTTTGCGTTTGGCACATGAGCAGCCAGCGAACCAGTAGTAAACTGGTTCAGATTTCACCACTGGTATCCTTCCCCTGCCACGCCCACCAAGCCATGCCATGCCCACTAAGCCACACCCACAGAACCAGTAGTAAAAAATTTTGAATCCCACCACGGCATTGTAACTAAGATTTTTGTTAAAACATACTTATTTTTCTAAATGAGAAATAAATTTACTTTGTATTACACCCAAGATCAAATCAAGATTAAATCAACAGCTTAAGAGTTAGACATAAAAAACACAAGCAAAAAAATTATTGCAACCCATATTTTTCTGTACCCTTATTACTGGTCCCATCTGCCTGAAAATAATATTCCTAGGCTAAGCAAGGAAAACAACCTGTTCATGTTTAAAAAGTAATGTGTTCTTCAAAACAAAACTCTTCTGAAATAAATATTTTGGCTCTTGATTGCTGGATATATACTTTTTTCGCTTACAATGGCCAAATCAGCTCATTAAGTCTACACTCTAACTAATTAGAAGTAGGTTCACGTGTTTATTGCCAAATGCTTGTAATGTTTTAATTTTGAAAGGATTATTTCTGAGATGGAAAAAGAAAGGGTAGCGGGGGGGGGGGGACGACAAATGAATTCTAGGATGCCATTTATTTAATCTCTCCCGTTACTGTTTTAAGTATAAGTGAAACTTCCCATCACACTGTCTGTGGAGATTCTCAGTCATCCAGGTCATGGTTATCTCAAAGCTGCTTTTTCAAGAGGCAACTGGACTTTCTGGTTTTTCTTTGAAGATGTTTTGCTTCTCATCCAAGAAGCTTCTTCAGCTCTGACTGGATGGTGGGGAATGGAAGGATCTTTTCTTTTATGTACTCTGAGAGCATATGCACCAAGAAAAATTCCTTGTGTGTCCAATCACACTTGGCCAATAAAGAATTCTATTCTATTCTAGACCTTGAAGACAGCTGGTCATTTGTAGTCTTTTAGAGAGTCGATCAAGCCACTTGGTGGTTTATTTGTGTTGTCAAGGTCACAGGATGTGGAGCCTTCTTGGAAGTGCTGAAAGGACTGTGTTGTAAACTAAGGATAGATGATGTCGTATCCCTCCCCCTCTGTTGAGAGAGGGGTGTTCAATTTTGACATAGAAGGCTTCTTTCCCATCACACTGCCTATACCAGGGGTGTCAAACTCAATTTCGATCAAGAGCCTTGGTGGAGCAGCGGACTAAAGTGCTGTTAAAGTAGCACTTAGCTGCCAACTGCCTGCAATTACTGCGAGTTCAAATCTCACCAGGCTCAAGGTTGACTCAGCCTTCCATCCTTCCGACGTAGGTAAAATGAGGACCCGGATTGTGGGGGCAATAAGCTGACTTTGTATAAAAAAGAACACCGCTTAGGGGGCCCCGAAAGCCCTACTAAGCAGGTATATACAAAAGTATGAAGGCTATTGCTTAATGCATTGTAAGCTGCCCTGAGTCTCTGGAGAAGGGCGGTATATAAATCGAACCAATAAATAAATAAATTTCATTGAGAGCTGCATAAGGGTTGTGTTTGACCTTGGGGGGCTGGGGTGGGTGTGGCCAGGGTGGGCATGGCAAGCTCAACATCACTCGTTTCAGGGGTACCTGTGGTGCCCCGAGCACTCTGCCGACTGCGGCGGCCTCCTACAACCCTCTGTCAGCGAAAACAGAGCTTGGGAGGGCCGCACACAGCCCTCACAAGCTCTGTTTTTGCTGGCAGAGGCACCGCAGGCCAGTCTTTTGCTGTTCCCAGGGCAGCCCCACAGGCTAGATTTAAGTACCCCGCGGGTCGGATCCAGCCCCCCCCCAAGGCCTTGAATTTGACACCCCGGCCTACACCATCTATCTGGAAACCATCCTTTTTTCCCTTGCTCTGCACCTTCTCCCTTTGCTCCTCCTTCCATGCTGTTCATACCTTTTTCACCAATTAACAGAGCGGCACATATTGGACTTTGCGGAGAAGATAGTTTGGTGAGCATTATTGGCAAGAACAGTCAAGGAATATGAAAAGAGGGAAACAAGCAGAGAATTTCACTATTGAGAAGCACCTTTGTCCAGAGAGATAACAGTCCTTGGACAAAAACTAAGATTTTCCCAGAAAAAAGAACCAAATGTGAAATGCACATAGTTTTTGGCTTACAAGCATTCATTTAGTTAACCTTCGAAATTACTACGGCACTGAAAAAAAGTCATGTCCCTTTTTCACACTTACCACCATTGCAGCATCTCCATGGTCACTTGATCAAAATTTGGATGCTTGGCAACTTGCATTATTTATGACGGTTGCAGTGTCCTGGGATCATGTGATCACCTTTTGTGATCTTCTGTTCTGCCCCAGCTCTGGATTCCCAAGGATTGTGACACACACCAATGGTCCTTATCAAAGTTATAATGTACCAAGAATAAACAAAGTCTGGCAAAGGTTGGCAACCAGCCCAGAAAACAAGGTATGATAAGACACTCACTCTTCAAAAATGCTCTGTAATAATTACACGTTGTTTCCAGCAAGAAATTACTAACTGCGTGCGACTTAAATAGGCTAAGGGAGTGGCCAATTATCCTCAAACCTTACTCTTGAGGAGACCTCCTCCTCCTGAGTAGCCACGCCTGCCTTTGGGCAGCCCTGCGTGCTCGAGCATTGAGGAGAGGCTCCTCCACTTCGCTTTCTCCACTTGAAGGAGCCTCTGGAGGTTCTGAAGGCCCTGGCTGAGTCTCTGTCTCTGGCACCACATCCTCTTCAGCCTCCTTGCTGTCCGACGCGAGCGCCATCTGCGCCGTCTGCTGGCGCGACCCCACACCAGCTTCCTCATCGTCGGGATCAGCCACGATCCACGCAGGCCCCTGGCGGGCCACAACACCTTCTGACAAACAAAGTCAACGGAGAAGCCAGATTCCCCTAACAACTATGTTGTTAACTTAACAATTGCAATGATTCACTTAACAACTGTGGCAAAAAAAAAGTCATAAAATGGGGCAAAACTCACAACTGGAAATCTTGGGCTCAATTATGGTCATAACTCAAGGACTATCTGTAGTTAATTTTTAATAATTCCAACTTTATGAAATTTCATAGTTGCTTTCAACCACTTCTCTATCTCGCGGAATTCATTTTCTAGAGTATTATTTACGCCCTCCAAACATGTATGCTAGCTCACCCATCCTTCTAAAAACATACTTGTACTATAAGTACAGTAATGACAAGTGGTAATTTGTCAAATGCTTTGACTTGTGAAGGAAAAGGTTAAAGGAAATGACCCAACCAATTAAACAAGATCAATCTGCCAGGACTTGTTCTTAACAAAGCATTACTGATATCTAGTTATTATGGCATTATTTTCAAACTGATCCTTTTAGATCTATTTTAGAATCATTCCAGATAAAATTGGTTGATTTGTTTTTTTTTTTCCATACCTCCTTTCACCCTTTTTCAATTATCTGGTCTTTGGCCCATTCTTCAAGATTTCTCAGTGAAAATGAACAGAATCCTGCACGACAAAACTCCTCATAGGATCCAATCTGGAGATTAGAAATCCTTCAAGGTTGGTAAATATTCCTCATATTTCTAGCAAGTTCAACCATGAGTCCTGTTTCTTTAACTTTTTTTTTTCATAATTGCCTGATGGAAAAGACAAAACCAAATAGGAATTGAGTTGTTCTGCCTTTTCTTGGTTAAATCTTACTCTTTTGACATTTTACTGAACAACTAAACAACTAAATAATATATGGTTTCTTTTCCTTTCATCTTGAGCTTATCTGAAAAATCTTTTTATGTCATTCTTAGTCTTCACTAATTTTAGCTCATATTGAACTTTAGCTTTTCTGACATCATTTCTGCAAATCAGGCCTGCATCTATGTTTCTATGTGACATCTCAGCTATCGGGAAGAAATTGCTTTGAGTCAGAAAAGATTGCTCACACCTCATTAAACACCATTTTAAAAAGAAAATAAGTACATGTTGTTATTACATTAAGCAAAGAAAATATAAAGCAATGTGTAGTGCCATAATGTAAAACAATCCCCCTTCTCCAAAATTTTTTTAAAAATATATATTCTCAGCAACTGCAGTTTGCATTTTCCTGATGATAAAATAATATACCAGACTATTATTTATTTAAATCCTAAACTAAGTACTTGATGAAAACATTCTGTGTCAAGTAACAGAGAAAGTGAAATGGGCAAACTAATACATTAAGTTCACACCAGAAGGCATGATTATTCATCACTTAAATGACATTTGTAAAGTTCATCATTATCTTGATTGTAGATGCCTTTTGTGTGACTAGAGAGATTTTACTTTTTTTTTTTTTTGGTCATTCAATCATGTCTTTCTACCTGGACTACCTGGACAAATCCCTGCAGTTTTGTTGATAAAGATTTCCCCCCCAGAAATGGTTTACTATTTCCTCCTTCCTTGAGTCGAGAGAAAGTGGTTGGGCCCAGCTGACTTGTGCCTAAGGTGGGAGTAGAACTCACAATTTCCCAATTTCTAAAAGCAGTGATGTGCAGTAGTTAAAATGCAATATTGCAAGCTGATTCTGCCGACTGCTAGCAGTTCGATTCTCACTGGCTCAAGGTTGACTCAGCCTTCCATCCTTCCTTTTTTTTTAATGAAAATCTTTTATTTTTATTTCCTATACACATAATGTAAATGTACATTCTCTTTTATATAATTGGTCATACAAATACATATTATTCTTAAAGAAAGCATAAAAATAAGGCATTTGAATTACATTCGGGGTTGCTCTTCTACCCTTTCTTTTCCCTTATTTCACAACGAATCTTCTCCTTCTTCTTCTTTCTTTCCTTTCCTTCCTTCCTTCCTCTCCTCTCCTACTTTCTCCCTCCTCCTTTCCTTCCTCTTCCCTACTTCCCCTTCCTTTCCCCCACTCCTCCGCTCTTTTCCCCCTTTCTCACCTTCTCCCCTACTCCTGTCCCCACTCCTTTCTCAGCCTTCCATCCTTCCAAGGTTGGTAAAATGAGGATCCAGATTGTTGGGGGTCATATGCTGACTCTATAAACAGTTTAGAGACTGTTTATAAAAACACTATGAAAATCGGTATATAAGTCTAAGTACTATTGCTATTGCTATTCTACTGGATGCCTTAACCACTACATCAATCTGGCTTTCAGAGAGAAACAAATCAGACTGAAATTGAATCATACCAGACCTAATTCCAGATCCCAGATGTATAGCAATATTCTTTCTGGGCTGGTGGCATTTAGCAGCAGAAGAAATAAGGCACAATTTATGCCAAGTTATTTTCTGATGGATTGTTACAGCCAGTCAAATTTTTTGGGGGAAAGGTTTACATTGGAAAAGTGTTGTTTTGTTTATTTTAATCTTTTAAGTTAAATATGCCATAACAGATTTTATTCCTAGGAAGATTATTGGGTTGACAGATACATTAATGCCTGCTTTTTTCTTGATTCCATTGCTTGCATTGCCTCTGCTCAGTTTATTCTTCAAGACTTGTTAAAATGGAATCATCAATATAAGAAACAAAGTAAAAGGAAATGGAAGAAATGTCTTTGATATTTAGGATCTTACAACAAGAAAAGTGTTTTTAAAAAAATCCGGATCCCAAGGATTACTAAATTCATGAATTCCTCCCAAAATATTAGACTCCCCACTCCCAGCACTTTCATTAGCAAGGTATTTGAACCATGCAATAAGCTTCCAGTTCATTTTTTCTCCTATTTTCATTCATTTAATCTATCCCAGCTTTTATGCCTGTAAGAAAATGATGCAAGTAAAGATGTGAATAATTGTTTGTTACTTTTTTGGGTTACTTTTTACCCATGCAATTTTTAATCTAACTTGCATTCCTATAAAACTTTCTCTTTTCTCCCTTGTACTTTTACCACGGCATACTGAATTGGTTATTTCCACAATATTAGAAATAACTGGGCTGAATATATCCTTCTCATGTTAGCTTTATCGGGCCAGGGAACCGAGACAACAAGATCTTAATTGTTCTTCCCTCGTTGCATTTGCAAAGCATCGTTATGGATGCAAAACGTGGTGCTTCGCTGCACAATTTTCTCATACAATCCTTGCTCAGAATCTACCGTGCCAGCCAAAAAAGTGAAAAGTGAGTATTTGGCTATAGCTAAAAGCTTTCATTTGTCCCTGAGCATGGGAAATTTCTACCATGTTGGTAGAAAAGCCTCCAAAACAGCAGAAACAGTTTAAGTGTGACCACTGTGGTTGTATACATTTTATACAAATTGCTGATTGAACATAACCATAGGCTGTTTTCATAGTGGTCCTTTATATTAGTCAAGGATATTGAAGACTGATTGCTCTACTTTCAGGAAAATGCAATGGCATCCAGGTTTGTTTATCTTCCATAATGCAATAATCCTTAAGTTACTGGTAGCTACCCAACAGCACTATGCGGGGTATAGTAAACCTAAACCTTGTTCAGTTGCTAACCATAGTGATCAGTTCTGTTTATATACTCAAAGCTGTCAGGTGTTCCTTTGTCAAATGTGGAGGGGAAGGAGGAAAAAAAAACCCTGGAATGCTAGAAGGCAGGATAGTTAGAGGAATGTTTGTACGATAGGTAGGAAGGATATTATGCCAGTTTAAAATTACCACATTCGAAACTAAGTTATTCAGGGGTTGTGTAAATGTAGGCTGGTTGACATCTATTCCCAATCATCAGAATTTAACCCAAACTTTTCTCCAATGAAACATTTGTGCTGGTAAGCATATTAAAGCAAGTTAATAATGCAATATGCTTATTAACACAGAGCTTTCCCAAAAGTTGCTACTAATGTCTAATGCAAAATATTGATAGAAGGAAAATAATTAAATACAGGTAGTCCTTGACTTGTGACCACAACAGAGTCCATTTCTGTTGCTAAGCAAGACACTTGTTGAGTGAGCTTTGCTCCAATTTACAACCTTTCCCCACAGTTGTTAAGCAATATCAATGCAGTTGTTAAGTGAATCATACGAACATTAAGCAAATCTTGGCTTCCTCCATTGACTTTGCTCATCGGAAGCCAGCTGGGAAGGTTACAAATGGTGATCACATGACTCTTGGATAGTGCAACTGTCATAAATACTGTATTTTTCAGAGTATAAGATGCACTTTAGTTTTTGGGGAGGAAAATAAAAAAAGCTGATTGGCAGGTGGATCGGCCTCCCGGAATATCCCCAATCAGCTGTTCCCAGAGGTGAATATTAGCAACAGGTTCCTTGGTTGTGAGCTCTGTGCCTTGCTTTTTTTTTTTTTGCTTTTTTTTTCTGCCTCTGAAACTTCTGAAACTCCATTTCAGAAAAAAACTTTTTTCCCTGCTTCTGAAAGCCTTCGAAACAGAGCTTCAGAAAAAAAGCCTCTGAAGCTCTGTTTGGGGGCTTCTTTTCTGAAGCTTCTTTTCTGATGCTATTTTCAGCCTCTGAAACCTCCGTTTGAGAAGCTGGGCAAGGCTACATTCAGAGTATAAGACGCACCCAGATTTTCGCCCTCTTTTTTGTGGGGAAAAGGTGCATCTTATACTCCGAAAAATACGGTACATGCCAGTGGCCAAGTTCCTGAATTTTGATCATGGGGATGCTGTAATTGTCAAAAAGGTCAAAATTGATCATAAGTCACTTTTTTTCAGTGCCACTGTCATTTCAAATGGTCACTAAACAAATGGTTGGAAGTCGAGGTCTACCTGTTCATGCAGAGTAATCATCTTAGCTCTAATTTAATTTAAATTTAGCTTAAAATACAAACCAGCTTTATCTTTCCTTTCATTCCAATTTTGCTTAAAATCAAGACTGGTTCGAAATGATTGAGAAGTAAAGAAATTGAGATATATTCTGTGATATTTTGTTTGCATTTAATAAATCCATTAGATTTTTGATGTGTTGTGCTAAACCACAATGTGAGTTATTGGAGTTTGGCTTAATATGTTGTGTGAACACTCCCGTTTTGATTCATAAACTATGGTACAAAACTGAGCACAGTGTATAAAACCAGACAGTTGTGGTTTATTATTGAATCATGATTAAACAAATCATTGCTTCCTTGTTTCCCAGAAGGAAATTGATTTATCATTAGAAGACATGGGTTCCTTCAGCACAATAAACACACTTGCTTGGTGTAGTTTCTTATATATTGTCTCCTGTTTCAGTGGAACAGATTCCTTCCCTGTTAGGATTGTAGGTATCTGAAGATACGTCTAAAAATTTGGGGGTGTCGTTATAACTTTAGGGCACAGCAAGAAAATGGAACTACTTCCCTGACTTCATCCTAGATAAATTCCAATTTAGTCCAGGAAAGAGAGAAATGACAATCCCGTAAGAGGCCATTTTCTCCCAAAGAACTGAAATGGTGAGAACCATTTAACGTTAAGAGATATTTGGAAAGCCTTTAAAAATATTGCATTTGGAAGTAAATAACAGGATAAAGGATCCGGAGTTTAGAAAGCATTTCATGAGGAACAATTGCATAGCTGAGGCCCTAGGAGAGAAGGCTCATCACGAAGGAGCCAAAAGGTCAGTGTATATTGATTTAGCACCTCTGGGAATTACTGAAACTTTGCCAACCCCCCCAGCCTACCAAAAAGAAAAGGGGACTCAGGTGTCCTCTATTTATTGGCAAAGGGAAGGAAAGGAGAGGCTGTTTTTCATTAATATTCTGCTTAATAAAACTAGGAATGAAATATAATCTCTCCTCTTCCACAAATCTCTTCTGTCCCAGAGGGCAGAATTAGCTCTAATGAGCAGAACCTATGGAAGATTCAATTTTCTCTAACATCAACCTTTCATACGGCATAAACAGTTTGACAATGAAGCTAATGACCACAGGTAGCTCTCAACGCACCATCATTTGCTTAATGACCATTCAGTGTTACAACAGCGCTGAAAAAATGACTTACAACCGGTCCTCACACTTACAACTCTTTCAGAGTCCCTGAATTTAGGTGATCAAAATTCGGGCACTTGGCAACCCACCTGTATTTATAATGGTTGCAGCATCCCAGGGTTATGCGATGACCATTTGTAACCTTCCCAGGAAGCTTGTAACAAACAAAGTCAATGGAGCAAGGCTGATTTGCTTAACAACTACATAATTCAATGAACAATCGTGATAAAAAGTCATAAAATCGGGGGCAACTCACTTAATGACCATTTAGTGACAGATGTTCCCATTTCAGTTGTAGTCATAAATAGAGGACTACCGGTATAAGGTCTTCAAGCAGAGCTATTGGTTGAACATTTGTGCTAAATTGCAAAAGGAAACCTACCATCCTTGAGATGTTGTGAACTTCAGCATCCAGAATTCCTTACCAATAACCATGCTGGCTAAAGAGGCTGGAAGTTACAGTTTAGCACTATCCGAAGTACAGTTTTTGCCCCCTCTTGTAGCTCTTAATTCCTTGCATCAAGCAAGAAGACAACAGAAGTTATTTTAAAACTTCCTTTTTGTGGGACTTTTTAAGGACAAGGGTTATCAAATTAAAAGAGAGGAAAGAGACCATTGAGGAAGGGATAACATTTAAGAAGGATATGGCTGAAGGATCTGACCTCCCATATATTACTTGGAGGACCCTGAGTAGGTTGAGCATTGGAGTGCCTAAATGTAAAACCAATATGCTCAAGTGGAGGCTCTTAGTGGATAACAACACACTATGTGAATGTGGAGAGACATGGAGCCCAGCCCTTCTGTTGGTATGTCAGCTACTACCAGAAACATGTACGGATAATGACTTAGTTTTGGCCAACAACAAAGCCAAGTAGGTGGCTTCATTCTGGCAGTTTAAAGTTTGATCTAAACATGGAAAAAGAAGAAGGATAAGGCTTGCTTCCTAAGACCCTTCCCAAGTCTTTCTCATGAAAATTTCACTGGCTCTGTATTGCAAAAAGTCTTTAAAGTAGTTCCATAGCAATGGATACATACAGAGGATAATTATATGTTTCTTTATTGGGGTGGCAGCATTGGGAAAGAAAAGTCTCTTTCCTCTCAGATGACTTTCTTGAAAAGTTTTCTTCACTTCATGGCAATCTTGGCTTTAAAATAGGTTCAAGGGCAGGAGAGTCTAAGCTTCAATTAATAAGTTGGGGAGAAGGGAGGATATTTGAATTCATTTAGCTCTACAGTCACCAAGAAAGCTACATGGTATGTCCATGCGGTCATAGATATTAGACTTGGCTTGAGGATATCTTTATCTTTTCTGCTGTGATCAAGTCCACTGAAGTCCATGCTATTCCTTCCATGTAGGACAAGACTGGAAGTCAATACCCTCTGTCTTATCATACATGGCATTTGCCTGTATATATCTTCCCCCATATATATTTCCAGGAGGATATAAGCCAAGCACATGAGCAGAACCATCCCATGCTTCCTCAAAGGTGAAGTACAAGAATCAAGATGGGCCCTCCAAGAGTAGACATCTGTTCTGACCTAGGCTTCCTTAGAAATTTAGGACAAACTTAGTCCTGGCAAACCTTTTTAATTCATACGGCTGTAAATTACTTTCATTTACAGTCTGCAAGGCTTGATAAACAGTCTTTCAGAGGAAGGTTATCAACACCCACCTATCTCACGTGGAATGCTGCCAAAAAGCTAATTTCCAGACGCAAGGCAAGGCCAAACTTGGCACAGAGTCCCAAACAGAATTTTCAAATCTTGAATCAGCCAGATGAACTAATTGCTTCCTGCAAAACCTCATGTCCCATTCGCTTCTCTTTTATGTCTTATGGGAGAAGCCAATCATCTCCAAGCCTTACTCCCAAGTCAACCCTGTTTCCTTAATTGTTCCTGTCTCCTAGCAGCTCTGTGCATGCACAAACTGGAAACAGGCCCACGCTGTTCTTCTGCCTCACTGATGTCAGGCTGCAGAGACTCTGGAGGCAGCAAAGAACTACCAGCTAGCCTTGGCCCCCTCTCTGCCTCCAACTCAGAGCCATCATCCGAGCCTTCCCCAGACTCCAGGACTGGCCTGTGTTCCTCCCCAACCTCCTCACTGTCCAAATCTGCTGCTGGCTCTGCTGGCCGCTGGCGGGCCATAACAACATCTAAAGAAAGTGAAGAAGGCTCAGAGAAGGGGGCTCAGTCAAGGCCTTTGCACAAAGTGGGTGGCTTGATAGCCTCCATAGGATCATAAAGCAGAGGGAACTTTCCCATTTCTGGATTTGAGAGAAGCCATTCGAAAGGTCTGAGTTCCAAATTTCCCAGAAGCCATGCTATAGTATAGAACTGAATTCTTACAGTCCTTGGTCAATTAATCAGTGAATACATCTTTTTAATTCTTCTGACATATGCAATTAGCAAGCAATATAATAAATGTTGACTCTAACTAAACCTGAGTTAATATTAATTGCTTCATTGCAAATGGTAAAACAATTCATTGGCTCTTAGTGGATGTATGACATATTAATCTTTCATTGCTACTTAATATTCAAAGCTTCAGTTCTGTAACAAATGGTATTATTTCTAACACAGCAGACTGCCCATTTGGAAAAAAAAAGCACTTTTAAACATTTCTGTTTGGAATAGCCACAATGCACTCACTATTACCTTTGATGTTAGGGATGCGTCCTTTACACAGTGTACAGAGAGAAAACACCTGGTCCATGTATGAATGAACAGATTGGTGATTGTACAATTAGGTACAAACAATTTGAAAAGCCTCAGCAAATTATATAATACGAATAAGCATATAATGAATAATGAATTACACGAACCTTGGCAATATTATACGGAGACAGTATCTCAAGAGATTTGTGAAACTGGTCCAACCTGCAGTCTGAACTCTGGATGTAGGAATAAAAAATAGTGGGTGCTTAAGGTGAGGTTTGCTTGACTCACTTCATAATGTGAGAAGTCAGTCTTGTTTTTCTTGGGGTGGGTGGGTTATCCTACTTTTCTGCCGAAGGGGGTTTGCATTTTTGCACTAATATTTTATCTTGGTAATTCTATCTTTTTTTCTGCATCTTTCGTTTTGTTAAAATACAGATTAGCCTTCCCTTTTGAACAATAAGGCAGGATGCAAATTCAACAGGGATAGTAACTATGTTTCAGATGGTCCTAGAATTCAATCTATGAGTTATATGTGCTACTTCACGGATACATTGCCTGTGTGATGTCCCACAAATGCCTTGGAAATTTTAGGCATAAGCTGTTTTTTAATTTCTTCTAGAGTTTAACATTTCCCTCCCTCCCTCCCTTCTTAATATTCCTGTGAACTGTTGCATGGTCTCAATGAAGAAATCTTTTTCAGTCCAGAGTTCTGCCCATTATGTTAAAAGTAAGAACCGTTTTCAGTACCGAAAAAATAATTCCAATAGTTATTTTAATGTGATAATGGCAGGGGCCTTCCATATAACAACCAATTAATAGTTCTTATTCTGAAAGCTGGAATATTTTTTTGTAGATATTCTATCAGAACAAGCAGTATTGTTGGACTTTAATTCCCATAATTCCAAGTGGTTGCCTTCCTGTGTTGGATTCCAGTTCCTATTGTCCAGCCTCAGCAAGTTGATGGAGAGGAATAATCCAACATTGCAGAGGTTTAAAACAAAGATGTGATGTTTCCATAAAAATGAAGTCATTCAGGACTCCTCTGCTTCAAAGTCCCAACTCCTCCTGAAGAGAAAACAAAATCCTTTGTGTGCTCCATTGTATGTGTAAGGCCAGACACCAGGTGGCATAGGCCCATAGTCACTGGGATGTAAAGTTTCAAACACTCCTCAGTAGTCATTGAAATTTCCAGGACAGAAAGTTAAAAATAATCCAATGCTTTACTTGAGATTACCTTAGGTAGTTCAGGCAGAGGGATGGACAGTATACTAAAAGTTATCTCGACGTTATCCTGGATACCCACATGCATCAAAAACGTATCTCCTATTTTCCATCTACACACAACAAGTATACATACTCAAATGGTGTCTCTGGGTGTGGTATGATAAAGTAACAAATAGTTCTATCTTTACCTTGAAGAAAATGTACCTAGGAATATTAGTGTTTAATTGACCTTAATTGACCTTAATGAAACACTACCTGATTGGGCATTAGTTTTCCTCAATGTTTTCAGCCAATCATTATGATAGATCTGGACAATATTCTATAAATTAATATATTTATAACTATTAATATAGTTAAAACAATTTTAACTATGTTTTTTTAATCATTTCATAATTTTCAGTTTGGGTATGACTGACCCTACACTGTGGAATTTGGTATATTTCTTTTCAATAGACAGCTGCAGGAGTATCTTAGGTAGAAAACTACACTGCTCACTTAGCTCAAACATTTTCAGTTAATTTTATTCTGGAAATTTTAGCATAATAAACTACCCCAAATTTATAGGTGGTATCAGTTAATGCTATCCAGGCATTTTCTTGGGTAGGTTTGGAAAATATTTGGGAAAACTTAATTTTGAAAAAGATCCTTTTGAGAGGATGGCCTAAGAATGTATATTTCACTAGTAGCAGCAGCAGCAGAAATATCTTTCAAGTTCTGTCATTATAGGCCTCAATCTCCATTCTTTGGCATGATAGAGTTTAATCAATGAATCCCAGAGAAAGAAAAAATCTATATGTTAATAGTGCATGGTCTTGAATAATATACTCAGCATGCTTTACATCTACTTGAAAGTCAGTCCTTAGCATTCGGTCACACTCTGTCAATGTTATTCACACTATAAGGTCAACAACCAACAGAGCCGGAATGGATTTCTATATATATAAGAACACTCTTAATCAGAACTCAGTGGCAGGATTTAGTATTGGTTAGGTTTTGAAAAACCAGAATTGATCCTGTCTCTTAACCACCCATGGTGATCACTTCCCATAACTTTTTACATCCAAGCTAGCACATTTTTGTTACTTATAAAATATCTTACAAATGATATGCAGTGTCACGTTCTTAAGAACAATCAAGCTCAATTAAAATTGCACAAATATGTTACAACAGCATTACTTGTTATAAGGGGCAGTTTAAACTCCCAAATGAGTTCCTAGTAATGTATGGAAAAATGATTTCTGAAATGCAATATTAATTAATCTTTGAGATGGTTTCTAAAATCAAAGAGAAATTATGAAATTTTCGCACTACACCTCAAAGATCATGAAATCAGATTAATCATATTTCTATTGGGGGGTGACTTTTGTTTGTTTTTGTGGTCAGAGGAACTTTCAAAACAAATTATATATGTGACAAGGAAGCACAGTACCATCAACATTAATGTTATAGAGACTACAGTACTCAACACAAAGATCAGGAGGCTATTTTTAGGAGCTAGATGAAAATGTACTAGGAGCCAACCTGCAACTAAACTTCATTCTGTATGGAACTCAAATATTCCATGATAGCGTGACCATTTCCCTATATCACTTTACAACGAATTCAATGTGTGTTCCAATTGCAAGGCAATCAAGCTTGAGCTAACTTCGAAACACACATTGTTCCTAAAATTGATGCATGATGAATCATTCACAATGCTCAAGTAAATGTGAATTATTACCAAAATTAATAGTTTATATGGATCTTCTTATTTCAATGTGCACCGGCATTAGAAGCTCAATGAGAGAAACAACTAATATAAACACAGTTCTTGGTTTTTCATCATGCAATCAGGCCTTTGAACCATAGATTAGCGTAAGGAATCATTTAGACTTAATTCACTGGGTGTGCTTCCACTCATATTTGTGAGACTGGCCATAAGGGATTTAACTTTGTAGGCATAGTAGTCCCTTAAATTGACAGAAGGAACTACTTTCATTCCATCCCCAAAATCACAGCTCCTCATGGCACTTTCCAGCTGTTTTTGGCGCTTATAAAAATGAGAGAACTTATTGAATATAAGTGTAATAGGAAGGACTACAACTAAGATGCCAGCTAAGATGCATGCAGAAGCTGTTAGCCTGCCTGCTATGGTCAATGGGACAACATCGCCATAACCAACTGTAGTCATGCTAACTGTAGCCCACCACCAGCAGGCAGGGATAGTTTCCAGGGCTCGGTTTTCTTCTTTTTCAATTGTGTAAGCTACTACTGAGAATATAGAGATTCCAACTGAGAGGTAAAGGAGAAGAAGCCCTACTTCTCTGTAGCTATATTTGAGGGTGGCTCCAAGAGATCTAAGGCCTGTTGAATGCCGAGCAAGTTTTAAAATACGGAATATTCTCATCAGTCTCAGGACTTGGGCTACTCTACCCAAATTGGCTAATGTAGGACTACTTTCCACCACCAGGTTAACTATTAAAGTGATATAGAATGGAAGGATAGACATGAGGTCAATCAGATTGAGTGCATGCTTAAAAAACTGAAGGAAATCTGGGGCAACTGCAAACCTGGCCACCAGCTCAAAAGTAAACCATGCAATACCAAAATGTTCCACAATTTCAAATCTAGGATCTTCCTCTGAATTCCCATAGCTGTTAATAATTTGGAAGTCTGAAAGGCTGTTGAGGCACATGGTTACTATTGATCCAAGAACAACCATAATAGAAAGAACACTGAATATTCGGCTCAAGACCGAATAGCCAGGATTGTCTAAAGCTAACCATAGCTGCCGCCTCACTTTCCCAAACGGTTGCTGGTCAAACTTAGCAGCATCATTGTAGAAGGCCAAGATCTCATCAAATGAAGAAGAGGTACTTTCTTGGTCACTGTGATCTTCCCATTTTTCTTGATCTGGTTCCATTTTTCTCCCATGGTAGCTATAACTGCAGCAAGAATCAATAAAGAATTCATTGATTCCCCAGTATTCAATTTCTTGGCTGAAGGAAAAGACACAGAGCTCACCCATCACATGTAACTTTCCAGTATCATAAAAATGGAGCACATAAGGGAAAAGTTCAGGATTTCTATCAAAGTAGAACTCATTCTTAGTGTCATCATAGTCATCACAAAGCTCTAAAATTGACTCCTTTGAATTGCAGCTCAGCAGCTTACCCAGTCTTGTTTCGGGGAATCTCAATAGTGTGTTGTATCTCATCTTTTTTTTAAAGCCTCCAACATTGAGACTGATTTCATTGTCTTCAAAATAAGTATCAGACAAACCCCTTAGATTCAACCCGGTCATTGTGAGTATTTCCAAGATCTAAATGGAGAGAGTATACCTATGGAATAATAAAAACAAGGCAAGCCATGTTAGCCAATAGAACAGAAGGAGAATTCTCCATTACTCCCTTTTATGATACACTTGGATCAAATACAGTCATATATACCACCACCCACCTTTTTGAGTTTCCCACACCATCAGCTTCTTTCTATGAGATGCAGCTTTTTTACTTAACTGGAGAATAAGGTGGTAATTAATGCTCAAGCACGAATCAATATGTTATATTTGATTGCCCCTTTTCCTTTTCCTCTACTCCCTTTGGCAATACAGTAACTGATACAATAACACATGCAGCTTTTGGTTGTCATCTCCCCTACTCAATCCTTTTGGTGCTACTGAAAATAGGGCATGGCTTCCAATGGGGAGACTAGGCAGATCTGAGGCACCAGGTGCAACCTTTCCCTAAACTCTGTAGCGCTGGTGAGTGGAGCAAAGGTGAATCCCTGTGCACTTTTTCCTTTCACCTTTTTTTTTTTTTGGCTGTTGGGTAAGTCTGTCTGCACCATCACAAAACCCAGGAAAGCCAGTGATTTCTGACGATGAAATTGGTAGAGTAGCTCTACCGGCAAGCAATCCTCCCCCTTCCCCACCGCCCCCAATAGCTCCAGACCCATTTTTCACTGTGAAACTTCCCCTAGCCGCCCGCTAGCATTGCTGGGCGGGGTCCTTCTTCTAGGGGTTAGTTGCCTTGGCTCCCAGACTCAACACACAACCTTGGTACGATGGACCGCGTTGCCTAGAAAAGAGAAGTCGGCAAAGACTTACATCCTGGACTAGCCTCCCGAGAATAGAACCACCACCCAAGGCGAAACCGTCGCGCCGTGGTGCTGAATGGACAGCTCCCGTTCCAGCCGCGCCTCCCGACTCAGCTCCAGGCAGCGGCAGCGGCTGCTGCAGCAGTCATGGCGACCACCGACAGCCCCCCGCGTTTTCCAGCCAAGCCCTGCCCGAGGATTGGACGCGCCTCTTCTCCCCCCCGCTCCCCAGGTGGGCGCCGCCTTTTTTTTGCCGGCGGTTTAGATGCTGCAGCGGAGCGAGGCACCTGAAAGACGCCGGAGGCGAAGAAGGATAGGTGCCCACGATCTCATCGGAGGGGGCTGAAGGCTGTCTAGGGAATTCCCCACCATCGTCTACGGTCTGTTTCTTGGCACCACGCTGGTTTCAGTGCAGCCCGAAGGGGATGGTATATCACGATCCTCATTCTTTTCCAGCAGAGTTAGATACCTTCTGCCTATTTATTTCGATTGGTTTGCCTACATCTTTTCTTTAAAGATCGAAATTGATAACCCGCTCTTTCTTTCCCCCTCCCCCCCCAACCAGAAGGCGGTGGCTTCAGACAGTCTTATCCAAAGTGGTCTTCTCCACATATGTTTCAAGATGTGAATGATGAACGAATTATGGGAATTGTTCAACGCAACTAATGGGCAACAGCTTGGAGAAGACAGGTTAAAGACACACGTAGACGTACATGCTCTGTTATCAGGCTGAACATAGATAGCAAATGGGTCGGATATGATCCACTGTCTTCAGAAGTTAATAGAAGAAATAAAATTTCATCCAAATATTCCCACCCATTTGTAGCTGGCTAGGCAACTTGTTATTAGCACAGTCACTTGTAATGGTCTACTCAACTAACCCATGTTAGTCTGGTTTTCATGACACACTAAACCATAAACTAATCACATGGATTGATTCTGCATGACACACCAAACTAAAATGTGATTGCACTGTGTTGTATGAACCCAACCAGTTCTGGGGCAAGGTGCATATGAAGGCTTATCCTGGGGCATATTTTTGATCTTTTCTTGGACCATTTATTTGTGTTTTCTTCATAGAAAAACATCCCCAAAGAGAATCTTCCTTTTCCCATTTCCACCTAGGTCTACTGTAGGATCCAGACTCTCCTTTGATCCCCAGAACGAGATCTGTGTTCAGGCATACTTTTGCTCCAGTTATTTACAAATCCTAAACCTCGATTCCTTGCTAAGTATTTATGTTTTAGCTCAAGGAGTTCCAGAAAATCTCTACTGACCTCAGTGGGATATCTTTTCCAAAGCCTTGAAAAATTTCGGTCAGTCAATACTGTAAAACTGCAGCTATTTCAGAGCAGAATTGTTATTGTTGATGCTGCTGCTGTTGGTATCTCTTTCTCTTTAAAGATAGCACACACACACACAAAATTAGTACACCGCACATAATTAGCCCCCTTTTGATTATCCCTGATGCATCTATTAAGGGGTCCTCTACACACAGCACATACAAGATTTTCTTTTGCTGCCTGAAAGAGAGAAACAGATGTCACCTGCATTAGCAATTGAATCTCACTTTGGTGTCAGCAACAGATTAGTCACTTCTGCCATTCTTGGGGCACCAGGAGTCTTGGATAGACTGTATAACACTCTGATGTTTTCAGAGTCTTTCCCAAGTTAAATCAGGTTGGAGAAATGTATAAGGTAGATAATTTTGGCATGGGAAATAAACAGTGAACAGTAGGTTCAACATCTTCTGATCTCCAGGGTCTTCTTAAGGTAGGAATACATAACCAGAGTTGCATGTGAAAACCCTAGGTGTGCCCCCCCCCTAAAGTCCATCTAAAGCAGTGGGTCTCAACCTTCCTAATGCCACAACCCTTCAATACAGTTCCTCATGTTGTGGTGACCCCCAACCATAAAATTATTTCTAAGACCATTGAAAATATGTGTTTTCGGATGGTCTTAGGCGACCCCTGTGAAAGGGTCATTCGACCCCCAAAAGGGTCCCGACCCACAGGTTGAGAACCACTGATCTAAAGGTTGCTGCCATGTTGAAGGTTGTAATGTGGTTTAGGGGGATATTTATTAAGCACATGGGAAATACTTTAGCCTTTATCCTGGCTCCACCATCATGGTCCTGTCAGTTGAGAAGGAAGACCACAAAAATCTGGACGAGGTGTCCTAAATACAGATATAGTCATTCTAGACTACAACAAATATGCCAAGCTAGGAATGGCCCCATAGTTCTTATCCTTGAATCAGCAGGTTTTGATCTGAACTAGATGTCTTCTCCACTTTTAGGAGCACATGTATCCAGGTAGAGAAGTAAAACTGTTGATACATGAGAATCTACTTTTACTTTCAGCTGTAAAGCTCTAACTCTCTCTCTCAAAAAAAAATTCTGGCATATGAATTTGGCTTGTCTCTGGATTTCCTCATTCATTTGCCCCTTTCAACTCTTTTGTGAGCTTTCCCATGTTCTGAGAGTAGAGATAACCCAGATAATGTACTGTTACCTGTGAAGTATCTATCTACTTTCGGAATATTATTCTTGCATGCCACTCAAATCCACTTTCCCTCCCCAACTGTTCACCCTTGTTCTACAGTGGATATATTTTCATTTGGCAGAACAACTTTGGGATTAGCAAAAGATCTTTCATTTCTCCCCTTCCTCTGAAGTTCTGCAATTGCCTCTTCTCCAAAAACAAAAAAAAGGGGCGGTTATTCTTATCATGACAGCCACCATGTATGAATGAAAATCACAGGCGGGGATCTGAAACAGGGAAACAGAGGTGCTCTATAAATCAACTACTTAGCCAATAATCCCATTTTCACAGTGGATGCATTTGTACACACCACTCATATTACTGATACATCTAATAGTGATACAAGTATGTCACACTCCAAATATTTTTTAAATGACATGTCTTAGGCTCCACATAGACTGCCCATATCACACTCTAGACATACAATAGAGAAAACACTGGTTTTTCAACAGTGCCATCATACTGGTAGAATGGAGTCCACAAGGGACATTTGCCTATTTTATTGCAATTTTGGTATCTTGGTTCCTTTTCTCAGGATTTTGTATTTCAGCTCATCTAGCTTAGGTCATGAGTCCTCATGCTGTGATTTTACAAGTTTCCAGTATCTCTGAGTGTATTTTATTTCATATTTCATTTTTTGAATATGTTTTATTGTACTTCGACATTTTGTTTCACACTTTAGGGATTATTTTTTTTTAAAGGGTGAACTGTTGGCTCCCAGAACAAGCAAAATTGTCAGCTGGGAGAACATGTGAATCCATCCTGCCATCTCCAGCCAGCCTGGTATCAACCTGATGATCAGCATAAAATAGGTGCATTTTTTTCTCTTTGCAAATTATCGAGACGTACCGTGACCTTTCTCTATATATCTCCTCTTGCGTGATTCATCTCTCTTTGTGTTTTCCAGAAGCTGGAATCACACTGATGCAGCTAAGGGCAAAGCTAACACACTGAAGTTCACAGTTGCAATACTTTTACTGGAAATTAATCTGCCTTGTGTCCACTTTGCAAAGACAGGTAGCACCATGATTTATTGTGGTAATCTCTCAATTAAAAAATATTGCTAAACTCTAAACTGGCACACTTACCTGAGGTCCACTAAAGTAGGAGAAGTTTAAGAACATATATCATTCTCTAAAGCTTGGTGTCTTTCCAGAGCCCTTCCAAAATGAGCTACCCAATTGTCCCAAAGGTGCTTTTCAAAAGGCAACTGGACTTTCTCTGTTTTTTCTTGAAGATGTTTCACTTCTCATCGAAGTAGCATCCTCAGTTCTAACTGAATGCTGGGGAACAGAAGGATATATATTCCTTGCAATCATCTGGTTGTTAGCACTTTGAAGGTTACCACCTACAGACAGAATCTTGCCAGAATAAGCACTCTATTCTCTGCATCTACCATATATTCTGTGAAATATTAGAGAGGGGCTCTCTTCACTCTTTCTCTCACACAAAATATGTGGACTGCGTTGTCTCTTAATCCTCTGAAATGCACCCTCTCCTTCCTGGGAATCCAGACTACTACATTTAATTACATCGTCACACATTAAAAAATGTGATGTTTCAATCACATGGTTGTGGCCCCACCTTGGGTTTTTTTAATCTCCTCATTGTGGACATCCTGGTCCTGTTAAACTTTGCCCCTTTTTTTACATTTGAAGATACTTTTTGCAAGTGTCTCACTATGCTACTGTAGCCTCAAGACATTTTAAAACATGTTACATTTAATTATTCCAAGTATGTATTATTTACTTTACAATATTTATAACATAATCTAATCCGAGCAGATTCTGAGCAGGCTACAACAAGGTCAGACAAAACAACAAAACACAACACAAATAATTAAAGTAAAGCATCTCAAACCTAAGCATTATAATACGGTATATGCACCCGTGAAATTAAATTAATATTTTAAGCACTGAATGCCTGCTGGAGAAAGAACAGAACTGCTTCAGCTTGTTTACAAAATGCCATCAGAATTGCAGGTGATACACACCTGTGGGGAAATGTATTCCATATAATGGAAAGGGATCTGTGTCCAATAGACAGGGGGAACCTAGTTTGTGAATGAGGTTACCTAGTTTGGGTAATGAAATGTCTGGAAGAAAAAAAAAAGCAAGCCCAGAGAGCATCAAGGACCCCTCATTTCAACCCTGGAAGAACCCACAAATATTCTTCCTGATTAGAACCTGTAACAGTCCCTGTTTTGAGGACCAGATTGGACAGAGAAAGTAAATTCTGACATGCCATTATCTGATGTATTCCTGTGCTGCACTGCAAAGTGCTTTAAAGAGTCCAGAGCAGTGGTGAGTTCCTCCCAGTTCGGCCCAGTTCTCCCAAGCCGGTAGCAGTGACGATATGATGTCACTGAACCGGTTCTGCTCCCCCGCCCCCCACGTTATTCTTACCTTTTATTTGGCCCCACCCCCAATCTATTGCTGCCTCCTGAGTCCCAGCGGATGGCTAGAGGGAAAAAAACTGTTTAAACTCTTGCCGCGGGGCTTCAAAGAGCCGCCCTACAACTGATCAGTGTTAAAAGAAAACAAATGAGTAGACCAGTGCCTGCAAAAATACAGGAGTAGACCAGTGCCTGCAAAAAATAAATGGGTATATCGGTACAGCTCTGCAAGCAGTTAAAAGCCTGGTCGACCAGTACCTCTGCTAAATCCTAAAGAATTGTCACATGACCATCAAGCCAAGCCCACAAAATAAGCCACGCCCACAGAACCGGTAGTAAAAAAATTTAGAACCCACCCCTGGTCCAGACATTGTACTTTGTACTATCCATAGCTTCTGGATCACTTCCAAGAGCAGCCACACATAGACAATTTTACATAGTCCAACTATGTGGTAATCAAGATGCAAATTATCCTCAGGACCTATTTGCCTATGTAAGTTTGGAAATAACACATAAGTTGGGAAAGTTGGAGGCTCCCCTGAGCCATGGTTTCTACCCACTTAAGCAGAGATTGAGAGGAAGAGATCTTCCAAGTCAAAAAAAACCATGCTTTTGGGAGGAGTGCAAGGCAGTGCAGAGTATGTACCTGAGCTAATGTTATTAATGTTGCTAAGATGTGTATTGACAATTAGCAACTCCATCCTGGTAGGATTTTGCCCCAGCCAGATCATCACAGCCTCCAAGCACTAGGTCAGGATTTATTCAGCATGTTTGGTATAGCCCAGGGTAACATAAAATGAGGATAGCACCCACTTTTTAGACTTTTTAAAAGTTCTAAAAAAGAATTTAGCAAAATTCTGGCTTTTCCAGAGGGCCTTTAGAGATTAATTGTGGAAAGACTAGCACCTCTATTAATATATTGTGACTACATATTATAACTTAATACTGTTTATTATTTTTCCTATTAACTACATAGAATCCCTCTGGATTGAAGCAAGGCTAGATCTCATAAATAAATACTAACAGCATATTGATGCTACTTCATTCTGAACCACTGAATTTCTTCTCCCAATCATTTCATGTAGACATCAAATAACAGTGGTGGTAGTGTACAGCCCTGAAGTACCCTCCACTAGAGGTCCCAAGGACTGAAGCATTGGCCTCTCCGTCACCACCAACAGAAACCTCTTGTCAAAGTAAGGGTAGAACCACCACAAAACACTGCCTCAAACTTCCAACCTCTGCAGATAGTTCAGAAAGATACCAGAGTCAATAGTATCAAATTCTACTGTGGAGACTAATAGGACCAAGAGTGGTGTTCTAAATTCTGATGAAGGTTATTGACCAAAACAACTAAGGCCATTTCTGACCCCTTCCAGTAGAGGGCAATTTGAATGCTCTTCCCCCCCCCCCGCCTTTTAAAATGAAAAATTATCTTGTGAAACAGGTTATTAGAGGAAAGTCCCTAATCCAAAAGCATGCTAAATATTTCATGATTAAGTGGAGATTTGAGACTTTCCGACTAATTGTTGTCCCTCTAGTATACGAGTTTCATTGGGAACTCCCAAGAAAACTAGAGTCTCTTACGCAAAGCATAAGCCAAGTGTCCTGGGATGCTAATCTAATCCCCTGCAGTTGCCTTCTGAATAAATTAAAACATCTAGGAACGCCTCTGTCTCACTTGTTCTTCTTCCAGAGAATGGGAATGAATCATGCTGAATACATTTTCTGAAGCACAACCAGATCCAGTTGCTGGATAAGCATTTGCTTTTTATTTCTGAATACCATGCTGTCCATCAAATGTCAGAATTAGGCAGTTCCTTATATGGACCCATTTAGAAATTTCTGTATTTGAATATCTGTATCTGACAATTCCTGGTCTGTCAATACACGTTCACTGGAACAAGGCTGGATTAAAGTCAGCTGATACCCTAAGCACAAGTGATTTCCAAAGCACAATCTAACAATGGTGGCCCCTTCATTGCTTAGCTAATAAGACATTAAGACTCAGTAACTGTTTATTTGCCTGGGTTAGTCTATCGTTTATTTAATCTACTCTTTTTTCTTCTTTCTCCATCCTCTCTTCTATTTCCTGTATTTTCTGTTCGTTTTTTGTAATCAATTGCTGAAAGTTTTCAAACTTTTCATCCATCTTTTGTATCTTTTCTTTTAATTCTCCCGTGTCGGTTCTCACTTCTATTTCTCCTATAACATATATATAAATAGTATATATGTTATCTTATTTTTTTTACCTTTGATTCATGGCAAGTGGAATGCCAGGACAATTACACCGTATTAAATATATTTATGTAAACAATAAAAATATATTTTAAAAAAAGACTCAGTAATTGTTGAAAACTAAAGTCTCACCTCTTTAGTACTTACGTTGACAAAGAACTGCTGATTTGCCTACAGTCTGGAGGTTGTAGGAATCTCAACCAAAGTCTTTGAGAAATGTATGGAAGGCATCTTGTCTATAGGTTCATCTCAGGCTTGTGGACTATAAACAATAGAATCAGGCTAACTTTGCCTTTTTATGCACTGTCAAAAAACCAGCATTGCAATGGTAGGAGGACCTTGGGAAGCTACAGACTGGGCAACCCATATGTAAAAAAATTCTCAGCCCACAGAAGGAGGGCATGGGAAATATTTTAGAAGAAAGCCTCCCTAGTTTTCCAGAGAGTAAAAAAGAAACGACAAGAGAAATACTTTCAGGCTTGGAGAATTCTGTTGATCTATGTAAAGATAGAGCTACTACTCTTGGTGGTCTCAGGCACGAAAAAACCAGGTCCACATATGAAGGTTCAATTTAACTGATTTATTGCTAAAAGCCTATGAACAGGAATCTTCTCAACTAATGGTCAGCACTTGGTTAGAGCTAGATAAGGTTCAATGACAGCCAAGAACAGCTGGCTTTAGTTCTTTGTTGCTACCTAATGACTCTAAACCAATCCCTCTTTTTACACCTCTCCCAATCCTTCTCCTTGAAGTGGTGCTTCTCATCTGGATTACCTTGCAGAGCTAATAAATACAATAAGTGGAGCATAAGGTACAATAACATTGTTTCAGCAAAGAAGACTGACTGCTATAACCAAGAAGTTTATGATCAGTGAAAGCTTTTCTAACAAATCTAATTTACTGTTCTTTTTCGGGAAATACAGTCTTCCTATTCTGATGCACTTCATATGTACTATCATATCATATTTCAGCTTCTGTGATCCAAAGGCCACGATGCTGGGGATCATGGAGGTCAGAATCAAATATATCAGGAATGTCCAAGTTATTAACAGTGCTTAATAGTCCCTGTAAAAAAAAAAAAATTGCAGTCAAGATGGATGAGAAAGTGTTGAAATGTGCAGCTTGTTCTCTCTAGCTGTGACAAAAATACCTATGCTAATTTACACCCTTCACTCCAGGCAAAATAACTGAGCTGATTCCTCATTTTCTCTTCATATTTGTAAAATGAGCATCAGTCTCCAAATTCAAAAGAGTGTTAAGTAACAGAAAGACTTTTTCTTTTCTTTTCTTTTCTTTTCTTTTCTTTTCTTTTTTCTTTTCTCTTTACCTAGAAATGTCTTAATTGCATGTTGTGAATGTGACAGGTTTATTTTCATGTTTCAGTCTATTTCAGTCCAAAGTGAGATAATTTGAATTAATGATGGAAAAATCAGGAAGCGTGATAGAGGAGATTATTATAGCCTAATTAATCCACAGAGGTTGGAGTCAGCTCGAAAAGGCATTTGACCCCAAAGGGCAGGGCAGCTTCCTGCTGTGTGGTTGCTGGCTCAGGCTTCCAGGGAGCAAGCCATCTTTTAAATGTTTATTGCCTTGGAGTCAGCTAGATTAAACCTGGCTGATTTATGGAGCAGGTAGTTAGATACTCTGTATTGAGTGGACACATATAAAAAAGGGTGTGTATATGTTGATTGAGGCGATCGCGCACGAAGCGCGCACACAAAGAAAACTGGTAGTAAAGCCAGTTAGAACCCACCACTGTCTTAAACCCCTGGGAGTCTGACAGCCAATGGGATACATTTCTTGTACAGGAACAGGAAACTCTAAGTCAGGGCCCAAGAGAGTGTATAAATATATCCCTCTCTCTACTCTATGTGCTTTTTTTTTTTGCCCAAGATCCAAAAACCCTATGTGGTCCTGTCCACCATTAAACCATCTTTCCAAACAGTCTCCATGTTTCCAGTGTCTTTCTCCCCACTTGGATCTGGACATTTCTTCCAACAATGGCCTCCATGACAACCTTGTATCAAGTGATCTCAGGTCTGACCCACATATGAGGACACACTTTGGATCATGTCTTTTTCTCAGAGCAATTACTACATGCTCTGAATTTGGGAGACCATTATCACCTATCCATCCTGATCCATGTGCTGTTTAGTTGCCACCCATATGGTCTGCCCTAAGGGCCTTATGAATCTGGAAGTTTTTTTTTTTTAATTTGATTTATATGCCGCCCTTCTCCGGAGACTCAGGGCGGCTTACAATGCGCTAAGCAATAGCCTTCATACTTTTTGTATATTTATACAAAGCCAGCTTATTGCCCCCACAAACTAGGTCCTCAATTTACCTACCTTAGAAAGGATGGAAGGCTGAGTCAACCTTGAGCCTTGGTGAGATTCGAACCTGCAATAATTGCAGGCAGCTTTGTTAATAACAGGGTGCTTTAGACCACTGTACCATCCAAGGCTTCCAAGTCTGGGAAGTACTTGAGAGTTCCCTGACAACCTGGACCGACTGAGGGCCTGGTTTGTGGTTGGCATTGTGAGGCAACCCAGACCCTTCAAGAAATTATCTCTGAGTGGCCTTTCCCAGTAGGCTCATATCAAATACCTGCTTGACTTACTGAGAACCTGTGGGAGAAGATGTGAAAAACAAAAGCAATTTTTTAAAATCAACTGTTCATGATCAACAGTAAAAAATTAATACAGCCACTGTAAAAGCTTTCCCCCATTGATAGACCACGCACATAGTGCCAGAGCCATGTATTCAGGGCCTTCTTAAGGTTTGAGAGGGTTGGAGTTCAGGGGATAATGTTCCAGAAGACAAGTACCACAGCAATGGTTGTAAGAGCAAGGACTGGTCATAAGTGACTTTCTTCAATGCTATTGTAACTTTGCATGATTACTAAAAGAATGGTTGTAAGTCGAGAACTACCTGTATCCAAAATTCTGTATGGTTTGTATGCTTTAACCAGTGATGTAATCCAACTCAGATGGAAACCACCTGGTTGGCCAAGGCAGCAAGATTGGCCAACTGTAAGCTTTGCAATAAATGCCTCCTTAAGCTTCAGTGCCATTCTGTTGATTCCAACTCATCCTTAAGGTAACAAATCGTTTTTGTTGCTGCATCTTCCTTACACTCTTTTTGGGAAACAGGGAAAGTGTCAGGCTAATGCAAGCATGCTGTTGCTATAGAAATGCAAACTTAGCAGGAAGACAATAAGGACAACTCCAGACACAGATTTTATACTGCAGCCTTCCACAAAGCCATTGTGCCTTAAACCTTCATGTGTTTTCCTTAATACACACAGCATCCCACTGAGGCATGGTGCAAGCATCCAATTACCATATTATCGAAAGCCATAAATTTGAAACATGTTCATTCTTCAAACCACACGGCTGTCTTCATTTCCTCAGCTTGTTTGATCTCAGAATGTATTCCTCCTGCTCGGCTTTACCACGTCTCGCAACAGGAGGTCTACCGATAATTAATTTTTTTGAAAAAACACACCCTCTTCGGACCCTTTGGCAGAGCTTCTGCCTGAATATATATTTAAAACTTCAAAAGATGTTTGTTTGAATATGGCCGGGGCATCTATAATGATTCTTTTTAAAAAATATATATTTCATTGTTAATTAGATCTTTCCTTTAAACCTCTGGATTATGCTGTGTTTTGAGGCTAAGGAACTACTAAGATACTGACAGCATTCATAAAATTCATTAAGACCTTCTCAACACTATTGTGGCAGAATGATAGCCACCCATCCTGGGGTCTTCACAAATTAATACCATTGCAGCATCTTGTCTCTATTGCCCCTGTTCCATGTGACTGACCACCAGGGTTGTTCTAAATAGCAAGTAGGCTATTTGTTATAAGGCAAGTTGATTGGTTTGCCCAGAAGTGGGTTTCAGCAGGTTCTGACCAGTTCTGGAGAACCGGTAGCAGAAATTTTGAGTAGTACGGAGAACCGGTAGTAAAAATTCTGACTGGCCCAGCCCCCATTTATTCTCTGCCTCCCAAGTCCCAGCTGATCGGGAAGGAATGGGGATTTTGCAGTAACCTTTCTCTGGAGTGGGGTGGGAATGGAGATTTTACAGTATCCTTCCCCTGCTACATCCACAAAGCCATGCCACACCCACCAAGCCATGCTACACCCACCAAGCCACAAAAATTTTCAAAAAAAAATTGAAAATTTTTTTCAAAAACATTTTTCAAAAAAATATCAAAAATTTTTGAAACCCACCACTGGTTTGCTCCTCTCTGATTTGGCTTCTCTCACCTTCCAGTCTGCCACCAGCTATGGAGAGAAAAATCTATCATCAAGAAACTAGCTGTATCTGACTTCAGGAGGTTGCCTAAATGAGTCTACCCCTTTTCCCCTTCTCCCATATCTCATCAAGGCATCTCCCAAGTTAAAATAATATTTTGAAAAAGAGAAAAAATATGTGAAGACACCAAGACAGAAGTCATTTCAGAAAGGAGTATGTCAGAGGGTATAACTGATTAGGTTTCATAGAAGAGGACAATTAAAACTGATGAGCTGCAGGACAATCAACGGTTCTTTAATTTTTTCATTTGGGGTGAAGGAAGTGAATAAATGGACAAAGGAATGAAAGAGCAGAGGTCTGTTCTCCTCTTTGTTGGATGCTGGAAAAGAAAGCTGTGTCAGAAACAGGGGCCAAAAGAAAACTCTGACCACATCCACTACTGTTTATTTTATTACACGTCCAGAGTAATGGGTGGCGAACAGTGGTGGGTTCCTCCCGGTTCGGCCCGGTTCTGCCGAGCTGGTAGTGGTGACAATAAGTGGTGACAGTACTTGGAGTCACCCACCCTGCCCAATCATATTGGGCAAGACAGAAATAACTGGGGATAGATAGTCCCAAAGATAACCAAATCCTTAAGTAGAAATGGGGTAAAAATCATCATGGAATTTACCATAATTCTGGGTTTTGTGGCATAGAATTTAGCTTAGTTGTTTTGAACCTGGCCACTGGGGTATCCAAATCATGATTCCTAGGTTAATATGGTCTGTGGACTCAACCATTTAGGCTTATTCAGCATATATTGACATGTACGTTTTCTTCTTAAAGGCTTAAAGATGCTGAGTGGCAGATGAATGCCTATCCCCTTTTTTCCCCTTTGAAGTTCTTCTTTGCAATCCCAATGCTAGAAATGTGTGCGCTTGTGCTTGCTTTTAAATGGAAAAGCTGAGAAAGGTTCCAACTGGAGAAAGATGTCGCAGATGTATGGTTAAGAAAACGATTTTTAAAAAATATTGCTGTGAATGTACATAGTGATAAAAGACGCAAAGAAGAATCCTTCTTTGCAAAAATACAAGCAGATAATTATGGAGCAGGGAGAGAGGAAAGAATGAAAGCATCTCTTTGTGGCATATTCAGTTTGTTCATTCTGTAGTACTTTTTCCAGATGCAAGAATAGGACGACAAAGATGAAAGGGCACGTCATACAGTATAGCTGCTCAGTATGAGGGGAGGGAATGCCAAATCCAGCTCTTTTGCATTTCTAGGAAAGAGTCAGCCATCCCTGACACGTAGATTGTACCCCTTTCAAATGGCAGGAATAGAAACAATGGCCTTTCTTTTGCTCTCCCATATTCTGGGCTTCATTTGGGATTTTTTTGGGGTCCTGTTTTGCTTTGTTTTTGCTCCGCCTCAAGGCGTTCCTTGCCTTCTGTGTTTCTAGAGAAATAAAAATTAAAAGTGACAGCCACATCTGTTCCATGAGTTTCCCGGAGTGCTATCAGATCGGCGGCTGCATCGGACCAGGCAGCATTCAAAGGAAAGCATCTCTTTTTCTATGCAGGTGGTCTTGAAGCAAATCAAAATGCTGGTGGTTCCCAGCTCATGATCTTGAAAGAGCTTTATAAATACCAATTAGCTTGGCTGCAACGCACGCCTTGCATGTGTTTAGGGGGGAAACGACTGTTAATGTGTAATGTAAATAATGCCTATAAGAAATTTAGTAAAAGGACCTCTGGCTGTTTGCACAGCATTATCTGAGGCTCTTGTGAGTTAGCCAGGTGCACCGATGGTTTCTGATTTCAGGAGCAGCATTCCCAAGGCCTCTATTGCCTTATTGGAGGTGCACCGGATACGGGAACAACAGTCAAAATGGCAGCCATGACAGCGCAGGTAAAGCTCAACCTGGCGTCACCTGTGCATCCCTGGGTTATCCCGTTATCTATTCTTTCTTTGCAGCTTAATCACATTGTTTTAAAAATGGAAAAAGGTATTGAATGTGTTGCCCATTACTACATTTATTCTGCTTCACCTTTTCCTTCTCCCTCTTTTTATGGATTTCATAGCAATTAGTTGCAATACCAGAGGTAAACATAAAAGAACAGCTGAGAGGTTTTGCCTGACACTCTTCAATACAGGTAGAGAGACAAGATGACATTTTAGTGTTTGAAATGTATTATGTTCTCCTGAGGAAAAAAAAACACAATACTTTGGCAATCTTGCTGGAGGGGTATTCTTGTGACTCAAGAAAGATTTCCCCCCCTCCTGAAATGTACCCCATTTCCATTCCAGCAACATTGCCTCCAAGTCAGTGACTTTTT
>WNWU01000003.1:45191425-45216117 GCA_012654045.1 Ptyas mucosa | reverse complement strand
ATATATATATATATATATATATATATATATATATATATATATATATAGTCAGTGGCTTAATGCTCAAAAGACTTACTGCATCATGTTTAAACAGGAGCTGGAATTTGCCCTTAAACACAGAATAAGTACTTGACTAGGTAACCAACTACAAGTCAATGACTCAATGCTCAAAAGACTTACAGCATTGTGTTTACATTTTTCCTTTCTTTAAAAAGATACGCAAGCAGAGGAATTGATCTGATATTTGAACATGAAATGAATATGGCTGAGCCAGCACGTAAAATGTTGTCGCGGTAGCTTAAAATATGATGGAATCATCAACATCATCACCAAATGAGCAAAGTGACCTAATTAATATTTTGAAAGATGACCTAATGGTCAGACAACTGTTGCAGTCCAAATCTGGACCATCAGCAACAGCCAAATTATTCTGTGCCATCAACAGAGACTAAGAGTTAGCATCATAATAAATGGCAATGGCAGAACATCTATTTATTATATTTGTCAAGGAACAAAGTGGATAAAAAAATTGCAGAAGCCTACATACTAATTCTAGATTATGTTACAGTATTTCAGTATCAAATGAATCCCACAAAATTATACCAATGGAGCAGGGGTGGGTTCTACTTACCTTTACTACCGATTCACAAAGGGGCCGCGCGCTTGCGCAGAAGCGTTCTGATGATACCGGGGTCGGTGGGCGGAGCCTCCCTCCAGTTTTACTACCAGTTCTATAGAACCGGTCTGAACTGGGGACAACCCACCACTGCAATGGAAGCAGGTCTCTTGCTATAGTTACCACATTTCAACTCAGAAATGTGCCTTCTATTCTTCCATCAGCCTATAGTTGGGTAGACAAGACGTGTGTATTTTCCAACCAGATCATGTAGTTTACTGCCTGGGTGTTGCACATTTCAAATCCCAAAGAGGGGCAAATGTCAGGATTGGAATGTATGTATGAAAAACCATTGGGAGAAACTTTCGCTGTCTCAGTTTTAGACCCTTGGAGGAGGTGAACATAAAGGGATTATTGCTACTCATGTACTGACTCATTTTCACAGCAACATTAGAGCAATTATCTTGATTCTCAGTTCTCCCAAAGCAAGTTTACAGCAGTCACAGAAGGATCATCATTGTTCATATGCAGTAGAATTCCAGTTCCTACTAGTTTTTCCTAACATGGCCAGTTGAGTCAGATGAAGGTCGCTACTGTTCACACAATGGCTTCCCCTGATTTATAGGATTAGGATCAGTGATGGGATTCAGCCAGTTCGCACCACTTCAGAAGAACCGGTTGTTAACTTTCTGAGCAGTTTGGCAAATTGGTTGTTGGAAGAAATCATTAGGGCAGAGAACCGGTTGTTAAATTACTTGAATCCCACCACTGATTAGGACTAATTAAACACAGCAGTAGAATTCTCCACTCTTATAAAATCAGCAAAGGCAAAATCTCTCTCTACACCTAAAAGGATTTTTAGAAGGAAGAACTGGAACATCTTCTTTTATCAGAACATAAGATTAAATTGTGCAAGTGAAATTTAATCCTCCTGAAAAAGTATAAAAACAGTCTTACAGTAAGCACTCTAGTTGAAAATTGTTTTTCTTTCTCTATTTATAACCACAGGTTTACTTCAATAGGTGAATACAAATGAGATATTTATATAGATAAGAATGGGATGAGATGTTTTCAAATAATTATTATTGGACCTGTTGCCCACGTTTAAAGGATGAGATCACGCATCTTAAATAACTCAGTGGTTTTGTTTTTTTATTTTTGGAAATGGGTTTGCTCTATTCTTAACTGGAGGCAGGGCTGCAACCTGGTTGCAAATTTAGGAGATGCTGAGACTTGAGTCCTCAAAGATCTTTCCAAGCAGCAAAATGAGAATTATCATATGCAAACAAAGAATGAAAAGACATAGTTAGAGAAATTATGGAAGGTTACAATTAAGCTACTTACATTTTATAGCCTTCTTAAATATCAAGATCATTTTCTGCCTGGGGATTTGAGTCATATACTTGGCATCTTGCACCATCTTAAGCAAATTATAAAGGAAACTATTGCATTTTACAGTTGAATCTTTTTAACATTGGATAATATTTCATTTTCATGGATAACTGGAAGCAGTGTAGGTGATTCATACATTTTACTAAGCCCAATAAATTGGTTATTTTATCCATTTAGCTAATTCTAGTTAAGTATGTTGTGCGAACCCAGCCATAATAGTTTACAATCATAGGTAATGGTTTACTAGCTTGCGTGGACCAATTGTATAAATTGTGCTTTACCAATACAGTAAAGCATGGTTAAACAAACCATGATTTGATAGATTCATTTGTCGTATCGTGTGACCCTCAAATTAAGTTGCACTAGATTCAAATCTTAATATAAAAATGAATGCTAAGAATGTCCTAAGAATAGCTAAAAAGGAAGTCATAGCTCTGTGAGAATGTTGGAAAATGGAAATGTTACAGTGTGGTATGTGACCCTCGAAATTACAAAAGGATTAATTATGGTAGTTAAGGGAGGATTATTATATGGATGTGTTGGAAGCAGGTATGGTTTGCAAGGACAGAAACATTTGCAAAGATAATGAGCTTTCCTCTATTTTCCTAGCCCTGGGCATAAAATTTAATACTGTACTGTCAATTCTGGTTGATTTATCATCTCCATTGACTGGAGAGTAACATGCACCTCTCACTTTCCCATGGATTCCTGCATGGAATCATAAGTATAATAATGACATGATCCTATTTTAGATACCTCCCTGGATCCAGGAAAGGTGGAAAACCCAATCATAAGATAGTGGTGACTAGGAAACAAGGGTGAGAAGGAAGACCTATATTATATTATCGTTGATGGATTTTAGCAGTTGCGCTCCAACAAGTTAGGCTGTATTTGGGAAGTTCTATCCTAAAAATAAAACAATAAAAATTATTGTAATTCTCACTTTAAGCCAGTGAATGGCTTAAAAATATTTATATATTTATAAACCGATATTCTCTTTAAAAATAGTTTTTTAAAAAAAAAATCAAAAGACTTTCTGGACATAAGGTGAGAAAAACAATATTACTTGCTTTTTGTGCCTTTTCTAGGAAGGTTTTCTGACCTTTACAAAATTTATTGTCTTTTTTTAATTTCAGGGACAAGTTTGAAATGTCATGATTTTTTTTTTCATGCTAGATTTGGTCAGGAATCTTCATTGTCTACGTATAATGAGTAACTTCTACACATTTTTGAAACTGGCTATTAGAAATGAGAGCCCAATAAGCTGCAGGTCTAAACTGCGTCCTTTAAATTGCATATTTTCACTGCTAAAAACAAGACAAAACAAACAATACTGTTGACAAGAATTCTGATCCAAAACGTCTTGCAGTTTAAAAGCCAGGGATACGAGGACAGGGAGATGGGAATAAAAAAATGTGACAAAGGTTAAAATTTCCTTTTCACCTCCAGAAGTGTGTGAGTTTAAGCAAAGTACAGATGCTTTTAAAGAGATTAAAGTATATAACAACTGGAGAAACTTCATAAACTCTGAGCATCCCATTCTTAACACAGCAAACAGTAACTTAGAAACATATGTGGTGAGCAATAACAGTCATAAATCTTACGAGATTATGTGTTCCTAATGTAAGATTTCAGACTGATCCATTCAGCTCACAGTGCCAAACTTCAGCAGGGTTCAATCAAGTTTGGCTTAATCTGAATTTATTTACTCTGGGTGAAGATGATGATTCATTGGATATGTCTGTAGTCCAGACTGTTGAACTAATTTATCAGGCATTTTGATGGACTGGTGATTTGTTTTCTCTGAATATTTCTTTGTTTATTTATATCATCATCATTGGATAAGAGCTGAGTTGCGCAGGGCAAGAGCTGTGTGTTCTGCTATGAATTAAACATTCCAAGCAGCCATTCCATCTGTTAGCAACAGTAAACACCTTGCATTCAGGCATTCAGCTGTGGCTGAGCTGGAAACAAATAAACTCATAGAATACACATTGCTTTCTGAAGATGGAAGACACCATTTTAATCTCTCTCTGTGTGTGTGTGTGTGTGCGTGTGTGTGTGTGTATGTCTCTCCCTCCCTCCCTTCCTCCCTCTCTCTCTCTCTCTCCCTCCCTCTCCCTCTCTCCCTCCCTCTCCCCCTCCCTCCTCACAACACTTGTTTTAAACTTCAAGTTAAAGAAAACTAGAAAAAGAAATCCTCCAGATTTTGGGCTGGTGATTATATTTGGAATTTTGGACTGTTGTGGGGACTCTCACAAAATGATTACAGTGTGGGGGCTAACCCATTCACAAAAGAGTTGGCCACTTATTTTGCCAGAATGTGACTTAAGCATTTGCAGGATGCTCTGTATAAATTCTGCCATTTTATTCTTTTTCCAGGCAAGGCAATCGATTTTTCCAAACAAAATTCAGAACAGGCAGTTTAGTGTTGTATTTCATTTGCCGAGCGAAGACCAGCAATGATAAGGGAGTTATTTATTTATTTAAAATATTTCTATCGCCACCCATCTTGGAAACAACTCTGAATAGCTTACATCCAACAAAACAGTATAAAGCCAATAACAATAAAACTAAAATGGAAGAACAAGAGATGTAGTTCAAAGCTTCAGGCAGACACCAAGTTGCCTTCTAAGAAAGCATCGGGGACCATAACCATGTTGGGAATTTAAAAATATGTTGAAAACTGGAATCTGTGTTTGTTGTATGCCAGGGCTTCCCATTTCTTAACGTTAAAATATTTATATTTATGCATTGAATGCTAAAGATAGATCTAGATTTGTAAAAAAAAAAAAAGTTAGGTGGATCATAACATCTGGCAGATGGCATGAAAAATATCTGCAGCCAGCCAGGGATCCAAGTCATAAATATTTTGAAGGAAATGAAAAAGTGAGGAATTATAATGCTATAAAACCATCTAACCATGATTATATTTAGCAGCATCTAATTTCACCATAATGCTGAGTTTTATTTTAAGCAAGAGCATGCATTGAGTCCTGCTTATACCCTTGGATGATGGCCCCGTATTTCTGGAGCAAAAATGTGGGGAAGAACATGAAAAAAAGTTTATCTAAACTTAATCCTCCACAAAGGAAGAAAAGAACTCAACTCTTATAACTACATTTCCATCCTGGCTACATATGCAATGTATATCACCCACCCATATTCATTTATTCATTTATTGCCCTCAAAGATATACTTCTCGGTCACTAAAAGTAGCCTATCATTTGCAGTTTATGTCTTTTGAAGGAAATAAAAGTGGTAAGGGACTAAAACTCAGTGCTTTGGAAATATGTCTATTTGCCAAGAAAAAGTGAAAGAATATCCTGTGAATTAGAGGCCATGAAAATACTTAATATCCCCAAACTTGAATTTTTTTTTGCATCCAATATGCAAAGACAAATTTTGGAAAACCATACTGAGTGTCTCACACTGTCCACAGAAAAGAAGCTTATGGAAGCCATGCCTAAAGGGCATAATGTAAAGTAGACAACAACTTAACTAGTTGACAAGCGGTTATCCTGACCACTGTTTGCAAATTATACTTGCCTGACAGGTAAAGTATGGGAATTGGCAATAGGTGGCTTGCTTTCATTAACTGCTATTCAAAAGTTACTTTCTCTATGGCTGTGACTGGTCATTTCTTCACTCTGAGTGCAATCTGAAAATATATCAATGCATTCTTGGAGGCTGACCCTCCTATCTTATGGGGATTACATGAAGTGTGGAGTATCAAGAACTTAAGATCCAGGCAATTTTCTGCTCTACAGGACTTGCCAAACATCTATTGTTTTATTGTTTCACCAACACTTTATTGTTTCACACCCCCCCCCCCAACACACACACTCTTACACAGTGGTGGTAAAGCATGTTCATGAGCAAAGATTCTTTAATTCTTATTAGAAATCTTTGCCTCTGAATGTTGTCATTTTGGTAACAACAGTTAACAAACTGAACTCATGCTGTGAGTCAGAGGTGGGTTGCTCCCGGTTCAGTCCGGTTCTTGTGAACCAGAAGACTCCGCCCACCCGCCCTGATGTCATCATGGACGATCTGCGCATCCTGTTGTGAACTGGTAGTAAAGGTAACTCCTGCTGTGAGTTCACTTGCTTATTCTCTCTGGGCACTGGTGGCTACTGTCCATGACCAGTGAGATTTGCAGTGAAATATTCTCCTGTTAGGGTCCAAAGCAACCAGCAATGACCTTTACCTGGAGACTCTGTCCAAATTTCTCTCTACCTCTCAACAGGCAACCAACATTCTGTGGTCTCTATTATGATGTCAATGGATGAGTCATGGGCAGGATTTTTTGGGCGGGAGGGGGGAGGTGTCTATTTATTGTTTTGTAGTAGTGAATTGAAGGAACCACAGTGGAAGTTTTCTGGAATTTAAAACATTGTTTCTACACTTAAATCCTTTGCACCCAGTATCAAAATTGTGCCAGAAAAACTCAATGAACTTTATAAAGTAGTCACAATTTCAAGTGGCACATAGGAGCAGAGAGGAGGGTTTGATGTGACTAAGCATGCAAATGAGAATAACGTGTGTCTCAACCTCATTTTTAACAAAAACTCTAAAAAATCTTTCCCCTAATAATTAGCAATTTTACCACTAACTTTTAACAATGTGAAATCAGGCTTCTGGCCTTCAAATGGAGTTCTAGATCCTCACCCACCCACCCACCTTTCTTTATTTCTTTATTGGAGTTTGTCAAACAAAAATAAGAATAAAAGAATAAAAATACAATGACAGGGACGATAGGCATGTTAGTGCACTTATGCACAGCCCCTCTACTGACCACTTAAGTATGAAGTAAAATCCACGGAAGTCAATTTGTGACTGAAACTGAAAATTTGTAGCTGAGACAACTGGATCAGGTAGAGCATTCTAGACTTTGACAACTCTATCGGGGTGGGTTCTACTTACTTTTACTACGGGTTCATAACGGGACCGCGTGTGTGTTTCTGTGCATGCGCAGAAACTTCTTGATGACATCTGGGTTGGTAGGTGGAGCCTCCCACCAGTTTTACTACCGGTTCTTGTGAACTGGTTCGAACTGGGGGCAACGCACCACTAAACTCTATTACAGAATTCATATTTTTACAGTCAAGTTTAGAACGATTTACGTTGAGTTAAAGCAATTGTTCATGTGCATATTATTGCGATTAAAACAGAAGAAGTCATTTACAGGTAAAACATTACTACGTATAATTTTGTATGCAATACCTAGGTCTGACGCAGTTCTAAGTTATCCAAACCAAGAATTTCGAGCCTAGTAGCATAAGGAATTCTATTGTTTACAATAGATTACAATAGTTTACAATAGTGCAAGATTTTTCTCGTGAAGTACTTCTGAACCCGCTCGATTGTACTGATGTCAGATATGTTCTGATATTGTACTGATGTCAGATACCTACTCTTGCAATAACCTAATTAACAACTTGGGAGAGCAAGGATGTAGTAGGCTATTCCCTTCATATCCACCTCTGGTTTCCTGCATAGAAATATTGACCATCTAGCGTCTTTGTTGTTTCTTGTACACATCTGCAACTATATAAGAACTCAACAGCAGGACTTTCAATATACATGAATGATGTCCAACAGCATTCTCTTGGCAGTCATCCCTGTTAGGGCTCACAGAGCAAAAGGGAAGAATATAACCCTAGGGTATGTACCCTAAATACTCTGCTGTTGCTTTACTGTCAAATAAACCATCCAAGATCTCATTCATTCCTCTTCAATTCCCTGCCATTAATCAATTTATTTAGTTTATTTGCCCAATATGTTCCCTCTATGATCTTTCATACATGCTCGCAGCTTATCATAATGGAATGGGGGCTTTCTGAATAGCTGCATTCCAAAATCTCTCCTTTCCAATGAGCATTTAAAAGCACCTCTGTTTCCAGGATCACTTGCATTTTGTCATTTTCAAACCAGAGTCTCACCAGCTGTTAGATATTGATTGTGTACACGGTGTGTGTTTCTTTCAATTCTCCTTTTTTTCCTCTCTCTCTCTCTCTCCTCAGGATCTGGCAGCAGTTTGCAACACCTCCAATTTGTTATAATTTACTACAATGAATATAAACCAAGTTAACATGCTGTTTATTCCCCTCTCTTCCAGATCATTAATATAGATGCTAAATAAAACCAGATCGAACGCAGAGGCCGCTAGTATCTATATGACGGTACTTGAATTTCAGCCAATTTACATTAAAAAAAACTTTTTTTTAAGGGGAATATTGCTGACCCAGAAGCTCCATTCTGGTCTTCCTGTGTTGTATTTATTTAGTTGCTATTACCCACCAGTTCTCTTAATTCAGTTGGTCCTGCTTCAACACATGTCATCCATGGATGTTATGCCTTCCCCTTCCTACACCACCACTTAGCCTGGGCCTTAGTCTGGCTTCTCAAAGCCACCATTTTACATCAAGCAGATGGAAGGCAATTAAAATGCCAGCTCCAAGGCACCTGGTCTCTATCACAGCCATATTGCTGCTACTTCTTACAGCTGCCCTTAGGCAGGGCTTGTCAAGCTGTGTTTGCAAAGCCTTAAGAATTAATCAGGAATTATATAGAGCTAGATCCTATATTAAACAATCCAATCTCCAATCCTTCCATTTGTAGAGTGGGCGTTTCTCCTCCATAAAGTTATAATGCTTCTCTACCCATCATTGAGCCGAAGAAGATTACAGGTAGTCCTTAACTTATGAGCACAATTGAGCCCAAAATTTCTGTTGTTAAGTGAGTTTTGCCCCATTTTATGATCGTTCTTGCTACAGTTGTTAAGTGAATCACTGTGGTTGATAAGTTAGTAACCTGGTTGTTAAGTGAATCCGGCTTCCCCTTTTTGCATGTCAGAAGGTCATAAAAGGGGATAGCATGATTTTGGGACACAGCAAAGGTCATAAATATGAACCAGTTGCCAAGTGCCTGAATTTTGATCTCAAGATCACATGGATGCTGCAAAGGTTGTAACTGTGAAAAACGGTCATAAGTCACTTTTTTTCTGTGCCTTTGTAACTTTGAATGGTCACTAAGCAAACTGTTGTAAGTCAAGGACTGCCTGTATAGCATTGGGATATTTTCTTGATTTGTTTACAACACTATATAAAGGAGCACAAGAATTGGTGAATAGTTAGGAGGTTGTAATGAGCCACAGTGAGGCCATTTTGCAGGGCAGAACTTGATCTTGGTCTGTAAGTGAGGCATCGCCCTAGATGTGCATAAGGAAGATTTATTTTATTTATTTATTTTGTAAAACATGTACATGTCAAAGAAGATAACAGATATAAGTATAAACATGGACATGAACATAGGAAAAGAGTACAAATAAATGGGGACAGTAGGACAGGGACAGTAGGCACGCTGGTGCGCTTATGTATGCCCCCTTAACGGGCCTCTTAGGAATGGGGTGAGGTCCACGGTAGACAGTTTAAGGTTGAAGCTGTGGGGATTTGAGGATTTCCAGGAGTCAGGTAGAGCATTCCAAGCATTGACCACTCTGTGGCTGAAGCCGTATTTTCTGCAATCGAGTTTGGAGAGGTTTATCTTGAGTTTATATTTATTGTTTGCCCATGTATTATTGCAGTTGAAGCTGAAGTAGTCATTGACAGGAAGGATGTTGTAGCAGACAATGTACTGCTTAGGTCAGACTGTAGGTGGCGTAGTTCCAGGTTGTCTAGGCCCAAAATTTTGAGCCTGGTGGCATAAGGGATTCTATTGTGAGCAGAGGAATGGAGTGCTCTTCTCGTGAAATCCCTCTGGACCCACTCAATTGTATTAACGTCCAATTTATAGTGTGGATTTCAGGCAGATGAGCTGTATTTGAGAATTGGTCTGGCAAAGGTTTTGTATGCCCTAGTTAGCAGTACAATGTTACCGGAGAAGAAGCTTTGCAAAACTAGGTTAACAACTCTTAATGCCTTTTTTAGCCAAAAAAAAAAAAAGATTAATGGGAAGAATGCTACATATGCCATCTGGATCTCCTGAACGAAAAGCAACATAAAATATAGCAAACAAAATATATAAATAAAAGGATATAGAGACTTGGAAGGATGGAAAGCTGAGTCAACCTTGAGCCGGTCAGGATCGAACTCCTTGCTATGGGCAGAGTTAGCCAGCAATACTGCATTCTAATTACCCAAATAGCAAAATCCTTAGAGGTCACACAGGCTGGAAGGTGAAGCGATTGAGAATAGAACAAATTAAAATATGTCGATCAAGATCAGAATCCAGATGTTCACAAGATAAAGGAAAGTGAGAGAGAAAAAGGCGTAATGGGAAGGGAAATGGTTGTCAGAAACAACTCCCGCCTAGGTAAGGCAACTCTCAAGGCCCATCAAAAGACAACCATAGCCAAGAGTGATTTTTTTCACTGAGTTCATGCTGTATTTCTATGGCTTGGTGAGCAGACAAGATGACAGGGATGACACGTACTAATTCTGACTCAGAAACCTTTCTCTCTTTCTATCACCAAATCAAAAGTGTTCATTGTCAGCTGTTCCTGCTTCCAGCAGGGGCAAATTTGGCCCACAGCTGCTTCTAGAACCAGGAAAAGCATGATGACCCTCAGAGGAACAGCTCTTGGGTGGTTTACAGGTCTAAATCCCAGAGCAGAGCATATGAGTATTATGCTTTATCCTGCTGCGACAGTAAACTTAGCTAGTAACAGGCCTGCTTTTGGCAGATTTTAGCTTGGAAAGCAATGTCGAAAAAAAAGAAAAGTAAGAAAAGATTGTTGCTTCCATTCCATTCTCCTTCTGTTTTTGACTGTGTTTCTGTGTTTATGCTACCTTGTTATTCCAAGATTTCAGCTGGATCTCTATGGGGAATAGTTCCAGCATATCAGGTTTAAGGCCACTTCTCCTGTAGCCATGTGGCGGAAGACAAACAAGAATATAAGTAGCTGACAGTTTTCTTTTCAAGCTGCTGTTTGACTTGAGAAAATGTTAGTTGAGGAATGTTAAACCTTCAAGAAAGACAGTCTAGATCAGGGGTGGGCAAATATGGTCCCTTTATGACCTGTGGACTTCAACTCCCAGAATTCCTGAACCAGCTTGGCTGTCTCAGGAATTCTGGGAGTTGAAGTTCACAGGTTGTAAAAGGGCCACAGTTGCATACCCCTGGTCTAGATCAACAGAATACTTCCAAGTCAAAGAATTCATCAATATAATGTGGTTTGTATCAGAGGTGGGTTTCAGCAGATTCTGACTAGTTCTGGAGAACCGGTAGCGGAAATTTTGAGTAGTTTGGAGAACCGGTAGTAAAAAATTCTAACTGGTCCCGCCCCCATCTATTCTCTGCCTCCCATGTCCCAGCTGATCGGGAAGAAATGGAGATTTTGCAGTAACCTTCCCCTGGATTGGGGAGGGAATGGAGATTTTACAGTATCCTTTTCCTGGAGTGGGTGGGAATGGAGATTTTACAGTATCCTTCCCCTGCCATGGCCAACAAGCCACACCCACAGAACCGGTAGTAAAATTTTTTGAAACCCACCACTGGTTTGTATGTATAAAAATTTTAAAGAGTTTTGTCATTTTTAATAATGACTTTTATACTTTTTATAATGATTGTTCTTTATATAGCTGCTGTTTTATTGATTGCTGTATGTCACCCAGAGTCACTTTTTATGAGATGAATGGCCATATAAATGTATATGTATATATAGGTAAAGGTAAAGGTTCCCCCACACATGCATGCTAGTCGTTTCCGGCTCTAGGGGGTGGTGCTCATTTCCGTTTCAAAGCCGAAGAGCCAGCGCTGCCCAAAGACATCTCCATGGTCATGTGGCCGGCATGACTTAACGCCAAAGGCGCACGGAGTGCTGTTACCTTCCTACCAAACGTGGTCTCTATTTTTCTACTTGCATTTTTAATGTGCTTTCGAACTGCTAGGTTGGCAGAAGCTGGGACAAGTAACGGGAGCTCACTCCATTATGCGGCACTAGGGATTCAAACCACTGAACTGCCAATCTTCTGATTGACAAGTGCCTTAGCCACTGAGTGTCTTAGCCACTGAGCCACTGTGTCCCTATATGTATATATACATTCATGTAAATTATATAGTATTATAAATTATATTATACACATTTCAGTAGAGAGAAGTTCCCTGAAGATGGGTTCCAGCACGAGTCCGAAAGCTTGGAAGATTAAACCTCTGGTCCCTGTGACTGACCCAGATTGGGTCTTGCAAAATTATATGGTTCTCATTGTCGTGGGTTATTTAGGGATTCAGAATCTGCTTCTTCTCCCAACACATGTCAGGTTGACATTAAAAATAAGGCACAAAATAACTGTACAAACTATATTTGTTCCCCCTCACTATTTGTTAGTAGTATACAAATATTTATTTATTGAAGTTGTATCCTGCTGGTTTTAAGCAATACAGGGAAGTATATCAGTTGTAAAACAATCATAAAATTACAGTCAAAAAGGCATCACCCACCTGAAAATGTGCAGGGGGTTTGTAGAAGGTCATAGCAAAAAAGCAGGCACCACATGTTGAAGTGGATATTCCATGAATGTGGTGGTACCATAAGAAAAAAAAATGCACAGTCTGAAGACTTCTTGTATATATGTGAGGCCCAAGCTATCCCACAGAAGACAGCCTTGAAAACTCAAGAAAGCAGAAGTGTGACTAAACATTGAGAACTTCATTTGCTGTAAAGTTAAGGTCCTCCACCAGGCAACGTGGGATTGCAAGTAAACCATGGACACTTACCTTGGCATCTGCCAGATTTCCTGTCTTACCTGAATTGTTTGGGTCTTTTTAAGAAAAGTGACTTTAAAAATAGGAATCTGGCATGCTGTAAAGTAAGTTGTCAGCCTTTCTGTGTGTGTAGCTTTGACTCAGTATTTGTTCTGACCTAAGCTTCCTGATATAGTAAAAAGCACACAATTAGTCCCAAACCCCCCCTTTTTTTATTTTAATGGCTGTGAATTCCTTTCAGTACGTGCTGAATCACCAAGAGTTTATAAATAGTCCAACAGACGTCTGCCACAGTCCTTTGGATAAGGCTGGTAAACAGCCACCTTCATCTTCTTTGACATCCTGCCAAAGATCTAATTGGCAATTATCTTGACACTGAGACAGAGAGTCAAAAACGGAGCTTCAAAGTACAAACCGACACCATCCACAACGTTGCTTCCTGCAATGGCCCACGTGCCTTTGCTCCTCTTTTAAGCCTTATGGAAGGGGCCAATCATCTCCAAACCTTACTCCCGAGTCGTCACTTTTGTTTTAACTGTTCTTGCCTTCTGGCAGCTCTGCGCAAGCACGTACTAGGAACAGGCTCCCCCTGTTCCTCTGCCTCTCTGATGTCCAACTCTGGAGGCTCCAGAGTCCGCCCCATCTCTGCCTCCGACGCAGAGCCCTCGTCCGAGCCTTCTTCAGATTCCAGGACTGGCCCATTGTCCTCCCAAGCCTCTTCACTGTCCGACTCTGCTGCCAGCTCTGCAGACTGCTGGTGGACCACAACAGTATTGAATCCTGGTAACTCCTTGGATTAGTCTCTGCAGTTTTCTTGGACAAAAATTTAGAAGTAGTTTACCACTGTTCCATTGTAGGGCTGAGAGAAAGCGACTGGCACAAGGTTCCTCAGCTGGCTTCGTGCTTAAAGTGCTACTAGAACTCACACTCTCCCAGTTTCTAGCCTGGTGCTATACCAAACTGGCTGTCTTGTAACACCTTAACTTTTATGAATGCCTCCCAGTTTCCATGGGAGGCGTTCTGGGTACCAGAAGCTAGAAGGCAAAAGCAATTACAGATAATTAGAAAGGAGAACAAATGGGGAAAAACAATAAACCTATTGTTTAACTTTCTTCGCCTTTCAATCACAATCGTAAACTGCAAAAAAAAAAAAAAGTACTTAGACCTATATGTATGTTAAATTAATTTTTTCCAGCATGAGAAAGACTGGTTTTCAATCCCAATTTTTCCAACAAATCTGTATTTTTAAGAACATATGCTACCAATAATTTAAATCAATGATGGTGCACTTTTTAAATTTCATCATAGAAACATATAATGAGTCCAGTGACCTACAGAGCACACAGACAGACCAATAGATTTGAAGGGGCTGGGTCAATGGTGAAATTCAAATTTTTTTACTACCAGTTTTGTGGGCGTGGCTTGGAGGGTCTGGTGTGGCTTGGTGGGCATGGTTTAGTGGGCATGGCAGGGGAAGGATACTGCAAAATCCCCATTCCCTCCCCACTCTGGGGCCAGACAGAGTTGGTATTTGCCAGTTTTCCGAACTGCTCAAAATTTCCGCTACCGGTTCTCCAGAACCTGTCAGAACCTGCTGGATTTCACCCCTGGGCTGGGTTGATTCTAATTGCTGGAATCAGGAAATAAATAATGTAAATCTGGGTCCTTGAGTCTGTCAATGGATGAGGAAAAGAAGCAGACAATTTACACTGTCACAATACACAAAAGTCTGAATGACTGCTGTTGTGAAAACAATCCAAAATTTAAATAAACAAAACAAAAAACAAGACGTTGAAAAAGCTGGTAAATATTTGATTTGAAGGCTATGCCTGCCAGATTAAAAACATGAAGACAGAAAGGCAAACATGTTCTCCTTTTACTGAACTCAATAAGCTTGAGAGCAAAGAAAATAGAAAGCATTTACTGGATGGATTTTGCACAGGTAGTCCTCATTGTACATCAGATCATTTAGGGACTCTCTTGAAGTTACAATGGCACCGAAAAAAGTGACTTATGGCTGTTTTTCACACTTACGATCATTGCAACATCCCCATGGTCCTGTGATCAAAATTCAGATTCTTGGCAACTGAGTCATATTTATGACGGTGTCCCGGGGTCATATGATCATCTTTTGAGATCTTCTGACCAGCAAAGTCATTGGGGAAGCCAGATTCATTTAACAATCACGTGACTAACTTATCAATTACAGTGATTTACTTAACAAATGTGGCAAGAAAGGTTATAAAATGGGGCAAAATGCACTTAATTGTCTCATTCAGCAACAAGGATTTTGAGCACAATTGTGGTTGTAAGTCAAGGACCACCTGTACTTTAGATAGGCTTCTCCTAAGAATGTTTCAGAACTTGCATTGAGAAAGGAACTGGAATATACCATTTCTCAGTAACCTTTTAAGCAGTGGTAAAATCCAAATTTTTTTACTACTGTTTCTGTGGGCATGGCTTGGTGGGCGTGGTGTGGCTTGGTGGGTGTGGCAGGGGAAGGATACTGCAAAATCTCCATTCCCACCCCACTCCTGGGGAAGGATATTCCAAAATCTCCATTCCCACCCCACTCCTGGGGAAGGATATTGCAAAATCTCCATTCCCACCCCACTCTGGGGCCATCCAGATATGGTATTTGCCAGTTCTCCGAACTGCTCAAAATTTCTGCTACCAGTTCTCCAGAACCTGTCAGAACCTGCTGGATTTCACCCCTGCTTTTAAGTCTTAAAAACTATGGTACCATCAGTTCAGATGTCAAAGGTATCACATTATGAGGACCCAGATTGTTGGGGGCAATATGCTGACCCTGTAAACTGCTTAGGGAGGGCTGTAAAGCACTATGAAGTGGTATATTAGTCTAAGTGCTATTGCTAGTGCTATTAGGCAAGTAGCCTAGAGCTGGGAATTGTGCACCCTGGATTTAAAAATATAGGATGTTATTTTTCCTATACAAGGATATGATGTTAATAAAGTTAGGAAGAGTTGAGAGCCAGTCAGGTGTAGTGGTTAAGATATCAAGTTAGAATCGGGAGTTGTAGTCATTTTCTCTCACCCTTAGGAGGGAGACTATGGCAAATCACTTCTGAAAATCCTTGCCAAGAAAACGGCAGGGACTTGTCCAGGCAGGTCTCCAAGAATCGGACATGATTGAAAGGAAGAAAAGAAAAAGGAAGAGCTGCCTTTCAAAAGGGAAGTTGAACAAATAAGAGGGCCCAAGGATTTGCTGTAGGAGTGTCAAACTCAAGGCCCGGGGGCCCAGATCTGGCCTGCAGGGTGCTTAGATCTGGCAAAGGACCTCAAAGGACTGGCCGCGGTGTCTCTACCAGCAAAAATGGAGCTCGAGAGCCCATTTTTGCTGGCAGAGCACTCAGGTTGCCACAGATGCCCCAACACGAGTGATGTTGAACGGGCCACTCCCACTGTGGCCATGCCCACCCCGGCCCCCTGAGGTCAAACAAAACCCTGATGCGGCCCTCAATGAAATTGAGTTTGATACCCTGCTGTAGAGAATGGGTTTCCTTTCTACCCAGCCCCAGGCTCTCTTCCCCCTCCCCTTATAATGTGAGCTTGCTTTGGATCCAATGCGCCGTCAGCCTGGGCAAGTAATTAAGGCGCTATAACCAGATCATTAAGAAATCCAATGGGAAATTAGCTACAGCAGATATACTAACCCCTCGTGCTTATAAATAAGAGTAGATTATCCCAGCCAAATTTACAAAGTGTCCAAGGGACCTCACAAAAGTTCAAAGTGTTGACACTTTCATCTTTAAAAGTATAAAATTATCCAACTGTTAAGAGCTGTTGACCAAACTTGGACTGCAATTGCTATTACGAAACTCCTCTTCGGGCCAATCTTGGTGATTCTATCCTCTTAGAGACTTGGAGCATCAGCTTTTCTGCGTTTAAAAATGCCCAGTATTCCTCATAAAAAAAACTTTTAGTTGTGATGTAACCACAACTGCAGGCTTGACATCCAAGCTGTTTGATTTTTTTCCCTTCCCCTCACTGGTAAAAGATAAGCTTTAGAATAACTTCGCACCTACACATACTGACAAAAGGAAAGCCTAGCATAGAAGGTTGAGGCAGAAGTTCTGCTTTTCTTCCTGCAACAGCTTAAAATGATCGTGTAGATAAAAACGAGGCTTTTATTAAAGCTTTCTGAGAGAGAGTGGATGAGCAGGAATATCAACAACTTGGCACAGTAACTAAAAATACGATATGGCAAATGTCAGATGATAAAGAGTCTACTTTGTCCTATAATTCTGGAAAAAATCTGCATGAAACTGGGGTCTTCCGTATGGTCTCATTAATGTGTTTTCCTTCAGGCTCTGAGGATACACAAAAGTACGTCAGCTTGCACTGCTGTCATTACAACCAGTGCTGTCATCATAGATTTCAGGTAGAACAACCTCAAGGGAAGTGATTGGTGGATACAAAACCTTAGAATAGAATAGAATGACAGCGTTGGAAGGGACCTTGGAGGTCTTCTAGTCCAACCCCCTGCTTAAGCAGGAGACTCTATATTAGGGGTGTCAAACGCAAGGCTCACAGGCCGAATTTGGCCCACATGGTGCTTAGATCTGACCCATGGGGCTGCCCTGGAAACAACGAAGGACCGGCCTGCAGTGCCTCTGCCAGTGAAAATGGGCTCCCAATCTCCATTTTCGGCTGGGATGGCCTCTTGCAACCTTCTACCCTCCCGATTTTTCTTTTTGCTGGTAGAGGGTTGCAGGAGACCGTACCAACCAAAAACAGAAATTGGGAGCCTGTTTTCCCTGGTAGAGCACTCGGGCCACCACAGGCACCCCTGACACTAGTGACATCAAGCTGGCCATGCCCATCCTGGCCACGCCCCCTCAGGCCCTCCCAAGGTCAAACACAACCCTGATGCGGCCCTCAATGAAATTGAGTTTGACACCCCTGCTTTATATCATTTATTTATTTATTTATTTATTTATTTATTTATTTATTTTTCGTATTTCTATGCCGCCCAACTCTCCAAGGACTCTGGGCGGCTTACAACAAAAACAGTATAAACAATATACAATAAGAGACATTAAAAACCCATACACACCGCTCATGGCCGGATCTCGCAAGATCGCAGTGGTGAGATCAACGGCCCCAAGCCTGCCAGAAAAGCCAGGTTTTCACCATTTTCCGGAAGGCCAGTAGGGCGGGAGCGGTCCTGGCCTCAGGAGGTAGCTGATTCCAGAGAGCCAGGGCAGCCACAGAGAAGGCCCTCCCCCACGGACCCGCCAGGCAACATTGTTTAGCTGACAGGACCCGGAGGAGGCCAATTTCAGACAAACGGTTGTCCAATCTCTTCTTAAAAATTTCCATTGTTGGAGCATTCACAACTTCTGGAGGTAAGTTGTTCCTTTCTCTTGGATATCTCCAGGCCCCTCTAATAAACTGTAAGATTGAAGATTTGGAAGCTAAAGAGTGTCCCATCCCCCATATTTTCTTCTCCCCCTGGTAACAGACGCGGGGGGGGGGGATCCTGCTTCCAAGGGTACAAGAATGGCTGGAGGAATGTTGAAAAACCTGTTTCAGTTTTAATCCCTTTTTAAAAAGTTTTGCTCCGTGTTTCCAGATTGTTTGGGGAAGATAAAAATCCAAGAGATGAGTTCGGAAGGAATTTTAGGCAGGGCTACCAGATCTTGGCTGCAAAAATCTGGATGGCTATTAGATGGAAGCAAAGTTTTCTATATTTCTTTTTTGCCCTCTGATGAGCATCTGGAGCACTGGCAGCGTAGCCTTATATTTCCTTGTAACAAAATAACACAAATTTAAAGGTACCATGCTTTTTTTGGAACCCAAAGGAATGTCCTTACTAAAGTTAACATCAGGCAGCAGCATATTTTTTTTTTAGGCATACATGGAAACTTGACAAAGTTGGGCTGGGAATTAATGAATAGCAGAGAGCTGCTGGTTTATCCTGCCATAATGCTAATGCTTGCCATTGACTACAAGATTCACATGCTTGTGTAATTGTATAATATAGCTTTGGATTCAGATTTAATATCGTTTAAAGTAAGCCCACCGAAATGAAAGGACCTTAATTAAACCCAGGATTTTAAAAGTGACTGAATATGGATCCATTATTCCTTTTGCATTCCTGAAGATGAGAGGGCTTTGTCACTTCTGCCCATGAATTTAGCATCCACAAAGTTGCAGCTGCATCTCACATTGCATTTATTTATAAAATGTTTTATTCACGGCCATTACGCGAAGTATTTGCATTGTTACAGTTCCAGAAAAATCAAACCCTTTCCAGAACAAACAGAACACTTAGGCATCTTGCTGTGGGGGGAGGGGGGGAAGAAAAGGGGCTGAATTCTCCAGATGATGTGACAAAATAGAAAAGAGAGGCAGATCTTAACTGAGTTTCCAGAAAGCTACTTGTCCACTCGCACACCTTAGCCGAAAACCCTCAAAAATGTACTTCAAACAACCACTTCCATAGTTACTAACGGATACATTTCTTGTATGCTATAAAATGTTGTAATAAGAGTCTAAAATCTAGTGGGTGCAATAAACTTTCTCACTGTGAGCAATTAGTTTTAATCTGTCTGATTGGTTTGGCACAGCAACCAAACTAGACAGAGACATACTTCAACAGATAGTTAGGACTGCAGAAAAAACAGTTGCAACCAGCCTGCCTTTCATTGAGGACCTATATCCGTGATGGTGAACCTATGGCATGGGGGCCACAGGTGGCACGCGGAGCCATATCGGTGGGCACGTGAACTCTGCTCTGGCACGCATGTGTGTGCCAGCCAGCTGATTTTTGGGCCTTCTGGGCCCACCAGAAGTCAGGAAACACACTGTTTCCAGCCTCCGGAGGGCCTCGGGGGGTGGGGGTGGGGAAGGCCATTTTTGCCCTCCCCAGGCTCCTAGAAAGGCTCTGGAGCCTGGGGAGAGCAAAAAACGGGCCTACCGTGCCATCATGTGCCAAAAACGGGGGGAGCAGGGGGGGCGCATAGAATTATGGATGTGGGCACGCGTTCATGTGACCCTACCGTGCTCCCCCCGCTTTTGGCACGTGATGGCAAAAGGGTTAGCCATCACTGACCTATATACTGCACGAGCTAGAAAGAGGACTGTGAAAATATCTACAAGACTCCTCATATCCTGGACATATTCTGTTTCAACTTCTTCCCTCAAGATGATGCTACAGGCCATTGCATGCCAAAACAACACAAATAAAGTCCCCCGCCCATGCGATTACTCGGCTAAATAACTAATTCCCACAACACTGCCTTATGCCCTCAGATGTCAAGCCACCTAGTAGGGCTGTATTACTATTATCCTTCTCATCTTTCCTATTAGCTTAGATTCTTATGACTATAACTTTGTTGATTGTATCTTATGATTTATGTTGATTGTTTCTACTCAATATCCTATTATGATTTATATTGATTGCTATTTAGTATCCTATAATTATCACTGCGTATTGTATCTTATCGTTTATGATGAATATATTATATAATTATGATCATGATTTATCACTTGCTGCTTGTATGTACACTGAGAACATATGCACCGGAGACAAATTCCTTGTGTGTCCAATCACACTTGGCCAATAAAGAATTCTATCTATCTACTATCTCATTGTGAGCAATTTAATATATCTTGTACAGTGGTGGGTTGTTACTGGTTTGCCCAGGATCGGGTGAACTGGTAGCGGTGGTGGCAGGAGGCTCCACCCGCCCGCCCGGACGCTTCTGCGCATGCACATGAGCGTGCATGCGCGCCCACGAGCGAACTGGTAGCGACGGGTTTTGAAACCCGCCCCTGATCTTGTAGATTAGGATTAAGCTACATGGGCATGTGTGAACCTATGCCAACAATATTCCTGTTTCTCCTTCCAGACTAGTAGCCCTTTTTATTTTTTACTGAGTCCTAGTTTCAGTAACACTATGAAAAAATCACTGAAAATTACTGATTTCATCTCTGAAAAAAACCCTACTTTTTTTTAAAGCTCTGGCAACAGAGCTATTATTTAAGATACTGCCTGATATTGTAACTTTGTCAGTTAAGTTAGTTATTCCCTTGCCCTGAAGCTTCTTTGGTCAAAGATAATAATGATAATTAGTAGGAAGTGCTTATTTTTTCCCGATTTCTCCTCATCCCATGTTATTATTGTGCTTTTTAAATCAGAAATAAAAGAAATCAAATGTTAGAATGCAGAGCAAAGTGCCAGCTACTTGGATCATCTTCATTGATAGGAATTCCTTAGGCCCCCACATGACTTTATAAGCATAAATATAATGGGTGGCTGCAGGCCAATGCTTGAATAGAACTGAGGGCATCTGCTTAGAAAGAAAGACTATGTAAAGACTACGTAATGTTTCAGAGAGAAAAGTTATCAGTTTGCCTTTTAGAAAATGGGGTGGTGATGGATGATCACTGTATCAATACGGAGCCATTTTGTGACAGCGCCGATCACAGGGTCTCAAAATTTTAATTATGCTTTTCCGCCCCCAAGTTCTTGGAGCCTATTGTAAATAAAAGAGCTGCTTAAATACATTCAGCTCCCAATATCCAAAGCTCAAAGATAAGTAGCTAATTCATGGAGTGTTGCCTGACAGCATTTGCTGTTCTCAAATTGTTGTATGCAATACTGATTTTTGCATAACGTGCGTAAATAAGAGAAATATATTTTTCTGAAACACAGAACCAAGAAGTACTTTCTTTTGAAGTTGAATTAACTTGCACTGAAAGAAGTATACCGTCTAAGGATGACATATATAAACTACTTCCTTAGTCTCCCTTCTCTTGGGAGACTGGTCTCTTTGAGGTCTTAAACTATTTTTCTATTTGTAACAAATATTTATATCCTGCTGTTCTGAATAAGGTTCCTCCCTAAGTAGCCTGTAAGCAATATGAACAACAGTTCATAAAAATGCAGTTAAGTCACTCTAAGGCTCCCTCCCACTGAGGCTATTGTGGATAATGGCCTTGGGGAGGGAAGAGGAAGACTCTGGTTTGAATGAGCATGGCTGGCTCAGGAATTCTGGGAGTTACAATTTGTAAAGTTCCCATTGTTGCCCATCCTGTGGGCTGCTTCACAGTGCCTGCCTTCCAGAATAATATTGATCCCACCAGGGGTGAGTTCTACTTATCTTTACTACCGGTTCACATTGCGCCCGTGCAATCACCTATGATGACGTCCAGATCAGTGGGCGGAGCCTCCCGCTGTTTTTACTACCGGTTCTTGCGAAACAGTCCGAACTGAGGGCAACCCACCACTGGATCCTACTTAAAAACCTGGCTTTTTCTCCAGACAATAAATTAGGAATTATGGGATTGTTTTTGTAATCCCAGTTTGTGCACACTTCCTGCTTGCATTGTTTTGGTTTGTTTTGAACTGACGGCCACCCAAGGTTGCTAGAAGAAGGGTGAATTTGACTTATAAATAAGTAAATAAATGTTGTTGGTTTTTTTTGCCAGCTTCCTTCTTCCCCTATCATTATGGCGTCAGAGGAGATGGATAGATGTCCAATCACCCACTGTGGAGATAACCGAGCAGTTGTTCTGACCTAGGCAAAAACCCTCTTTTTATTACCATGGCTGTGAATTCTGCTCATTCAGAGCCTGTTCATTCCCAATCTGTTCATTCACAGAGGAGTCCCAAATAATTGTAAAGAATCCAACAAAAATCTGCCACAGTTTTTTGGGATAATGGTGATAAACACCCACCTTTATCTCCCTTGACACACTGCCAAGACCTAATTGGCAATTAACTTTGTAAAGCCACATGGAACACAGAGTCAACACAGAGTTGCAGTCTTGAAATCCGCCAGCACGAACAACAGTTGTTTCCTGCAAAGGGCTCACGTGTCTTTGCTCCTCCTTTATGTCTTATGGTAGGGGCCAATCATCTCCAAGCCCTACTCCCAAGTCGTCCCTTTTGTTTTAACTGTTCTTGCCTTCTGGCAGCTCTGTGCACGCGTGCACTGGGAACAGGCTCCCCTTGTTCTTCTGCCTCACTGATGTCCGACTCTGGAGGCTCCGGAGTCCACACATAACTCCCAGATGGCCCTGGCCCCATTCTGTCTCCGATGCAGAGCCCTCGTCCGAGCCTTCCCCACACTCCAGGACTGGCCCATGTTCCTCCCCAGCCTCCTCACTGTCTGACTCTGCTGCCTGCTCTGCAGGCTGCTGGCAGACCACAATAGCAGTCTTCCTATTCTGTCGCCATAAACAGCTGTGATGCCACATACAATTGGATTTTTTAAATTAAAATTTAATGTATACCCTGCCTTTTTACACAGAGGGGATTGAAAGCAATAACAGAATAGTCAACAGAAAAAGACAAAAAAAATTAAATCGATTAAATCTAAGTAAAAGTAATAAAGCCTAACAACAATTAAAGTCACAAATGAGGGTGAACATACGTGTCCCAGGATAATGTTGAAGGTTCCAATCTGGGTTGATCACCAGGTCCAGACGTTTACTCTCCCGAGCTTGTGGACTTGTGCTGGAGCCTGTCTTTCAGGGAACTTTTCTCTAGCAGAATATGTACTTTGAGCTATTCTGTGTGGGATATTTATTTGGTGCCTGGCTGGGTGTGGCTTTTGAGTTGTTGATTGGGGTATTGATGGCCAGCGATTAAGCCATTAGCTGTTGTTTCCTTCTGCTGCTAAGCCCTCTTCTTCTTCTAAGTATTTGATAACTGGTGGTAAATCATCACTCTTGTTTACTGAGAAGAGGCCTGTTTCCCAGACTTCAACACTTCCCTGGCTATTTTTGTGCCTGCTCATCCAACAATCTTAGTAGCCGCAAAATTGAATATATGTTGTTGTTCATTGCATTCCTTGCCCAAAGCACACATTCTGTAGAGAGGAGTTCCCTGAGAATGGGTTCCAGCATGAGTCCAAAAGCCCAGAAGACTAAACCTCTGGTCCTGGTGACCAACCCAGATTGGAGCATGCAACAATTAAAATCATTAATCCAAGAATTCTTATTTCAAATACTTTTACTGCATGCAGAAAATGAAAGGGAAAAAAAACTTGGCAGTTTTCCAAAAAGTCTCAAAGCTTTTTCAAGTTCCTGACTTTTGTGGTGCACAACAGAATCTGTTTCATCACTTCTAAGTTCAGAATGTATGAAATCCAATTGTAGGCAAATATCTCAGACTGCAGTGAGGATAATAGTAAAGGGATATCAAGCTTTATTGGAAAAACCCAATCTCTTTGGCTAGCTAGTGGACAAGTGATATTAATGAAACAAATGTGTAAACATCACAATCTATTCCCCAGAGATGGGAAACATTTTCATTCAAAGGTGAAGTTCAACTAACATGCCAAGATGAAACCAAGTGTGAGAACAACCCCCTATTTCTGTTATAACATAAAAAGTGCCAGACAAAGCCTCTGGTAACTCGACCTCATGTTGAGAGCCTGTATAAATTGGATTCAATTTTTTTGTCTTAAAAAAAGGTCTCTCCTATATTATTTTTAATATAGAGTCACAAATGGTGTATAGAAGTCTGTCTTGTTATTCCAGGGGTCGGCAACCTTAAACACTCAAAGAGCCACGAATGTCCTAACTGGAAGCCCCCCGGCCAACCAGAAGTCCGGTTCCCCTACCATAGAGTTTCCTCCTAGCGCAGCGTCCTTTTTCCTCTACCTGTCCTAACCAAAAGCCCTATCAGTGGAGCTGACTGGCAACAGGGAGCTGCAGCAGAGCCATATATGTCTCCAGAGCCGCAGGTTGCTGACCCCTGTGTTATTCCAACATGATTCTTAGGAAGGTAGATTCACCCACATAGTAAAGTCTGACTTTCTGGACATGAGAGATGGAGTATTTGATAGAGAAAGTATAAGTGTTCCCAAACATACCAGCTTTCATTTTTTTTCATGTCCAATAAAAGGAGGAGGGAGGGAGGGAGGGAGGGAGGGAGGGAGGGAGGGAGGAAGGAAGGAAGGAAGGAAGGAAGGAAGGAAGGAAGGAAGGAAGGAAGGAA
>WNWU01000003.1:45176851-45191415 GCA_012654045.1 Ptyas mucosa | reverse complement strand
GAAGGAAGGAAGGAAGGAAGGAAGGAAGGAAGGAAGGAAGGAAGGAAACATCTAAGGTAAAAACCCAGATAATGTCTGATCAACTATACTCTCTGCAATGAATGCTGAACATGTCCTGAAACCCAAAGTCTTACTTCAGGAGAAAGGACTTTAGCTAAATTGACTGTATGGACTTTATTTGGAATTCTATATGAGGCTATTGACTTCTTGGTTTTTTTCTGCATCCCCCCCCCCTTCTCAATAAACTCTTTATTACACCTAGAGATGGAGATATGGCTTCATGACTTTAATAAGAGAATGTGTCACTAAAAGATTTCCATGGGCAAGTTTGAGCAGTTATCTGGCCACCTCTTGTGTTTCAACATTTGTGCAAGGTTGCTTCATTTCTGGGCTTTGCACAGGAACAATATATAGTCAGTGGATTTCTATTCTGGTGAAAATATGGTGTATGATGTATCACTGTGCTAGTTCTGAAAAAAAATCAAGCTTAGGTGCAATGATTAATCATCTAATCATATGAATTGCCTTTGGCCAATTCATGGAATTGTCTAATGCCCTTTTAAAATTCTTCTAATCATCATGTTGCTGCAGCTGAAGAATTTCCCGAGAAAAGAGCCTCTGCTTCTTCTGATTATATTGGCAGTCAATCCACTGAGGACTCAAATTTATTTGGTTAAGCCCTGAAAAATCTAGTGTCATCCACAAATCAAGCTTATTGTCTGCTTGTCCTCTACAGCAAGATAAACCTTCTCTTCTACTAGTTGATAGCACTTGGGAATCCTGGCTGCCTGTCAGCATGTGTCAAAAGACAAACATTACATCGGGGAAAACACCTTTTTTGCAGACAATAGCAATAGCACTTAGTCTTATATACCACTCCATAGTGCTTTAAAACACTTTCTGAACAGTTTACAATGTCAGCATATTGCCCCCAACAATCCTGGGTTCTCAGAAGGATGGAAGGCTAAGTCAACCTTGAGCTGGTCAGGATCAAACTCCCGGCTGTGGGCAGAGTTAGCCTGTAACACTGCATTCAAATCACTACACCACCTCGGCTCCTAGATTTAATGGAGGAACCTAGTAGAGTTGAAATGAACAGTTAGAACTGGATCAAAGTTACCCTTTGAGTTTCTACGGTTGATTGAGAGCTTGAACATCAGGCTTCCCAACCTACTATTTTGACCACTATACTACACCATGTGAACAGTGTTTATTAGCAGGAACTGTATCCTGAACTGAGGGCTTCTGGCTTCCAATCCACCCATCCAAGGTTAGATCTTCAGATGCTCCCCTTCCCCTGCCAAATGCAACTTGCATCCTTTGTAATCTCATTAGTCCTGGTTGGTGGTAAATTTGTTACGGCTACATTCTCTGTATCCTATTCCTATGGATGGAACAGTTAGCATAACATCCTAGATATTAGATCCCACCCTAGCTACATAGCAAGGAACCAGGTGTTTGAGTGTTATCATCATAAAACATATCAAATAACTTTCACATGTGTTATTAAATGTTGTTTAAACATTAATTAATTATAAAATCATTGCAGACCCAAGATGGTAATGTAAATTTCTTTTATTATTGAGTTATATTCTTGCATGTCCTGGCTATGGTTTGTAGCTGTTTTCCTATTATGAACATCTGTGCAAAAGATTTCCTTGTGATTATTTTAGATGAATGACACCTTGGAATCCAGAAACATACATCTGACTGCTGGCTGGCTGAATAGTGACATTAACATCAGAAACGCATTTTTTTTCTGATGTGCTGCTTTTCACAGATGAAAGGATTCCCCCTTCGTCCCCCCTCCCCCCCTCACCCATGGGGTAAGGTGGTAAAGGAAAATCAGCTAATCTAATTGTAGAATTGGATTCTACTCCGTAAAGTGGAACTGAAAGCAAAAAAAGAAAAAGAAAGTAAAGAAAGTCAGACGGTTTACTCTGTGTAACCCTGTTTCACGTGAAACCTACAGTCCTTTTGTAGATCAATGGACTCCCAGATATCTTGTAAGAGAGGGTTATTGCTTATAGCAAAGTAATATGGAACAGCCACTTTCTGGAAAGCAAGTAGGATAGCTTGCCTACTCATGCATGTTTCTCTTTAAATATTTTAAATTGATTGCACTCCTTGAGCAACTTCTCTTATACCAATTATAGCGCTCAGGGCAGCCATACCTAACAGTGAGCTTCCAAGCCAAATAAGCCAATAAGTGCATACACATTTATGTTTCTCTCTGGGTAATCATGACCCTTCCATGCCATTGTACCGTTAATGCTATAGCTGTCAGTGATATAATACAGACCCCCATGCCCCTCCAATCAAACAAAGCTGTGCAGTGAACATGCAATCATACTGGTCTTGAAATAAAGTCAACATACTCTCTCTCTCTCACTCACATACACACACACACAAACTCTAAGAAAAATAACAAGAAAATGATAGCTGACCATAACCTCCAAGAAACAGAATGGTATGCATTTCAGAATCAAATACATTAGCTTCTACCACCAATGTGGTTTCCATCAATTTGGGAGGCAAGCTTCCTCCCCCCCCCTTCCTTTAGCATGCTAGTTGGGGAATTCTGGGAGTTGAAGTCCAGGCATTTTAAAGGTGCCAAGATTGAGAAACACTGCTGTAAGTATTGATGGATCTTATTTTTAACTCTAGGGAGCAGAGTCACAATCTGGGATAATGGGAACAGAAATTTTAAAAAAACAACCCTAGGTGTCATATATTCTCAGTCCTGGCCAATAGAATGTGGTAATGTCAAGAAATATTGAAACATGTAAAATGTTACAGCAAAAATACATACGGGAATCATTGCTACTTCTCATTTTTTGTAAGTGTACATGCCTTATACTGACAGCAAAAGCATGGCATACCTAAGTCCTGGGAAAAGCAACAAAGAGTCCTCTTTTCCTTTTTTCAGGTAAGCACCCAAAACTTAAGTCTTTTTACAATTGCAACAAATTTTATAGGGATGACTATATATGTCCAGATAGGTGGATGAGTGAAAAACAGTCTGCCAGGCATGGTGAATATATGCCAGAAACAGTGCTTATCGATGTTTTTATTTTTCTGGTGAAATAGCATTGTGACATCTTAATTCCACCAAGTGGCTATTGATACCTGTGGATCATGGGAAATGGTGCTCTTCAAAGAGAAGTCTTATTCAAGAGAAATATTCTGAGTTAAAAACTTCTTTTCAGCACCACAGAATTAGGACAGCAATAATCCAAACAACCACTAGATGGCCTAAAGAGACACAGAAGATTCCAATTCTTTGCTGCCACCTAATGGTTGTTTGGATTTTGCAACAGTCCTTCATAATACTTTATGTCTATGACAAGAGATATTTAGAAATACAGTACAGGTAGTCCACAACTGAGTCCAAAATTTCTGGTGCTCAGTGAGACATTTGTTAAATGAATTTTGCCCCATTTTACAACCTTTCTTGCCACAGTTGTGAAGTCAATCACTGCAGTTGTTAAATTAGTAACCCGGATGTTAAGTGAATCTGGCTTCCCCATTGACTTTGCTTGTCAGAAGGTCACAAAAGGGGAAGTCATGAACTTGGGATACTGCGGCTGTCATAAATATGAACCGGTTGCCAAGCATCTGAATTTTGATCACATGATCATGGGGATGCGGGATAGGTTGTTAACTGTGAACTGTGAGTGGTCATAAGTCACTTTTTCGGTGCCCTTGTAACTTTGAACAGTCACTAAACGAATTGTTCTAAATCGAGGAGTACCTGTACCACTACTACCCCAATATTATTTTAGTTTTTTCTCCTGAGGTCCAGGGATATAAATTCTCACCTTAGACACAACAACTTTCAGAATAGTTATTAGCCTGCAAAAGTGCAGGGCCTTGCAATAGATAATAGATTTCTAACCTGCCAGATTCTTTTCACACTTGGTATGGAGGAAATATAACATACCCTTCTGTCTGTGAGGGAATTTGCCTGCTATAACATAAACCAGTTATTTCATAGAGAATTATGAAATAGACTAATAGCCAGCCCTTCAAGCACTCATATCCTCACAGTTGTCTTCTGTCAAGATTAAATATACCCCATTCCCTCTAAGCCAGAGGTGTCCAAACATTTTGCAAGGAGGGCCAGATTTGGTGAGGTGAAAATGTGTGGTGGCCGACCATTCAGCCTGACATTCTTTGAACCTTCCATTTTTCACCGCATTCGTTCCCAGTTAACTTGTTATAGTTAGCATGTTTCTTCTGGTAGTGCCTCTTGATATTGATTTCCTTGAAAACAGCCACAGTCTCTTGGCAAATTAGGCAGACACAGTTGTTTAGTATTTCAGTGAAAAAATACTCCAATTTCCACTTGTCCTGGAAGTGGCGGCCCTCGCTGTCAACTTTCCTTTTTTTAGTTACAGTCGCCATTTTAGAAATGGGCACACAAATTCACAAGGGTCACATGGCGAGAGTGCTGACCCAGGTCTACTGCCATCTTCTGGTGAAAAATATGGCTCAGATGCTCTGCAGAGCAGGGTGCCTGTGGAGCAGGAGGCAGCAGGGGACAGTTGCGGGAACCACTGTGCGGTGAAGGGAAAAACACTGGCTGGTGGGGATGAGTGACAAGCTGAGCCAGTGGGGAGAAGAGGCTGCGGGCTGCTCAAAATTTGAACACGAGCCGCAATTGGCCCCCAGGCCGGACTTTGGACATGCATGCTCTAAGCCTTTCGTAGATCCTCTTTTTAACCTATTCTAGAGAGTTGGAACAATGGTGGACTGCAACCGGTTTAACAACTGGTTCTGTGAGCGCACGCTTCACACGTGCGCCTAATGCGCGTGCGTGCAGGGATCAAAATACCGCAATCTGAAGCTCAGCTGCTTACCTTCTACGGCAGCCCTGGTAAGTAGAACAGCAGAGGCACGGAAATCAGCTGTGCCGCTCAAATCAGTTGAGCCAGAAAGAAGGAAATATAGGACAGGATAGGACGGGGTGGATGGATGGGGCCAGCTGATTGTCAGAACTACCAGTTCGTTAGAACCGGTCCAAACCGGTCCAAACCCCACCACTAAGTTTGAGTATTTCCTAAAGCATGGTGCCTAAATATGCATGCAGAACTTGAGGTGAAGCCTCACCAACAGGACAAAGTGGAACTGATGCATCCTAAAATGATTGTCCTTCTTTGCCCATTTCAGTTATTCTGAATCCTTCTTAAGGTTGGTGTGTGTGTAAGAGAGTATGGCAGAACAATGGCATTTATTAAAACAAGTGATCCTTAAATTAGTCTTGCTCTATATCCTATTGGTTTCAATGGGTCCATTCTAATTATGTCCCAGCATCCATTTGTTCAGAATAAAACCAAAAGCACGCTTTAGATTCAAGAATCCCTACTTTTTAGGCCTTGTTTAATAGACTAAAAAGCTCATACATTTGAAAGACATGTCATTCTTTTTATTGCTTGCGTGCTACAGTGATATTAAAAGTAAACCAGCCTGTTGTTGCATTGAAAGAAAATATATATAAATGAAAAGCAGACAAGTGAACAATAACTCAAAGAATCCACATCATGAAAAACTTAAAAGGACACTGTCAAGTTGATTTAGGTTAAAATTTTTAGGTTTTGTGAAATGGGAACAATGCAAAAGTCTCTATTAAACAGGGTTTTTTTTTCCACTTCTAAAATTTCAAGGGGAAAAAACGATTTCCTATATCCATGCATGTTTTCTTTTTCCAAGGATACTTATGATTGGATATACAGTACCACAGGATTTAATTTTGCAGTATACAAAATAGTGACTGCTAATAAACCAAGTAGACTAGCTTTTTCTAAACTTCCCTTTCAGATGGGATAGGTTTCAACTTCTGTAACCATCCACCATTGAACCTGGAGTTTAACACATCTGGCGGAAACTGGTTTGGGAAAGCTGAATTAGACACAATCAATGCATTACAAATGCAAATTGATGATGCAAATGCGATGTGATGACAGCTTATTTCTTTTAATAAAATATGAATTTGTTTGTTTATCTTTCAGCAAACCAGTGTGGTGTAGTGACTAAGACACCATACTAGCAACTGAGAAACTCCAGATTTTAGTCCTGCTTGAGCTACAAAGCCACCTGCATAACCTAGAGCCAGTCATTCTCTCTCAGCCCTAGGAAAGAGGCAATGGTAAGTCACTTCAGAAAATCATGTCAAAAAAACTTTAAGAACTAGTCCAGGCAGTTAGCAGGGGTCAAGATTGACTCAATGATCAGGGGTGAAATCCTGTAGGTTCTGATAGGTTCTGGAGAACCAGTAGCGGAAATTTTGAGTAGTTTGGAGAACTGGCAAATACCACCACTGGCTGGCTCCAGAGTGGGGTGGGAATGGAGATTTTGCAACATCCTTTCCCCTGGATTGGGGTGGGAATGGAGATTTTGCAGTATCCTTCCCCTGGAGTGGGGTGGGAATGGAGATTTTGCAGTATCCTTCCCCTGGAATGGGGTGAGAATGGAGAGTATGCAGTATCCTTCCCCTGCCCCGCCCACCAAGCCATGCCCATCAAGCCACACCACGCCCACCAAGCCACGCCCACAGAACTGGTAGTAAAAAAAAAATTGAATTTCACCACTGTCAATGATGCACATATAAACTATAACACTCCCTTGCATTTCAGTGCAAGAGTGCTAAGGAGGATATAGTATTGTGTTTTTAATGTTACACATCTTTTAAAATATAATGTAAAGCAATAACATTCTGCAACAAAGGAAGTAGGTAACAATTCAAAGAATAAGACTACGATAATATTTTAAACCAGAAAATATATATCTGTTTTTATCAATTGTTTCAAAGGGACAACTTGTGGTGCTAAATAAAGAACTAAAGTGCAGGACTTAGAGGTGCCATTACCAAGAAGGCCCTGTTCCTGGAAACCACCCACTTCACTTCAGGAAAGAAGTATTCAAATATTCTTTGCAATGAGTCATCATGCTTACAGTTTAGCTCTGATTTTTCTAGCTTTCCATTGGTATAAGATAAAGTTAAGAGAATGAATATATATATGAATCTGTTGAATCATCATTGGTATGGCCTTCCAAATATTCCAGGAAAGGGTTCCCCCCCCCCAGCATTTCTTCTTGAAAACTTTTAAATAGAAGTCAAAATCTAATCAAGGGAATAGGAATGCATCTTTCTAATCAATGTCATTTCATGTAGGTTTGTTCTTCTTCAATATATCCCATTGTTCTTTTAAGCAAGTATGACTAGAGCCACTATTATTCGTAATATTTTAAGATGAGGTTAGTAAAGTTGTCAAAGAGATGGATGTGGAGCAGAGATAACTATTACAGCTGAATAACAAAATAACAAAACACAATGGAATAAACGTAACTAAAATGAGAGTGAAGAGAAAGTGCGAAGAGCTGAGCTTCTCCACCTATTAAGCAGATATCTCACAGATGAAGATAGTGGAGGATATTTGCATGCTTTCTTCTAAGCTATACATCCTAGCAGACTTTTAAGACTCAAAATCAAGTTAACCATTAGCCAAACAAAGGTGGAAAAGGTTAAACATCATTCTTCTTCATTCCCTGCCTCTCTTTTAAGAAAATCTTTCTGGATGAAGGCATGGCAAATTGGCCAAAAAAGGACAGGAGGAAAACAGTTGCAGTATGACTCAGTGTTTGCACTGCAGAAAAGATTGTCTAAAGACAACTTGTGTAAATACTCACTGAAATGGATTAAAAAAAGGGAAAAAAAGAATGGCCATGGGGCAGCTGGGGCAGGACCTATTCCTATTTGTCTCTTTAAAATGTGGTTCCCCCCCCTCTAAACTCAATAATTTACTTAGTTGAGATCCCTGGATGGGTGGATAACATTATATACTTTGGTCACTAGGTAGCATAGGACTTAGGGCGCACTAAGAAGGAATCTCTTTCTTTTTTGTCAGAAAGAGACAAAAGCACAACCCTTTGAAACACAAATCCAGGTTAATAAAACGCAATCCCTAAGTGCAGGCAATTCCCAAACAAATAAACCAGAGTATTGCTTGATTTGATGGCCTGGATAAGAAGAAGGTTGAACTCCCACTGCAGGCTGAGCCATAAATTCCTCAACTTGGTTTTAGCACAATAAATTTTATGCAAACTAAGTTTCTACCAGGCTTGTTGAACTGTTTTGTCCATTAAGCCTACTGCGATGGTGGGAAAATTGTTAACTTCTAGCCCAGCTGATATTACGATAGTGGAGAATGGTCCCAAACCAGACAAAATGGTTGCCTGGCGTAGCAGGCTAATGCCTCCTATTAAGGCAGCATTTAACATCCAGCTGCCTGCAATTACTGCGAGTTCTAATCTCACCAGGCTCAAGGTTGATTCAGCCTTCCATCCTTTCTAAGGTGGGTAAAATGAGAACCCAGTTTGTGGGGGCAATAAGCTGACTTTGTATAAATATACAAAAGTATGAAGGCTATTGCTTAATGCATTGTAAGCCACCCTGAGTCTCCAGAGAAGGGCGGCATATAAATATATATATATATATATATTTAAAAAAGACAAAAGACAATTTAGTTAATGAGAGTTAATAGCTTTTGACATTTTTTAAAAATAACAGAGTTGGAAGGGACCTTGGAGGTCTGCTAGTCCAATCCCCTACTCAGGCAGGAAACCCTATAACAGTGATGACTAACCATTTTGCCATCACGTGCCAAAAGCGGTGGGAGCGCGGTGGGGTCACATGCACGCGTGCCCACATCCATAATTCTATGCGCCCTTCCCCCCAAGCTCCCCCTGTTTTTGGCACACGATGGCACAGTGGGCCCAGTAGGTCCATTTTTTGCTCTCCCCAGGCTCCAGAGCCTTTCTAGGAGCCTGGGGAGGGCAAAAACGGCCTTCCCTACCCCCCCCCCCAGAGGCCCTCCAGAGGCCAGAAACAGTGTGTTTCCTGACTTCTGGTGGGCCCAGAAGGCCTGAAAATCAGCTGGCTGGCGCACACATGCATACCAGAGCTGAGCTCGCATGCCCACCAATATGGCTCTGTGTGCCACCTGTGGCACTCGTGCCATAGGTTCGCCATCACGGCCCTATAACATTTCAGACAAATGGTTGTCCAATCTCTTCTTAAAAACTTCCAATGTTGAAGCATCCACAACTTCTGGAGGCAAGTTGTTCCACTGATTCATTGTTCTAACTGTCAGGAAATTTCTCCTTAGTTCTAGGTTGCTTCTCTCCTTGATTAGTTTCCATTGATTGCTTCTTGTCCTGCCCTCAGGTGCTTTGGAGAATACTTTGACTCCCTCTTCTTTGTGGCAACCAGGGGTGGGTTCTACTTACCTTTACTACTGGTTCGCAACGGGATCACATGCGCAGATCACCCATGATGATATCACAGCGGGTGGGCGGAGCCTCCCACCTGTTTTACTACCAGTTCTATAGAACCGGACTGAACCGGGAGCAACCCACCACTGGTGGCAACCCCTGAAATATTGGAACACTGCTATCATGTCACCCCTATCATGTCATGGGAGATGCAAAGGAATAAAGATCACAAACAAAACTCAAATTCATCATAGAAAAGTGATAATCAGTGAACAGTTCAATCAGCATGACATTGGCAATGGCAGGGAAATAGTATGGTAATCTTCCAAGCTGATAGGTTATTCTCAGTGCCATGTGGTTCTGTGATCAAAGAAGCATGAGGGTGGTAATAGTCTCATCCCAACTAGCCGAAGCAACTGGCAATTGTATGCATCTTGCCTTTGAACATGATACATTATGCAATACAGAGTAGATAACTGTTGGGGACAATTTAGTGGGAAAAAGCCCATCTCCCAACCTCATGTTTCTTTCAGACATCCAGTCACTTCCATTTCTTCATGACCCAGCCTCATCGATGTTAATAAAACCAGTATTCTAGGAATCTCTGTTACCTCTGCCCCAAGGCTTGTCAAAATAACTTGGATAATGGACTCCCAGCAAGCTGTCCAGCTTTAGACAGGGAAACATATGTAAATGTCTTAGTTTGCATAATATGCACCAGCTGAACAATTCTGGGGATTCTGTGGTTTTTCTAAAAGAAGAAATAAATACAGATCTCCCATCAGAATATCACAAAATTCACTTCTCTCCTTTGTATCACTATGCCTTTTCCTAAGGCAACAGACAAGGAGCCTATATGTCTTTGGAAAGGGGCCAAGGGCACTAGAATGATAGACTAACAGATTTGGAAGGGGCCTTAGAGGTCTTCTAGTCCAACCCCCCCCCCCCGCTCAAGCAGGAGACCCTCTTCCATTCGAGACAAATGACTATCTGACCTCTTCTATGTTCTACATTCTATGGAAGTTAAAAACCACCAGTGATGGAGCACCCACAACTTTCCACCTGTAGAAACTGTTCCTGAGATTGTCCAAAGGATTTGCACTCTTGATATATACATGTTAGAGAAGATGTGGGGCTAGAGCAGGGGTCTCCAACCTTGTCAGTTTTAAGACTTGTGGACTTCAAGTCCCAGAGTTCCTCAGCCAGAGCAGGGAGTTGAAGTCCACAAGTCTTAAAGTTGCCAAGGTTGGAGACCCCTGCTCTAGCCCCACATCTTCTCTAACATGTATATATCAAGAGTGCAAATGGGCTAGAGGATTCCCAGTTCATGCACACAGACCTTTTGCAACATTTTTCCATCCTTATGCTGATAGAAAATGGTATCTAATAATAAATAGAAGCTGGACAAGTCACATTTCTGAGATGCTGTATGTGCCACTTTCCTGCACTGAAATAAGCTGATGGACTAGGTAATTTCCAAGATCCTTTCCAATATTAAATTTCCAGAGCTACATGATTAAGGATTTTTAATTCTGCTTTTAGTTATATTATTGCTTGGTTCTACAATTTTAGTTTTGTGAGAATATGGTGGACCTTTAAGGAGAACTTTAAAAATCCAATCAATCCATCAGTTAATATAGAACTGAGATGCTGTATTTATTATACAGTTCTGTAAAAAGGAGTAATTTTTTTCAGGATCACAGAATTGAGATGCTCTGTTTTCCAAACTGAGATTTCCAAGCTCTTGCTGGCAGGAATTACTTTATCAAAATGCATACCTTTCTCATGCTAAAAAAATGTTTGTGTTGCAATTCACTGAATCAGGATAGAAGCGCTGACTTTAAGGATCCGATCACATTAAAATGTGATCCACATTATAACCTCTATCTTGAATCTAATCCAAAATTCTCAGTCTAAATATTCTTTGTAAATCCATCATTCACTTCTCATAAATATAATCCATTTGCTTAAAACTGTTCTTTTTCCCCCTGTGGAGTCCTTGGTATTCCCTGAGTTTGGTTGTTTGCTTGGAATGTCTTTTACTCAATGCAAGAACTATATTTCTCACTATTGAAGTACTAAACAATCAGAAAAAACAAAGTTCGTTACAAAAACAAACAAAAATAAAATAAGGTTTGTTTTCAGAACTAGTTTGGTCTAGTGCAGGGGTAGGCAACCTTAAACACTCAAAGAGCCACAGAGGTCCTAACCGGAAGCCCGCATTCAATTATGGAGCCGACCGGAAGTCCGGTTCCCCCATCATAGTCTCCACCTAGCGCAGCATCCTTTTTTCTCTGCTGACTTGAAGTCCGGTTCCCCCACCATAGAGCCTCCTCCTAGCACGGCATCATTTTTCCTCTATCTGTCCTAACCGAAAGCCCTATCAATTGTGGAGCCGACCAGCAACAGGGAACCACAGTAGAGGGATGAAAGAGCCACATGCGGCTCCGGAGCTGCATGTTGCTGACCCCTGGTCTAGTGATTAAGGCAACAGGCTGGAAAGTGGGAGATCAGGTGTTCTATTCCTGCCTTAGCCATGAAAGTAAACTGGGCAATTGTAGGCCAGTCGTTCTCTTTCAAAGCAGGGGTGGGTTCTACTTACCTTTACTACCGGTTTGCATTGCGCCCGCGTGCACTGTTCTGCGCAATGTGCAGATCACCTATGATGACGTCCGGGTCAGTGGGTGGAGCCTCCCGCCAGTTTTACTACCGGGTTCTTGCGAACTGGTCTGAACCGGGGGCAACCCACCACTGCTTCAAAAGGTATGTTGGATTCGTTCACCATATTCAGTTATCTGTAAAAGAAATAAAGGTGGGATACAAATCAATCAATCAAGCAGTTTAATTTCAAGAGAAAATAAACATTTTAATCAGAAAGGAGGTATTTTACATTTGTTTTTAATTTAGGAGGTACATAATGCAAATCAACATAGATATAGTTGCTTGCTGCCTTACTGGGCCTCAGTAGAACCTAGCCCAGTCTTGAAAATGCAGCTCTAACCTTACGCACACTGGGCTAAATATATATTCAAAAGCCCTTTCCTTCCCGGAAATGAAAGTGGATTCTGGGCTAACTCTAACCTATATTGTTGAGAACATAAAGCAGTCCTCAGCATACAACATACAACCATAATGGAATCTGCCTGTTATGATCATAAATCATGTCATAAAATGGATTTATCACACGATCAACTTACTTTTAGGATTTGCTTTGTGGCGGTTGTTAAGCAAAGTTTTGCTGAAAACTGGAAGTGAGTATAAGTAAGTAAGTGAAAACTGGAAGTAAGGAAATAAGAACCAGCAGTGTGCAGCAGCTGCCAAAAAAGCCAACACAGTTCTAGGGATAGAATCAAGATCACGTGAAGTGTTAATACCACTTTATAATGCCTTGGTAAGGCCACACCTGGAATACTGCATTCAGTTTTGGTCACCACGATGTAAGAAAGATGTTGAGACTCTAGAAAGAGTGCAGAGAAGAGCAACAAAGATGATTAGGGGACTGGAGGCGAAAACATATGACAAATGGTTGCAGGAACTGGGTATGTCTAGTTTAATGAAAAGAAGGACTAGGGGAGACATGATAGCAGTGTTCCAATATCTCAGGGGCTGCCACAAAGAAGAGGGAGTCCAGCTATTATCTGAAGCACCTGAGGGTAGGACAAGAAGCAATGGGTGGAAACTAATCAAGGAGAGAAGCAACTTAGAACTAAGGAGAAATTTCCTGACAGTTAGAACAATTAACCAGTGGAACAACTTGCCTCCAGAAGTTGTAAATGCTTCAACACTGGAAGTTTTAAAAAAGATGTTGAATAACCATTTGTCTGGAGTGGTGTAGGGTTTCCTGCCTAAGCAGGGGGTTGGACTAGAAGACCTCCAAGGTCCCTTCCAACTCTGTTATTCCATTCCATCCCATCCCATCCCATCCCATCCCATCCCATCCCATCCCATCCCATTCTATTCTATTCTATTCTAGTTCCAGTTTTCAGCAAAACCATAATAAAACAGGGACATGTGACCATGGGACACTACAAACGGCCGTAAATGAATCCATGTTCCACCAGAAGTTCAATTATTTGACCCCAGAGAGCATCCAACTGTCATAACTTTGATTCTGAGTCATAAGTAGTCTGAAGGTAGGTCCCTTGTAATTTTGAATGACCCCTAAACCAGTCATAAGTCGAGGACTTCCTATATATCATAGCTACAATTGCTGATTATCTTACTTTATGATTTCATCTTGGAAACAATCAGAACAGAACATCAGAACTTCTCTCGTATTCTGTTGTCTAACACAATCAGGAACAATCCAACACAGTTTAGCACAGCTGTCGTGAATGTGTCTGGGAATGGTTTTCAAAGCCAAGGATTAAGCCACTGATGACACAGCCTGGAGGCAAAAATCAAGACTTTCTTGAACTGTCTTCCGCTGAGGGAAACAATGGCTTTCCACGGCTCCCTCCTGCTTGAGCAAGGTATATTTATGGCCAATGGAGCACTTTCCTGATCTATGCTGCGCTTCATTTGGCATCCATTTTGACTCCACTGGGGGAAGATAATATAAAAACTAGGAAACGAAAAGGGAAGAAAGAAAGCAAAGAAAAACTCCAATCAACATTACCAAATGGGAGCCTTCTCCTTCATCTTTATAATTCCGACATATGGTGTATGTTAAAGAATAGAGCCGTGTTGGTAAACACACCCATGGCAGCCTTTCGAGGGAACTGGTGCCAATCACCAGCAGAACAATAGAGCTCTGAGGCTGAAATTGGCCATGAAGTGTGATATGCCATGCAAAGGCACATGCCTTTGTTTTTCCAAGTGTGTTCATGTTTCCATATGCAGTTTACTAAAACACAGAGCGTCTCCGCAGAGCTGGAAGCGGCTGTCATCTGGCACGAGTCTTGTACCAAACAGAGCATCAGGCTGGGAAAAGAGGAAGCCTGAGAAAGATGGTGATGTTTCTCGACTTCCTCGCCTGGTATTCTCTCTAAGGACAGTAATAACTAATAGTCTGTCCCTCCATCAGAAGGTTCTCAAGGCTTCCTTTGGACACAAGAATCCCTCCATGTCTATGGGGCAACCTGCTGTTTTGATTGTGAGAGGCTGCAGGACCATGCAAAGCAGTAGGCCAGTTTGGTCTAGTGGTTAACCAACTTGCCCAGTAGGGGATGGACTAATTTACAATGAGTTCTAGTCTCTCCATTCTCTCCTTAGTCCTGAAAGCCAGCTGTGTGACTTCGGGCTAATCCCCAGGAGATGGTGAGTTCTAGTCCCACATTAGGAATGAAAAC
>WNWU01000003.1:45133691-45176841 GCA_012654045.1 Ptyas mucosa | reverse complement strand
TCCCCAGGAGATGGTGAGTTCTAGTCCCACATTAGGAATGAAAACTGGCTGGGTGACTTTGGGCCAATCCCCAGGAGATGGTGAGTTCTAGTCCCTCCTTCGACATGAAAGTCAGCTGTGTAGGAGTAGTAGTAAACTGAAGGGGGAAAATAATCAAACCATTCCCCACATGTTGTGTGTTGTTGCAAAGAGGACCAGTTCAAATGGAAATTCTCCAAGGTGGCATCTTTGAAGACCCAGCTTAAAGCATGGATCAGCAACTTCAGTGTGTGTGTGTGTGTGTGTGTGTGTGTGTGTGTGTGTGTGTGTGTGTTTACAGCAAAAGTTCATCATCTGTGTGCAGGACTCACCCTCTCCAAAATAAATGGATCTGGTAGAAAGAACAAAAAATTGATTACACATAATATGATTAAAATGTCATTTAATTATTGAATGAATGCATATGATTCCTGCTTCTTTATCTTCGTGTAGTCTTCTGTCACATTAAAAATGGCCATTGCAGTTTTAGGGGGGGTTCTGGCAACCATAATCTTAACCCTCATGGCCCAACCTGCACATCTTATATTGAAGTCCTGATTTGAACAAAAGTTGGATACAGCAGCAATGTTAGATGTGTCATTAATATTGCAAGTGAAGGATGTCAGCATCATGTTGAAAAAGCGCCCCTCCCTTCATATAACATTTAGTACTTCCAAGCAAATATTCTAAATTAGTCCATCCCCTACTGGGCAAGTTGACTTGATGCAAGGAAAGTACTGGTTTTAATTGAAAGAGAAAACTGAAAATGAATCCCCTTTCATTTTTAAAAAATCTTTACAGAAAGGCAGAGAAACAGCCTTCTCTATCATTATGGGAAGCTATCACTCAGTCTGTTTTATCTGCTGCATGTATAAACAAGAATTCAGCCAAAAGGTCTGAAATGATAAATTTGTGCATGAGATGAAGATGCCACTTGTTTCAGGAGAGTGATTCAGTACTTGAAAATTAGTGAGAGGAGTTTAGCAGGCTAGGATCTCTTTGAGTGAGGTCCCCTGCTAATGAAGTCAAGCTGCAGTGGACAAAATACATGGTCAAATACTTTCAGCCCAGAGGCTGACTTCACACATCATACTCCAGTGGTGGGATTCAGCCAGTTCTCACGTTTCAGGAGAACCGGTTCTTAACTTTCTCAGCAGTTTGGCAAACTGGTTGTTGGAAGAAATCATTAGAGCAGAGAACCGGTTGTTAAATTACTTGAATCCCACCACTGTCATGCTGTCATAATGGGGCTTGTCAGTTTGACATGTAAACCTACCTATTACAGTTTAATGTTATATGTGAGTGCCTGAGTGGCGTAGGAGGCTAATGCCTCCTACTAAGGCAGCATTTAACATCCAGCTGCCTGCAATTACTGCGAGTTCAATTCTCACCAGGCTCAAGGTCAACTCAGCCTTCCATCCTTTCTAAGGTGGGTAAAATGAGCTGGTTTGTGGGGGCAATAAGCTGACTTTGTATAAAATATACAAAAGGATGAAGGCTATTGCTTAATGCATTGTAAGCCGCCCTGAGTCTCCGGAGAAGGGCGGCATATAAATATAAATAAATAAAAAAAATAAAATATGTGAGCTAGACCAATGTGGCTTGTTCAACACATTACAGTTTCAAAATTTCATTGAAACCAAAGTGTAAACCCAGCCAACAGATTTATAGGAACTTGTGTGATGGTGGTCGCATTTATCTGGATTTCTCTGACTGACTGATGTATGCTGGGTTGAGGAAAACTTGCTTATAAGTCAGGGAGTTAAACACTCTGGTCAGTTTGCCAATAGAATTATGGAAGAACCTGTCTTTATTGGAATTCAGTAGTATATATTTTATTCTATTTATTTATTTAGTTTGTCAAACATGTATGAGATAACAGGTATAAGTATAAACATGGAAATGAATGAAGGAAATGAATACAAATAAATGGGGACAGTAGGACAGGGACGGTAGGCACGTTGGTGTGCTTATGCATGCCCCATTACAGACTTCTTAGGAATGGTAGACAGTCCACGGTAGACAGTTTAAGGTTGAAGCTATGGAGGTTTGAGGATGTAACAACGGAGTCGGGTAGAGCATTTCAGGCATTGACCACTCTGTGGCTGAAGTCATATTTTCTGCAATTGAGTTTAGAGCGGTTTACCTTGAGTTTGTATCTATTGTTTATCCATGTATTATTGTGGTTGAAGCTGAACTAGTCGTTGATAGGTAGGACCTTGTAGCAGACAATTTTGTGTATTATACTTAGGTCAGACCGTAGGCAGTGTAGTTCCAGCTTGTCCAAGCCCAAAATTTCAAGCCTGGTGGCATATCTTACAAAGTATAAAAATAAAATAAGTTAATAGCTTGCTATCTGTGTATGGATAGATGCACATTGTGGATACCTTCATGTTGATGTGTTAATGTGTTAATACCACTTTATAAAGTGGTATTTATAATGCCTTGGTAAGACCACACTTGGAATATTACATCCAGGTTTGGTCACCCTGATATGAAAAAGATGCTGAGACTCTAGAAAGAGTACAAAGAAGAGCAACACAGATGATTAGAAGCCTGGAGGCTAAAACATATGAAGAATGGTTGCACAAATTGGGTATATCTACTTTAATAAAAAAGAAGGGTTGGGGTGAAATGATAGCAGTGTTACAATATCTAATGGCCTGCCACAAAGAAGAGACAGTCAAACTATTTTTCAGCACCTGAAGACAGAACAAGAAGCAATGGATGGAAATTAACCAAGCAGAGAAGCAACCTAGAACTAAGGGGAAATTTTCTGACAGCGAGCACAATTAATCAGTGGAAAAATTGTGGGTGTTTCAACACTGGAGGTTTTTAAGAAGAGATGGGAAAATGATTTGTCTGAAATCTAAGAGCCTTGGTAGTACAGTGGACTAAAGCACACTGTTATTAACACCAGCTGCCTGCAATTACTGCAAGTTCGAATTTCACCAGGCTCAAGGTTGACTCAGCCTTCCATCCTTTCTAAGGTAGGTAAATTGAGGGCCCAGTTTGTGGGGGCAATAAGTTGACTTTGTATAAAATATACAAAAGTATGAAGGCTATTGCTTAGTGCATTGTAAGCCGCCCTGAGTCTCCGGAGAAGGGCGGCATATAAATCAAATTTTTTTAAAAATGATATAGGGTTTCCTGCTTGAGGAGGGGTTGGATTAGAAGACCTCCAAGGTCCCTTCCATTCCTTCCAACTCTGTTATTCTGTTGTTATTCTGTTATTCATGACAGTTGCAGAAGTCATGTGGTTACATTAATTCACACAATATTTAAAGAAGTTCTTTAGATTCCAACTGAACTGAATTTAGAATTAAGGTGCCTTACCTCATCTATCTGAGTATTATCCACACTGACTGGCAGTGGATGCACAAGGTTACATTGATCAGCCTTGTCAAGTCAGTCTTGGTTGGGATTTGGATGAGAGACAACTAGGAATGTCTGGGAGGGTTGGGAATTCTAAAAAAGAGCCTTGCATGTGGTTGCCAAAAATCCGGTATGGATGAATTCCTCTAGTTATTAAGAGTCAAGTGTAATTTAAAGGTATTTTTCTCTCTAACCATATGGAAAGATCATGATGGAATCCTCCAATGTGACTCTATTTTGGATCAGAGCTACTCCATAGGAAATGAGAGTCCAATTCGTTCTTATCCCCTTGCTGTGATCACAATTCCATTCATCTCCCACCATTCTAGTGGCTACAAAGAGGAAAGCACCTAAGCATATTACATACAAGTTTCTCCCCTATCTTTCAGCTGGGGAGGAAAGAATTAGATCTTTCCTTCCTCGTGGTAGAAAAGAGACCAATTTTTAGAAAAAATTCATTCTAAAGTTAAACTATTTGGGTAAAATCAGAGGTGGTATTCAGCAGGTTCTGACCAGTTCTGGAGAATTGGTAGTGGAAATTTTGAGTAGTTCAGAGAACTGGTAAATACCACCTCTGACTGGCCCTGTCCCCATCTATTCTCTGCCTCCCGAGTCCCAGCTGATTGGGAGGAAATGGGGATTTTGCAGTAACCTTCCCTTGGAGCGGGGAGGGAATAAAGTTTTTACAGTATCCTTCACCTGCCACGCTCACCAAGCCACAACCACAGAACCGGTAGTAAATAAATTTGAATCCCACCACTGGGTAAAATCAGTTGTATAAAACAGAGCAGCTAAATTAATGTAACAGCTAATATCTGATGACTCAAAATTGCCATGATTCAATGAAACTGACTACCAGAAGAATGGCGTAGGGCAGTATTTCTCAACCTTGGTCATTTTAAGATGGGTGGACTTCAAACTCTGGCTGGAGAATTCTGGGAGTTGAAGCCCACCCATCTTAAAATGACCAAGGTTGAGAAACACTGGCTTGCAGTGGCGTAAGCTATAACTTCCTCATATTTTTTCTATCCAATCAGAATGCATGTAACAGATGCTGATAAGGGGAAAAATGTCTGTCAGGGATGCTGACATTGCATTGAGCAAAAGGTTGGAGTAAACGAAATGACTTCGAATCCACATTCTTTATTTCTCTGACTTTAAGTTGTTATCTGCCTGGCTATAGAAACTTAAAGAAAAGAAAATGCCTCTTCTTCCACAGTGTGTATTTGTCAGTGGTATGATCACAGGTACACTTAAACAATGAATTGGTTGGGAATTGAAAAGGGAAGAGAGTGACCTAGACTAAATAGTAAAGGATGCCCATACAAGTCAATGCCTAGTCCTCAAATTGATCTTGAAGGCTTCTAAAAGCAGCTGGAAATAAACTGCCAAAGACAGATTCTTTCTTTTATTTTGATTGCAAGATGTGCCTTGAGGTTGGATCTCTTTCTCAGTGGGGCCGTTACATTGTTTGCATCTTCTGGCTAAGCGAATAAAATTGAAGGCCATTGGAAAAGTTTCTTGTCGTACAATGTTGTAGCAATTGCCCTAATTGTGTGTGATTCAAGACTGATGTAAATCAGCAATGCCACCTCTCTCTTTCTCTTTTAATCTGTTTCCTTGGCAATTGTTCAGTCAACTGCTGAGTTTCAAACACAGTTCATTGTACCACACTTATGTGTTTAGGGGTTGCCCCAGAAAAGACAGGACAAGAAAGACAAATGTATCTGACACATGTTCCTTATCAGGAAAAAAGGGAAAAATAATGCAATAGTGGTGTCCTGATGCTGAAGAGGTTATGGATCTCAGTTCATAGAAGGTGCTGTTGAAGAGACCTTTTGGTCTCATCGGTCCAGACCTGATTATAATACAAGTTGCCCTTCCTCCAAAGAAACATTCAGGATTCAGTTCTAAACAGTAATGTTTGGGAAAGGCACAATCTAAAACAGACAAATCTGTATGTGTTTAGGTTTTGCTTTCTTTCCACTTTTAAATATTAAAAATTGACTCCAGCTGTGGGGTAAAGTAACGCCCAGCCTATAAAGACTTTGACAAATAAATCACAGTGCAATTTGCTGTGCATTTTTGTGAGGTCTAAACACCGATTCTTGAAGAGAATTTTCCATTATTGCATCTTGGGAAGTGGTCTTTGCCACTACCAGCTCGTTTTTTTGTTGTTGGTTTTTTACTTCTAAAATATATGTCCCTGAATTCCAGTAAGGACAGGTTCTGCCATAACTCTCCTGGCAAACTGATCACAGCATTTAATTCCATGACTGATAAAGAAGCCTTTCTCCATCCAGCATGCCAGTTGGGAATTCTGGGGGCTGTTACCTCAACCCATCTGGGGGGGAGGGTGACTTAAAATCTGTTCCAAAAAAATTAAAGGCAATCATGTCATTCCATTTTAACAAATGCAATAAATAGCGTAAACGAACAGTGTTTTTCAAACCTCGCAACTTTAAGATGTGTGGATTTCAACTCCCAGAATTCCCCAGTCAGTCATATTTCTGGGAGTTGAAGTCCATATATCTTACAGTTGCCAAGTTTGAAAAACACAGATGTTTTTCTTCCCTTCACCTGGAAGGGAAGCACAATTGTACATAAGCCTCTGTAGGTCAAAGCATATTTATGTCAGAAAGATGGTTTTTACTACCAAGTCCATTTTTGGACAAGGCCATATCTACCACCCCTCTAAATTATGATTATGCCTTGGGGTTATTCAGTGAAGCTACACTGAAGGCAAGATCGTAAATATTTTTCTGTTTGTTCTTTGAAGAGATGTTAAGCCACTTTTTATCTCCCACCTGTAAAGATCATTAGAAACCAAGAAGAAAGGGAGATTTTATATTATTCCTACTAAAGAAAGCTACTACAAGATGTTTAATTTTGTTAGAAGTGATTAGAAAAGTGATTAGGGTTGACACATAATCTTTGAATTTCTCTGTCTATAGTAGATAAAGAAACAATTCTTTGATTCTGTCCCTTGTTTCAGTGAGAATAGGTAGGTTTAACATTTCCTCCATTTATTTACCTGCAAATACCTCTATATCCCACTTTCTCCTTTATTTTACTGGTATATTTGGCAATCTAAACTCCTATTATCCTCACCCTAAGTTCTGTGAAAAGAGTTTGGCTGAGAGATTGTAATTGGACTAAAGTCACATAGTCTGAGCTCTCCGTCCCCTGCCTGACGTCTTAACCAATGCATTACACAAGGTGCCCTATGGGGAGGGGGGGGGCAACTATAGACTAATTTAGAGTTGCCCACAACTGCCCATAGTCATTGCCACATACTTAGGCTGCGAAGGGGTTGATGGCAAAAGATAGGTTGTAAATAGCTCAAGATGGGCTGACAGTCACAATTCCCAAATTTCAACAGTGCGTTGTGCAGAGCTGTGCAACTTGCATGCTGATTGGGTGATCTGACTTCCTGTTCTATGCTTTACCCTTTGAGTGCTCCCTAGCCAGAACATTACATTTACAGAAATATAAATGGAACACCTATGCAACTATTCCTGAATCACAGATGCATACATTCCCTGACATGCACTGCTGGAGAAGTCTGCTCAAACCTTGAGTCTCACTGCAATAACCTGAATATTGCTATTCAAAGAGATAATAGATGTGGCCTTGATATGGTTGTGTTTATTATTTGTCTAGGAATGAGAGCAAAGTCCTTGCTAGCCCTCTGCTTTCTTCTTCTCTTTCCAGGAGTTTAATCCCTAGTTTATCCCTAGGTAAGGATTTTCACATTATTATGAAAGCATCATAATCACCACCTAATGAAAAGAAAAAACTCACTGGAGAAGAGCCTAATGCTGGGTACGATTGAGGGCAAAAGAAGAAAGGGACGGCAGAGAATGAGGTGGCTGGATGGAGTCACTGAAGCAGTAGTCGTGAGATTAAATGGACTCCAGAGGATGGTAGAGGACAGGAAGGCCTGGAGGAACGTTGTCCATGGGGTCGCAATGGGTTGGACAATGTATCCTGATGCTGAAGAGGTAATGGATCTCAGATCATGGAATGTGCAGCTGAAGAGACCTTTTGGTCTCATCACTCCAGTCCTGATTATAATACAAGTTGTCCTTCCTCCAGAGAAACATTCAGGATTCAGTTCTAAACAATAATGTTTGGGAAAGGCACAATCTAAAACAGACAATATGTTGAACCTATATGTTCATTCACTGAACAATTCATTTATTGCTAGAGGTGTGGGGCGGAGTAGTGTTGCATTGTCCGTCAATCCTGAGTTGAATAGCCAAGCCATTGCACTGTATCTGTATCATTGCACTGAGATTTTTCCAAAAATCCACTGCAGCTGTAACTGAGGTTCTATGTTTCCTAAAAATTGGAAGACGTCCCATTGTCAGGTTATCATACCTCAGTCTGTTATGACCAAAAAAATGCATAAGATTTTTTTTTAAAATAATATTTTTCAGTGAACCTTCAGTCAACAGTTTTTATATACTGGCTACAACAGGGAAAAAAGAATTCTTCGGCAATGCTTGAACAAGTTTTTTTGATAACTTGTTAAAATGATTTTCAAGCTGCTCATGGATCTCTGCTATATGAATGTCTTTTATGCCTCCACAAGCTATTTCTAAAGGAGAACTAAGTTAATTATAATGGAATGGAGTTGTGATTTAAATATGACTCTTTAATGAATGTCTAATGAAAAAACATTTTTCTCTGCCTGTTTTGACCATTGGAGTAGATTCACTAACACTGACAGGGCAATCCATTTGTATATAAATAGAGAGCAAACCTCACTGTCTTCTATCATAGCACCGATGATGTTATTCACAGGTGTCAAACTTGTGGTGTCACATTGCCGTCACGTGACGTTTCGTGACATTTTTCCCATTCGTGGAGCTGAGGTGGGCGTGGCCTGCGTGTGAGGCATCTGGGCTATGGGCCACCAATTTGACATCCCTGAATTGGATTGGGTAATGAAGTATCTGCAGGAAAACAACCAAGCTCTGAGAGACCCAGAACCTCAAAGGTTCTTCTTCCCCAATAGTTTTAACACTCATTGTCTTGGTCATACTCTCTACATTATTGTTTGCAGCAGAGTTTGAGGAGAAGAAATCTTGAACGTATATTTATTCTGCACAGACCAGAATTTTAAAAAATGTATATTAGAAGCAAATTCTGTTTCAATGCCTCCACATTTCTGGTTGTTCTATCAGTCTTCACTTGCTGAAGATGAAGGACTGCAAAAGAGTTGAAAGGGAATAATATCTTCAACTAAAACATTTGTTATAACCACTGGCAGCATTTGAAACTCTTACAGTTTTGAAGATACTTGATCAAATTCTCCAGGACACAATTCAATTTTATTAATAATTTATAAACTTTGCTAAAATAAATACTGTTTATTCACAAGAACTTTGAAATTAAAAAAAAAAATTAGAAGCTCTCAGTTTACAAAATCAATGGCCTCATCTTTTAAGTATCACCGATATATCTCCTATGATCTTTATTTGAGTATAATTTTTAAAAATGAGTTAACAGGACCTCCCAATGGAGAGTGAAAAAGCATCATTTGTCTGCCTGATAATGATGAAATCAACTTAAGGGACTTTAGCACAGGTGGGTTTCAGCACGTTCTGACCAATTCTGGAGAACCGGTAGCTGATATTTTGAGTAGTTCGGAGAACCAGTAGAAAAAATTCTGACTGGCTCCTCCCCCATCCAGCTGATTGGGAGGCAATGGGGATTTTGCAGTAACCTTTCCCTGGATTTGGGGGGGGGAATGGAGGTTTTACAGTATCCTTCCCCTGCCATGCCCACCAAGCCACGCCCACCAAGCCATGCCATGCCCTGCCCACCAAGCCACACCCACAGAACCGGTAGTAAAAAATTTTGAAACCCACTACTGGACTTTAGTAAAGTAGTGGATATTCCTATTATTGTATACATTGTTTGTGGAATAATATTTAAGTTTTGAAGATATTATTGCTAAAGTACACTACAAACTTTGAAATTAATCTACCTATGAAGAGATCAAGATTTACAGTTCATGGATTGTTGCTAAAAAATATTATGTTTTCATAAAAAAAGACTTGTATGTGAGATTTCAAAGCTTGGCTTGATGAAACGTGTCAGCTTGCAGCCTTTGAATTAACTTTTTATTGGCATAAAAAAACCTGAACAGTACCATTTCATATGGTTAAGTTTCTATTTGCTGTTTAAAAACTGGCTTGTAGTAATTTTCACTTAGCTGTAATTATTGAACTTTTAAGTTTTGTTTGTTTGCTTCTTTTAGTTGTCCTTACATCATTGTTTTATTTGAAAAGCATTTGTTTTTCTTCTCTTTTGTAGTTGTATAAAAATGATAATAATAAAAAGGCCTGCAAAAGAATTGCAATGAAGCATATTCAACTGAGGTTAGCTACAGACATCACCGCAATCAGGGATGTTATTCATTCATGTATTCAGTGAACGTCTTCCTTTCGTTTCATAGAGTAATTAAGGGGGTTAAGAAAAGAAATACCAAAGCAAACTAAACCGTTTAAAAGAAAGGACCAGTGGAAGACACCTTAGACCAGAGTAAAGCTGTATATTAAGGTTACCATTCACAATGGAGATTTTAGTACTGAAAGTGTAAGAAGGCCAAGAGATAGACTAGGTGATTCCTGGTATCTTTCCAACTTCATGATTCCATGCTTTTAAGGAAGAGAGTTGGGACACGCCAATAACTATATTTTGAAAGCACATGCTCTCCCTGAAGATTCAACAAAAGGGTTGCTACTTGAGTAAATGAGATTGTGCCGATTTGAACAAATGTTGCCGCTGCTAATGAACACAGGACAAAATCTTTTCCTTCAGAAACCCACAGGGAAACCAAAGAGTAGCACAAAGCCTCTTCAGCCTGCTGAGAATATTGTGGTGAGAACTGGGCTGAATTCTAAAACAGGAAAACAGAAGACTTAAACAAAACCTAAAGAAGATAATGCCAATCAGCTCTAAGAAAACATTAAAACAGTAACAAATGTGTTGGCACTGTGGACATTAGAACATATTTGTGCATGAGCCAAAAGAAGCTTGATACCTATGCAGATGTTTTCCAATGCTTCATCATGGCCAGATGTTGTCTCTCAAGGGAAATGCCTCCAGCAGAATTCATTGGCTTCCTTCCTCAAAAGACAATGTCCAATGAGTCTGGCCTACTGTAGTGCTATATTCATTGCAGTCAATGTTTTTCTGAGTTGCTGTATACTGCAGTATTGCCATGCATGCTTCATTCACATATATATCATATTTGTATTCCTGTACAGGCTCATCAGCTGTAAATGCTCTTCTGCTGGAACATGCATATAACATAGTTGTGCACTGTGTATCAACAAAGAAGAACTACTTTGGAATTGGGGAACACTAGATGATATGATATACCCAATTTCAAACTTAACAGATTTTGATCTGTTTTTAATATACATAATCAGAAATGTAAATTACAAACAGAAAAATATTTATATAATATTGGACTATAATATTCTCTTCCAAATTTCCCTTCAGAGAGTAATGGAAAAGGATGGATTTTTTTTCTGACAAACTAGCATTTAAATAAGTGTGAGGAAGTTCTGGAAATGGTAAAGCAAGAGTTGCTGTAAATGAGAAAATCTTGAATGCTGGTGAACATACAGTAAGGACAAAATGGATATAATTAGGGAGATAAGAAGAACTAATGTGTGTATGCACTGATCATTAACCTTTGAAGACCAAGGGCAATACAAAGCACATCTGTTCTAGTTTAATCACAGACAAATAGTGTGAATGCAGAATATAAAAGAGGCAAAGACATCTCAAGTCATCTAAAGTCCTTGAAAGCATAGAGCAGTGATGGGTAACCTTTTTGCTGTCGTGTGCCAAAAGCGGGGGGGAGTGCAGAGGGGTCATGCCCACACGTGCCCACACCCATAATTCAGTGTGCCCTGCCCCCCATGCATGCACGTGCGACACCCCTGAGCTCCTCCCGCTTTTGCACATGATGGCACGATGGGCCCAGTAGGCCCGTTTTTCGCCCTCCTCAGGCTCCAGAGCCTTTCTAGGAGCCTGGGGATGGCAAAAATGGCCTTCCCCACCCACCTGGAGGTGCTCCAGAGGCCGGAAATAGCTTGTTTCCTGACTTCGGGTGGGCCCGGAAGGCCCGAAAATCAGCTGGCTGGCGCTGAGCTAGGGCAACACTCGTGTGCCCACCGATATGGCTTCGCATGTCACCTGTGGCACGCGTGCCATAGGTTCACCATCACGGGCATAGAGCATAAAATCCTAGGATTGGAAGGGACCTTGCAGGTCTTCTACTCCATACACTGTCTCAAGTAGGAGACTTTAAACTATTCTGAACAAATAATTGCCCAGTTTCTTCTTGAAAACCTCCAGCGATGGAGCACCCACAGCTCCAAGAGGCAAGCCATTCCACTGATTAATTGTTCTTCTAGTCAAGAAATTTCTTCTTAATTCTAGGTTGGATCTTCCATTCATTATATCTTGTCCCATCCTTGAGTGCTTTGGAGAATAAGGTGACCCCCTCTTCTCTGTGACAGCCCCTCAAGTACTGGAATTAATCTGACTTGGTCATTATTATATACTGAATAGATTAGAATCATATTCTTCTGATGTTCACAGGAAGATCAAAAGGAGGCTTATTTGCTCTTAGAATTGCAGGATTTGATGCAAAATTAAATGGGACTGCTCAAAATCTGCCTGATCATTCCAACCACTGACCTGAAAAATAGCAACTGACATGTACAATGTGCCTGAGTATTAAAAATGCAAGAAGGGAGATCATACCAGCTACGGAGATAGATTTGGATTCACTCTCGCTGTATTCTGTCTAAAAACCTTCATTCTGTGTATTCAACATAAACTGATCTCGCAAAGCAAGTTCTAAAAAGATACATTCAAGGAAAGAAAGCTAGGAGAGAAAAATCATGAGAAGCAGTTTTGGGAACCGAGTGAATGTTGACTTAATCTTACAGCTGTGCACAACACTCACAACCATAGAAGTTGAGGCAAAATTACCCAAAGTCCTTCAGACTCATAGGTTTCAAAATGAAAAGTAGAAAGAATTCAATTAATTTGATGCTGGATTCCAAACGAAGCAGAGCAAATAGACACAGTAATGATGGTATAATGCAAGAAAATATCTGAGAACTCCCTGGCTACAAACCACAAATTCATTCTGATTGTCCAAAACCCAATTAAATCCAAATCAAGAAGGTACAAATAGTTATGATGGAAACAAACATTATAAAGAATAAATATTACAAGTAATGAAAATAGATATCATGACCTGAACTACCTTGTCAGTTGTAGAATAGGGCAGGGTTTATTTTTTCCACACCAGGACATTGAATTTCCAAGTTCCCTTGTGAGCCCCTGCATTAAATACATATTTGTGCATATTACTACATTCAATCTACTCATATAATCCTCCTTTGGATTAATCATTGCTGGACACTGATTCTCAAAGCTCTGATTCTCAAAGCTCTGATTCTCTGTGATATTTGAGGCTGTGGTTCTAGCTCCTTTTTTCTGAGGACAAAATGGCTTCCCAAGCCAAGGCGTCAGGAAAATGTCAGCAGAAAATGTAAGGGGAAAATTACACACCAAGAGTGCATTGGCACAGCTCCCTGGTAACAGTAGCCTTGGCTGTTTGGTTTCTCTATGAAATGTTGCTTGAATCAGTGAGGCAAATGTTCAAAAAAACAACTCAATGCTGGATCTGCTTTGGCAGAAGCTGGGCCAGTTATTAAAACAAGGAGGCATGGATCTCCAGGTGACGGTTTGCTCAGCTCTGGGATCTGAGAAGTAGCTGGGCATTTATTCAAAGATAAAATGCATGCCCTCATATAAAACTGAAACCAGTAGTTTTCCTTTTAGGTTTGATGGATAAAGAGCTTGAAAGAAAATTTGGAACCTTGTTACTATATATGTGGACAGCAGCGAGAATCTTATATGCACAAAGATGGAAAGACACACTAATTCCCACCATTGAAGAACAAATGGTATAGGTGATGTAGCTGGTAAAGATGGCAAAATGGATTGTTTTAATTCAAGAGAAGAGCCTATCTAGTTTTGTTTCCACTAGAAATTGTTTCTGGACTTTGTACTCAAAACTGAAAAAAAATGAAAGTTTGATTTTAAGTTTGGTTTTTAGAATGACTTTGTTATTACAGAAATGGCTTAAAATGTTTAGAAATGGAAAGTAAAAGGTTGAGACTGTAATTGTTTTTTGTATTCTTCTGCACTGAAAAAAAATCAGTAGTCACTACTTTCTCTTCCTTTCCTTTTCATTACACCTCTCTTCTTTTCTCTTTAACTTTCCTGATTTTTGTTTTCTATTTCTATTTTATTTTACAATGAACTCTAATAAAATCTTTTTAAAAAGGATAAAAGGCATGCTCTGTGTGGCAGGGAGAGGACACTGAACTATTTAAAATTCAGTCCCTCTTTAGCAGCAAAAAAAATAATCTGCTCCATACCATCTGGCTTCTGTGAAAAAAAAATCATATTGCATATAGAAGAGTGTACAGAAGGGCTGTCAATTTACAGTTTAAATAGGGCTCTTATGCATGGTCAAAATTGGGTAACGAGAGATTTCTTATATGTGTTCTGAATTATGTCTAACATATACCAAGGGAGGCCAATCATATTCCTTTGCTCTAGCCAGCTTTCTTGGGGGGAAACGAGAAAACTATTCACACTTTTAAACACAAACAAATGTAGTCAAATAGGTTGTTTGCAAAAAATGAGACTTAAAACTGAAAGTGTGTAAAGTAAAACTTACAATGAATAGAATATTTATTTGGGTGACACTGTGGTTGTTTTATTACTTCAACAATGTCAATATGTAGGCTTCCATAGAAAATACAAACAGAAATGTTATCCTACCCTTGTCTTACCCTTATCCTAGGGTAAGACAAGAAGCAATGGGTGGAAGCTCATTAAAGAGAGATCCAACCTAGAACTAAGGAGAAATTTCCTGACAATTAATCAATGGAACAGTTTGCCTTCCAAAGTTGTGGGTGCTCCATCACTAGAGATTTTCAAGAAAGGATTAACCAAGTGTTTGTTCGGGATGATATAATGTCTTGGGATGTGGGTTGTACTAGAAGACCTCCAAGATCCCTTCCAACTCTATGATTCTGTTCCGTTCCATTCCAGTCCAGTCCAGTCGAGTTTACTCCATCCCACCCCATCCCACCCCATCCCATCCCATCCCATCCCATCCCATCCCGTCCTACCCTACCATACCCTAAATCCTACATAGAGGAGAGTTTGACAGGGGATAGAAATAGATAGAGAGAAAAATTATGGAGATTGGTTTTAAAATAAATAATATTAATTCATTTTTAAAACCATTAATATGCAGGCACCCAATTAATATTAGCAAGTGATTGCAAAGTATCTTTATTTGCACACACTTGCAAAATAATACTTAGGATCATCCAATGGAGATTACAGTTCTCTGTGAAAGGAAGATGCCAGGTATTCAAGATGGATTTAGAAAAGGCCAAAAAGCAAGAGGAAGGATTGCTGATGCATACTGGGTAATTGAGAAAGCAAAGAATATCAACAAGAAGTCAATATGTTAACCATAGCAAGGCCCTTGATCGTGCTCAACATGCCAAGATACGGAATGTCTTAGAAAAACTGGGATCCCAGCGCATCTCAGTGGGCTCATAAGAAACATATAGGACATAAAAACAGAATCCAAATGGAAACATGCCCCATTCCAGATGGGCAAAAGAGTCAGATAAGCCTGTTTCCGTATTGTTCAACCTATATGTAAAATATACGTCTATTGACAGAGGCTGGATTGGAAGAAGAAGAAGAAGAAGTTTGTTTTTAAAACCGATGACATATAACGGAATCAATAGTTAAATAAGTTATTTTTTTAAAATTAAAAAATGATAAGACACCTTTGCTTTCAAGAGGGTGGACTCGGGGTGGGGGGGAAGTTGAATTGATATTTTCCATGAATAATTCTAAACAACTTGAAACACAGAGCAAAAGCCTTTATTCTGTTTGCACTTGGACCAGCACTTCAAGTTTTTAATGACACCCTTCTGTTCCCGCTGCTGCTTCTGACTTAGAATCGCTCTCTCTCTGTTCAATAAAGAGTTTAGTTTTCCTTTGTGGTTAGCGTCACGCACAATCTCATCAAGCAGAATCTCATCAAAAGCCACTTCAAAGACTGTCGTCCTCCCTTTTTCTTACAACTGTAACATCATCTCTTATGCTTTGGCAGTGCTAGAATGCCATGGAAAATATCTATGGATGGTGGGAGGGAACAATGCATTACAGAAGGAGAGGCATACACTAAAATTCAAGCCAATTATCTGTAACTGCAAGGCATTTCAAGGCCTGGGAGCGGTGGACAGGACTCCAGGAGAGCAACCAGAAGCCAGGGGCATTTCTGCTCTCAGTAGTAAAATTACGGCACAGGGAGCCCTGGGCTTTACAATGTCAAGATTACCATATTTGGCATAGGAGCAACTGTTATGAAGTGGCAGCTATTTCTTAGTTTATATTTAAACACGCACATGTACACAGAGAGTAAGTCGCAAAAAATAAATGGATTCCATTTTAGTTCAGCTCATTTAGCCTTCAGTATGGAATTTAGCATTCTGCTGAAATTAATTAAGCAAATAGACTCCTTCTGTATATAATCCTTGAGTTCCTCAAGATCCCTTCTGATGAAGTATGCTTAAAGGTAAAGGTAAAGGTAAAGGTTCCCCTCGTATATATGTGCTTGTTGTTCCCTCATCTCCATTTCAAAGCCAAAGAGCCAGCACTGTCCAAAGATGTCTCCGTGGTCATGTGGCCGACATGACTAAATGCCAAAGGTGCACAAAACACTGTTACCTTCCAACCAAAGGTGGTCCCTATTTTTCTACTTGCTTTTTTTACATGCTTTCGAACTGCTAGGTTGGCAGAAGGTGGGACAAGTAATGGGAGCTCACCCCATTATGCGGCATTAGGGATTCAAAACGCTGAACTGCCGACAGTTTGATCAGCAAGCTCAGCGTCTTAGCCACTGAGCCACTGCATCCCACTGAAGTATGCTTACGATTCTACAAAACTTACAAAATATCCCCCCCCCCATAACAGGCAAGGATGGGCATCCTTCAGAAAATTTAATTGTTTTAATTGTTGATAGTTTTTCTGTCAACACAAGGGGCATAGGCCCTTATTCTTTGCAGTAGCATTCACCCACTACAGTCCTTGACTCCCCAATATGTCTCGCTTGTCCTCTGTCATCCAAAAGTTGTAGCCTTTTGATTTAACAAAAGCATTTTTCTAAGCAGTTCAGAGGAGTAATTACTGCCAGCATTACAGCTACATGAATTGATCCTTGTACCTATGGAGATTCAATCAAGAGATTTTCAGGGACCACTGTTGTGGTTGCTACTGCATTGTCAGAGCGTTTACAGCGTGACTACTATTTTGAGACAACCCAGGAGCAAAATACAGGACGCAGAGGTTTGTCTACAAACAGTGGTTTATATAAAAGACTTCTATATACAGATATACACATGGTAGGCACATACCAGGCAAGCAATCAATCTTCAACTCTACACGGAGAGCTACAATGCAGATAGAACACAACGAGGAGATACACAAGGAGAGAGAAAGAGACACCCTCTCACGGCCTCCCTTATATAGACATCTTCTTAAAGCAGCAATAACCCTGCTGACTCATCCTGGTCCACAGCCTTACAGCGGCTGGTCAGCTTTAAATCTTCATTACCCTGACATGCACACTTGCTCTTCATCTCACTGAACTCATCTACAATACTTTCCAGAAAAAGTCATGCAGAAAGAACTAATGAAAAAACCCCCCAATTAGCTTTCATTTTGTTTCAAATCTTCCTCCCCACAAAAACCTTTTAAAAAATATGATAATTCGGACATAGCCCTATCTATTTTACATCACTACACAACTCAAGATGGCCGTAGACTCTCCCCAAATGTGAAATGTGGCCTCTGGCCACCAAAAAATGGCCACCTCTGCTTTAAGTAATGTGTATATCCAGCTTGGTATCCATTTCCAGTACTGGTGTTGGGGTAGAAGAAAACTGCATAATAAAACAATAACTTCCTTCTTCTCACTTCTCATGTAAAGACCCTTCCCCCACTCTTGTTTAGACTACAGGTAGACCTCAATTACAACACATCCAAGCCCCAAATTTCCATTGCTAAGCAAGACAATTGTTAAATGAATTTTTACAACCTTTCTTGTCACACTTGTTGAATGAATCACTGTTAAGTAAATCTGGCTTCCCCATAGACTTTATTTGTCAGATGGTCACAAAAGGTGATCATATGACCCTGGGACACTGAAACTGTCATAAATACATACCAGTTGCCAAGCGTCCGAATTTTGATCATGTGACCATGAAGTTCATCATCTGAAAAATGGTCACAATGCCCTTTTTTCCAGTGCTGTTATAACTTTGAATGGTCATTAAATGAATGGTTGTAAGTTGAGGATTACCTGTGCAGCTCCAACCAGTATAGGAAGGCACCAAGGTGATAGGGCAATTCTATAATCACTCTTTTGAAGTTTTATCCAAATGAATAAGGCATTTTGAGACAGATTCTTGCATGATACATCAGCAGATTTTAAAGGTCTGGTTGTTGAATCTTTATCCTCTGTACAGATAGTAATATTCACCACTCTTTGGGGAGGAAAATAACTGTCTTTAATAACTATATACTATACTTCATAATGGGGGGACGCGGTGGCTCAGTGGCTAAGATGCTGAGCTTGTCGATCGAAAGGTCAGCAGTTCAGCGGTTCGAATCCCTAGTGCCGCGTAACAGGGTGAGCTCCCGTTACTTGTCCCAGCTTCTGCCAACCTAGCAGTTCGAAAGCAGGTAAAAAATGCAAGTAGAAAAATAGGGACCACCTTTGGTGGGAAGGTAACAGCGTTCCATGCGCCTTTGGTGTTTAGTCATGCCGACCGCATGACCACGGAGACGTCTTCGAAACAGCGCTGGCTCTTTGGCTTTGAAATGGAGATGACCACCGCCCCCTAGAATCTGGAATGACTAGCACATATGTGCAAGGGGAGCCTTTACCTTTTATATTTCGTAATTGTGATTTTTAAAATCTATGATAAAGAATTCCTGGATTCACCCAGCTTTGCCTTTTTTATGAAATCAGAAACTTTTGAGCTGGATTTATGGGAATTCTGCATGCACCCCAAACTATTTTCAATCAGCTGGAAAGTGGCATTGCCAAACCCCCACCGTGTCATACATATGTGGTGGGATTCTACTCCCTTAGAAACAAGAATCTCATAAGAGTAAACTACAAAGCGGAAGGAAGCTCGTGGGACTTTGAATAGGGGTGGATCCCATTTATTCCACATGTGTGAAAACTGGACATTTATTTTATTTTTATTTGATTTATATGCCGCCCTTCTCCGGAGACTCAGGGCGGCTTACAGTGCGTTAAGCAATAGCCTTGGAACAAGATTATCCACAACCACCAAGTCAAGTCATCTTCATGTGTTACACCCATAACCCTCCCTGATTGAAATCCCCATAAATCTCTTCCATCATTAATCAGCTTCTTTGTCTAGTACAGCTTGATTTCAAGTTGGGGTGTTTTTACTTCTCTTTCCAGCACATCGATCCCTGCAGGAAAAGAAACAGAAGACAATCTCTAAATACTGTATATAAAATAACTTTTAATACACATGGCAAAAATGTTATTTTCGAAAAGAAAGATCAGTTCCTGATGACAAGGCACTGACCTTTCAACTTTCAAATTGCTAGAATATGTTGAAAACATAATAAATATGATAAGGAATGTCCTGTATATTCTAAACATAGAATCGAATTCACAACACGAAAAAAACTGACCTCCCCACAGAAAGCAGGCAAATTTCACATGACATTTCTGGAAAATATATTTTATATACCGATCATTTTCAAAAATGCTTCAGTAACAATTTTAACCAAAACCTTGTGTGGGATATGAGTGTGTTTGTGCTCTGCATGTGTCCTTTTGAATTAAGCAACGTGTGTTTCTATTCAGGTAGTGTCTCCCTTTAGAAAACAACCTTTTTATTTCAATGTTTCCAAACCTTGGTGACTTCCAGATGTGCACACCAACTTCAAATCTCAGGATGATCAGCAACTGCCATGCTTGATAGTGGGTACAGAATTGTGTAGAAAGAGTGATGTAGAGGACACCAAATTTTTGGCCTTATATTAGACCAGGGGTCGGCAACCTTAAACACTCAGAGAGCCATTTTGACCCGTTTTCCACAGAAAAGAAAACACCGGGAGCCACAAAACTCTTCCCATACCTGACTATTTCCTGAGCAGCCACAGAACTAGCATATATAGTTGAATGAAAGATTCTGTTTTCTTCTGAAACTTTTATTTTCTTGGATTTATCCATAATTGGTCTACCGGGGATTGAAAAGCTTAATAAATTGCGTATCAGTGGGTGTCGCACATTGGCAGTTGTGACACATATTTTAAGTGACAGTGAGCCACAGCAGAGGGATGAAAGAGTCACATGCGGCTCCAGAGCCGCGGGTTGCTGACCCCTGGATTAGACCAAAGGTTAGGGATCCTTGGTGCTCTCTGAGCTTAGTAGTTTTCTTACAGACATTTCACTACCCAAGGTAGTGCTAGTGAGGGAGATACAAATATCCTCCTTTCCTGGTTCCAAAAGATTCTTCTGAAAGCTGAACAGCTATGGATGAAGAGGACAGGTCCTCATTGGCCAAAGGACAGGAAACAGAGGATAGGAAGGAGCTCCATAAGATACTGTTTTTAGAAACAAGTAATGGATTTTGTTGTTCTGCTTTGAAAAGACAAGGTTAGAGTCAGTTGTGACAACAGTTTTACAGAACTGTAAAAAGCAGAAAACAAAGGAAACAATTTAGAAAGTAAACTATTTTCTTATTACCCTCTCTTTCTCTAAAAAGAAAAATGTAAATTTTTTAAATTAGAAGTTCTAAAATTTTAACCCCAATATATTTTTTCCAGCTACATCTTTAAATTCTACTTCAGACTCTGTGGATATTCCATTTTGATTCCATAATTTTAACCTCTTGTTTGGCTGGAATCCATCTGCAATGTTACTCTAGAGCCGAGTGTGATGGTGGGATAAGATGAGGTGTCTTCCATCCAAACCATCTGTTCCTTTGGACCCCAAATTCTTAAACTGGGCCTGATCTCAGCTAGTTGGCATTTGCACAATTAACAACATGTGTACCCGCTGTGATCATTGATGACAATTACACACGTATGATCCTTATATCCCAACTTGACTATTGCAAGAAGCTGTTTGGAGCAGGGGTCTCCAACCTTGGCAACTTTAAGACTTCTGGACTTCAACTCCCAGAGTTCCTCAGCCAGCTATGCTATGCTGGCTGAGGAACTCTGGGAGTTGAAGTTCACAAGTCTTAAAGTTGCCAAGGTTGGAGACCCCTGGTTTGGAGGAACTGTAGAACTGGTGAATGCAATCCTTCTAAAACCCTTTTGTTAAGTAGGACTTCATTCTGTTTTCTTTTATTCCTTTCACTATTGGCCTGGCAAACAGTTTGCCATACTCTTGAATGCCACCCTGGTGTCCCACATAGCTTCTTTCCCACCCAGTTTCTTGCATTTATGTAAAACCAGGGGTGAAATGCTCCCGGTTCAGAGCGGCTCGGGCAAGTAGTAGTGATGGCGGCGGGCAGTTCAGAGAACCAGTAGCAAAAATCCCTGCTCCTGCCCCCCATGCCCAGCTGAGCCACGCGATCCTCAGTCTTTTTTTTCCCTTTTAAATGGCTCTGAGAGCCAAGCTCTGACGATCCCAGCTCTGACAATCCCAGCTGAGTTGCCTGCCGATCAGGCAACTCAGCTGGGATCGTCAGAGCCTTTTGAAAGCATTTTTTACATGGTTTTACATGTAAAAAATGGTTTTAAAAGTAAAAAAAAAATGGCCACGCCCACCCAGTCACATTACCTTTCCCACCAAGCCACGCCCACAGAACCGGTAGTAACAAATTTTAGATTTCGCCCCTGTGTAAAACCCAGTCGCAGGTTTGTGTTTCAAAGAGACGAACACAACATGGCTGATTTTTGCACTGTGCAAGTTGAGATTCATTGTAGAGGACATCTGAGAATCCCTACAGCACACAGGAATTCAGTGGCAAACGTATGGGTGGTGACTTAGTAAAGGGGAAAAAAAATCAGTGCAGGAAAGGTCCCTGCGGGAAGTTTGTTGGAAAACCACCAGGGTAGATAATATGGCTCATATTTGCATGCCTGGCATCTGGCTTTCTTCTGCAAAAACTAAGCTATTTTTAGCATCCCAGTATTCTGCATGCAAGGATTCTGTTTAGGGAGATATGCTCTGTAGATTAGATGTTTGCAGTAGAAGATGCTGACCCTGTTTAGGAGGTTGGAATAGCAATGGCAGACGACACCAAAGAACAAATTTGTTTTTAGAATTGTAAAAACAAAAAACTAAAACTGTCATTAGAAATGTGTGAGGATACGACCTGACTGGTGAAGTAAAATAGGGGTTTTTTTTCTTCACGTCTCAATAACCTGCTGCATAGATAATCTGTATCTGCATTATTTTCTGATCTTTCTTGATTGATTTGCCAGGGTTTGGTCTGAAAAACCTCTTAAGTGTGCAGACTCTGAATTCATTGGATTCAACTCATTTACAGTTCTACAGAGGAATTATTGAGTCTGTCATTTGCACCTCTGTAACTATCTGATTTGGTTCTGCAACCCAAAAAGACAGACACAGACTTCAGAGGATAATTAGAATTGCAGAAAAAACAATTGCTACCAACCTGCCTTCCACTGAGGACCTGCATACTGCACGAGTCAAAAGGAGGGCTGTGAAAATATTTATAGACCCCTCGCACCCAGTACATAAACTGTTTCAACTCCTACCCTCAAAACGATGCTATAGAGCACTGCACACCAGAACAACTAGACACAAGAACAGTTTTTTCCCGAATGCCATCACTCTGCTAAATAAATAATTCCATCAACACTGTCAAACTATTTACTAAGTCTGCACTACTATTAATCTTCTCATTGTTCCCACCACCCATCTCCTTCCACTTATGACTGTATGACTGTAACCTTGTTGCTGGTATCTTTATGATTTATATTGACTGTTTCCTAATATTATTTGATTGCTTATTTGTACCCTATGACTATCATTAAGTGCTGTACCTTATGATTCTTGACAAATGTATCTTTTATTTTATGTACACTGAGAGCACATGCACCAAGACAAATTCCTTGTGTGTCCCATCACACTTGGCCAATAAAGAATTCTATTCCATTCCATTCCATTCCATTCCATTCTCTCATTCTTCAATTCAAAAAAAAAGGGGGGGGGAAACAATGCAGTTGCACCAGCCAAGTTAAAATTAATTTGAGGTGTAGGTAATCCTGTCTATGGGGCAGGAAGCAGCAGTGGGGAAGGGAAACAGCTGCCCATGCACACTTCCAAAAATGTGCCCCATAGGGAGATTTCTCGGAAATGTTATTGCTTTAGATAACTGTGAACTTCTATGATTTTAGTCATGTAGTGCAAGCTTGCATTGATTGGCACTGGCAAACTAGATTTCTTAAAACATTTGGGGACTTTCAGGTTTTCCAATGCTGTTTTTTACTCCAGCATCTATTATTTTATGTTTTTTTCAAAATTCAAAATACATGCAGGGATGACTAAAAATTCCCCAGCCACCTTCTTGAGGTTGCCAAGGTTGAGAAACACTGCTCTTGTGATTCCTGTGCTGAGTAGCAGGTTGATATAGATGACCTTTAAGACTTCTTTCAGCTCTAAGTCTTTGCTTATTATTACTACAAGTACAATTTAGTTGGCCTTGCGTGTATTTTGATTTTTAAAAACCAGCGATCAAAGGCACCGTGGGACGGTCCTTTGCTATCTTCAGGCGAGCCCCATGGGCCAGATCTAAGCACCCTTGAGTTTGACACCCCTGGCATAGGATACACAGTATTCATACCAAGTTTCTACAGATAGAATTCAGCTTAAAACCATTTGTTTAGCCACTGCTCGAAATAACAATGGCCCTGAAAAAAATGACTTATGACTAGTCTTTGCACTTAGGATATTTATAGCATCCCCCACAATCAAAATTCAGGTGCTTGGCAACTGGCATGTATTTATGATGGTTGCAGCATCTTGGAGTCATGTGATTGCTATTTGTGATCTTCCCAGCTGGCTCCTAACAAGCAAAGTCAATGGGGGAAGCCAGATTCGCTTAACAAGGGGGCATGACCAGGGGTGAAATCTACTTACCTTCCCTACTGGGGTGGGCAGAGCCTCGCGCTACCATTGCTACCAGTTGTCTGAACCATGCGCCGCCATCATTACCGATTTGGCCGAACTGGTCTGAACCGTAGCATTTCACCCCTGGGCATGACTCATTAAACAGTTGCAGCGATTCACTTAACAACTGTGGCAAAAAGGTCATAAAATTGGGCACGACTCACTTAACAACTGCTTTGTTTAGCAACTAAAATTCTGGTCCCAACTATTGTTGTAAGTCAAGGACTACATACACATCTTTACAATGAGATATTGCTAAGCGTGCTAGATGCTTCAGCTATAATCATGCCCATCATTTGCCGTGATCAACAATCCTTCCCTTTATAAAAATGCCATTTATGGGTACTGAAAGTCAAGGGACAAATTATATAGTGGATTTATTTTTCTGAAAGCAAACACAGGGATTGCTGCACCGAACAAGGATGTCAAATTATCTGGAGCTGAATGCCAGCCTTTCCAAACCTGGGGCCAATCTATAACATTTCAGATTACCGCTGAAACAAACTCATATGATTTGTATGAAAAACAAACATTGTACTTGTCCACAGAACTTTCATGGGAACATGCAACTAAAATGGTAAAACGAATAACAAGTAACAAAGTTAAGAAGAATTTGTTATGCAAGGCTTATGTTCAACATATTTAAAAATGACTTGGATGTGGATTTAGAAAAATACGAGATGCAAACGTGCAGATGACAGGAACATTGGGAGATGGCAAAGACTTCAGAAGACAGCATCAGGGTCAGGAGAATCTTGACAAGCTGAAACATTGGCAGAAACCAGGAAGATGGATTTCAACAGCAACAAATGCTAAATTGCTACTTTGGGTAGGAAAAAGGCAACAGATGTGGGATAGAACCTTCCTGCACATGCAAACAGGATGTGAGTGTATCATAAGCTGAACACGAGCCAACAATATGATGCAGCCTAGGACAGCATCCACTTCTTTTTTTTTTTTTTTACAGCTGCAGTCAAGATCAATAAACATTACCATTCCTCTCTGTGCTGCATTATTTAAACCACACCTAGAGTATTGTGTCCAATTCTGGGCACTGTATTTTAGAAAGAACATTAGCAAAGTGGACCATGTCCAGAGAAGAAGAACCAGGAAGGTAAGAGACCTGGAAGGAATGGTTTCAGGCTCTGTATATATTTAACTTGAAGAAAACTGTGGAAGACATGATCGCATGTTCAAGTACCTGAAGTGATGTCATGGAGAAGACAGGGCAGAATTGTAGAGTTGTTCCAGAAAAGAAATTGGATTTCAATTACAAGGAAATAGATTTTGTTTGGATATCAGGATGAACTTCCTAACAAATGAGAGTTGTTCATAGAATATCATAGAATATCAGAGTTGGAGGGGACCTTGGAAGCCTTCTAATCCAACCTCCTGCTCAAACAGGAGACCCTATACATTTCAGACAGGTGGCTGACCAGTCTCTTCTTAAAAACCTCCAGTGATGGAATACCCACAACCTCTGAAGGCAAGTCATTCTACTGGTTGATTGTCCTCACTGTCAGGAAATTTCTCCTTAGTTCTAGTTCAGGGGTCAGCAACCTGCGGCTCTGGAGCTGCATGTGGCTCTTTCACCTCTCTGCTGCGGCTCGTCACTCAAAATATGCGTCACAACCGCCAACGTGCAACATCCGCTGGCACACAATTTATTGAGCTTTTCAACCCCCAGTAGGCGACCCATGGATAAATCCAAGAAAAGAAATGTTTCAGAAGAAAACAGAATGTTTAATTCAACTACATATGCTAGTTTTGTGGTCACTCAAGAAATAGTCAGGCACAGGAAGGGTTTTGTGGCTCCTGGTGTTTTCTTTTCTGTGGGAAACGGGTCCCAATGGTTCTTTGAGTGTTTAAGGTTACAGATCCCTATTCTAGTTCAATAAGGAATCAGCCTGCCTCAGGAAATGGTGAATCTCCCTCACTGAAGGGATTTAAACAATCTCTTGGATGCTGTAAATAGTGGGATCCCACTCTGGGCAGAAAGATGAACTAGGTATCTTCCAGGCACCTTATAATGTTTATATTATGTGATTCTACAATTTAGGATTGCATGAATAGTCTTGGATCCCATGCACACGTGACCAATAATAAGATATAAAATACAAAACAGATCAGGTAGGTCTGCTCCAATGGATTTTTTTTCTGAATATTTCATGATTTAAGAGATAGTGCCTGTTTAAAATGAATCAGAGTAAAGAGAATAAAATTGCACCAAATTGTATTAAATGTTTCAAATCTCTTCTCTGCCGTGGATGCTTATTAAACAGATATCTTAACATAATTCAGGAACCAGTGACTCCATTAATACACAATGCTATTCCAGGTTTTTAATCACTTTGTCAAGCAAATCAGTATTGTCTGGTGGACCCATAACTTTAAACCATATGAATTTGAATGTAATGCTAAGTCCAGAACAAAGAAATCACACATTAAGGCTTCATGTTATTTGTGAACAAAGAGGCAAACAGAAGAAATTACGATGTTGTCCTATGTGTCATGACATCATCAAGCAAATGGCATGAATTATGTAATTTGTGCCAGCCATATCATAATGCTATACATTATGTAAAGAGAGAATTTAGGACTGGCATAATTTCAGATCAGATCAAAGCTCCAGAATTTGTTTATTAATAAACATGTCTACCATGTAGAGAAGTCAATATGAAAAATCTTTCTTTAAGATTTTCTTTTCTCTGACATCTAGTTTCGGTGTTCAAAGACATGTTCGGTACATAAGAATCATAATTTATATTCCTTTGCTTGCAGTATGACATACAGCAGAGCCAAGCAAAATGACAGTGGCTTTGCAGTTACAGCTCAATTAGCCCTTGATTTTTCATAGATGAAAAAGACCAAACAGAATATTACAGTTTATATGTAATTGGTAGCTCTCCCCACATATATATATATATACACAAACAAACAAACAAGAACCCAATCTCACATCACCAGATAAGGAGATCAAAAGTTTGGGGTTACGTTAATATTATCACAACTGACATTCTAAAGACATTGTTTGAATAAGAAAAGAGTTAGCCGTTTAACAAAAGAGCTTGTTTGACAGTCAGCTGTCAAGGTTTGAAAGAGGTCCATTATATGATTGTTCCTTGCATTAAATTCTGGATTAAAATTACATTTAAATTTCACTTCCTTTACTCCATCCTGCTTTTGATTATCTTTAAGAATAGTTGATGGTCTTGTGACTTGGACCTTTTAAAAATTGTAATATTTTGTGTACATGGACTGGAATTTTATATGAAATTGTGGGTTTGATCTTTGACCTCTGTTTACTATAATACTGATTTCTCTCTAATTTGATAGCATGGACTCCCTACTAGTATAGTGGTTTATTGTAAACAAGCTGCTCACTTTACATAGCTATGTTTGGCGAGCTCTTAAGTGAAGAAGTATGCATGGTGTATACTTTGGATGCTGTAGTATACTATAGGAATAATAAAACCCACATAATAACTGTTCAGCTCCACAGGTAACATACACATTTGAAAAAAGTGATTGCATGCCTATTACGGGAGGGTGGGGAGCCCACAGTTCAGTGGGAGGTTACCTCTATGCAACTCTACACAGAACTGCAGTTTTACCCAGGAGAATTTTATGTTTTATTTTAGAGCCAGCTTGGTCTAGTGGTTAAAGCACCAGGCTAGAAACTGTGAGTTCTATTCCCGCCTTAGGCTTGAAAGTTGGCTGTGTGACTTCGGACTGGTCACTGTCTCTCAGCCCAACTCAATCCACAGTTGTTGTTGGGGGGAAAAATAGGAGGAGGAAGGAGTATTGGGTATGTTCACTGACTTGAATTATTCATAAAAATAATAAATAAAATATATGATTGTACCCCAATGAATTTGATGGGGGCGTCTCCCAGATAAATATATACCAGATTACAGGTTTAATCACTTGATGTTTTATTGCATTGCATTATTCAGAATGTGAAAAATCTATAATTTCCTCATTTTATTACCAGCCCTAACCTCTGTCACAATAGCTTCATCATTCAAGACATGAAGAGAATGTGTTTCAAATATGTTGGACAAATGCAGAAAACACAAACATGGAAAGAAATGGCTGTTGTGATACTATTGTGGATTTTTGCTGTCTCTTCTCATTTATCGATTGTAAACCTTTTTGTAAGGTAATGCAAAATAGATTCCATTTACAAATGAGGCTGTCTCCACTGGTTTGCAATTTGACACAGCTTTACACAGTTTAGACAGCAAATAGCTACAATATTTGTATGCGGAGTTTTCCTATATTTCCTATTTGTCACCTCTGCAGCAGTAATACAATATGAACCATGAAGAATCTAACCAAACAGGTATTTCAACTTTCTTTTATAAGTTTACTCTAGTTCCCATTCTACTCTCCAGCCATCACAATTTTTTTTTTGCATTTATTACATGCATTCAAGTATTCATGGAGAAAACCCTTGCTATCCTGTGCGTAGCTCAACGGCTTAAATCACACCACATCGATGCATTTCCTTGCATTTGCTCTCTTTCCTCATACTTCCCCTTCTAATTATGGTTATAAATATTTCTCAGCAGTAATACAAGTGCTTCCTGCCAAAGGAGCCATGAGTTTTTTCTCACAGTCAATGAGCTGAGATGCATTAAAAGAGACTGCCGCTATTATTATGGCTGGATGGCTTGTGTTTCTGGGACTCTTGCCCAGTAATAATAACCAAGCCTGGAGGAGAGCAAAGATTGGCTGCCAATCTCATTATTCAATCAAAGAGTTTTGCCTGACAATATGGTCTCCCTGTGCCCCAATGTAAGCAAAGGGCAGCTGCTTTGTAGCCATGGGATATGGGCAGTATTAAAACACCTCAAGGCTCAAAGAAATGGCATTCTTTTCTAAATGTTACTGGCATTTTTCTCCCTCTAATCTTTGTTCCCCAATTATAGCTAATTTCCTAATGACAGAACTACCATTCTGCAGGCCCACAGCTATTTATTAAGCATCTGCTCCTATCCTCCTTGACCAAAGGGCAATGGACAATGTTGTCTGAAGAAATTCCATATGTAGCCATTCAGGGATTCCTATTGTATCACGTCTTCTTGGATTGGATGACACCAAGACCCAATTTAACTGTAGTGTTGTGAATTGTGAGCTGGGTTTGAACAACTCACCCAATCTTCTATAACTGTGTTCAACATAATATACTAAATAGGAATGATCAGCACTGCTGAAATGAATGAATTGTAATGTTAAGAGGAATGTGAAGTTCTGCTCTACTTATATGACCCAAAGTTCTGCTCTACTTATATGACCCAAAAGTACAGTCCACCCAAAAGTTCCCCAAAGGGAGGAGTAAGGAACTGGGGCAGGCAATTCCACAGCCTATCTGACCACTTCTGAATGAATGGCTGAGGCAGTGTTAGGGTGCTGAAGGAAGAGGTCAGTCCTATATGTAGATCCCATATAAGATGTAAGTCACTGCAATGCAGAAGCAACACACTTGCTTTACCACCCCATGCCCACAAACATATCATGTGTTGACAAATCTCCCAACTCGCTCCAACACCCGGTGCCATACCATGGGAAGGTCAGATGGAAGAGCAGAACACATAAAGCTGCACTTGGAGTATGTCAGTCGCAGGTTAGAACAGACATTTCCTAACCTCGGCAATTTTAAGACGCATGGACTTCAACTCCCAGAGGGACATATGTTGAACTAATTTGTACCAGAAGGTGTCTCCATTTTTCCAACTGGTATTTGCAGCATTGCTCCACTTTTAAAGGGCCCTAGCAGGATAGCATATAACCCCTTGGGACCACCACACTACAGCTGTCTGAAATGAACCACTCCATTCCCTCAGCAGCTTGCTTTCAACAGTAGCCAAAACAGGAAAGGGTTATAGTTAAGGTCTTTCTAGCGTGAATCTTTTTAGGAGAGACTTGCAGGACAAGATCAAGTGAGGTACTAATAACATTCTATAAAGCCTCAGTAAGACCACACCTGCATCCAGTTTTGATCACCACACTATAAAAAAGATGCTGAGACTCTGGAGAAGAGCAACCAAGATGATTAGGAGACTGGAGGCTATAACATAAAGGAACTGAGCATGGCTAGTCTAGTGAAGAGAAGGACCAGGGGAGACATGAGAGCAGTGTTCCAATATTTGAGGGGCTGCCACAGAGAGGAGGGAGGCAAGCTATTTTCCAAGGCACCTGAAGGCCAGACAAGGAATAATGGATGGAAACTGAACAAGGAGAGATTCAACCTGGAAATAAGGAAGGAGAAATTTTCTGACAGTGAGAGCAATCAACCAATGGAACAGCTAGAAGCTTTCAAGAAGAGACTGGACTGTCATCTGTCAAAAATGGTGTAGGTGCGGTCTGGTGGGGGGTGCGGGTGGACTAGATGACCTACAAGATCCCTTCCAACTCTGTTAATCTGTATCTGTATCTACCTACTTATCCCAAGTCAAACAGGTTTATCCTATGTAGCTATTCAAAGATTAATAAAGTTCACCTGCCAAAACAAACATTTTCTGCTGCAGCAAAGCGTCTCGTCTCGCTTTGCTGGCATTCTGCCTTCTTCCCGATTCCCTTTCCAGTCCCCGATTCTCTTTTGGGTCAACCCCACCCCACGTACAAACACCTGCTGCGAAAACATCCGGCCCACGAAGGCAAGAGCCCTTCCCATCGCCCAGCGCTCCGGCCCCAGGAAGTTCACCTGGGCTTAAAAACCGGTTTCTTCGGCTCCCAGCGTCGCTTGGGGCATTCATGCAGCTGAAGAGGGCCGGAGAAGCGGGGGCGAAGTAGAGACTATGGGATCGTCTCACTTTCTCCAAAACACCACTTTGGGAAAGAGGGCGAGCAGGCGTGAGTTTCTTTCTCAAGGCTGGTATTTTGAAAACGAACAGGTAAGGAGAAGAGAGGCTGGTACCGAGGGCTTCCTCTCGCCCTCTCTCAGGGGCTAGTTTAGAGCAGCTAGTTTTCTTAACCTCAGCAACTTTCAGAGGGGTGAACTTCAACTCCCAGAATTCCCCAGGCAGCATACTGGGGAACCTGCTGGCCGAAGAATTCTGGGATTTGAAGTCATCCGTTTTAAAGCAGCCGAATTTGAGAAATATTGGTTTAGAGATCTACTCTGAAGTAAGAGCCGTTAAAGCCTTCAAGTTTCTTCAGGTAAGGTGAGAACAGCCTCGGCAGAGGACAGTCTCTAACCCAGATGGGCTCAGCTTGGAACAGGTATTAGAGTCGCCCTGGTTCCAGAAAATCAGGACAAGCTGTAAAGCTGCTGGAAACTGCATGGATGGATTCTCCATTTCTGAGTCTAAATAAGGTTCCTACTCATTGCTGCAGTGCAGGGATCTTAGACTGGGGATTAAAATGGGGTAACTTTACGCTGTGCTGTGTCTCTCTTCAGTGCCCAGTTCACATTTCTCCTCCTGTGATTTAGGACCATTGCTATGTGCTCAAATAAACACAGTATACTTTACCAATCAGATGCTGGTCTTCGCTCCACCTCCCCATCCCATATTTGGAACATGTCTGAGTTCTTATTTCGAATTTGAATCCAGGCACCATTATAATTAAAGGAACCGAAAGGAGTTTGCTCCTGTTTGTTAAGCATGTCTATTGGGGATTAAGCATCACCCTTTGTAGAAAAAGACAACATGCATTACATCAATAAAAAAATTAAAATGGTTCATAAAATGACAATTTACCAACATGCTTTTTAATCCAAATTTGCTGAAAATCTTAAAGGTAAACAGGGAGGAGTTCTTTTGGGAGCTCCTGAACTGGAGAATGCCCATTTTTAATCGAGGACTGGGTAAATTATGGTAGGGAAAATCTATCTGTTGTTTATTGTTTTAACATTCCAGTTTAAGCATGGTTTTAAAAAAATATTTTTTAGTATGAGCTTTGGTGTTAATGAACAATTGTCATTTTAATGAGGGATAAGGCAGATCTTTAATGCTTTTCTACTATAACTGGGCTTAAATTTGCCAGATGTTTTCCATAGCAAAATATAGTCTTCCATAGAGTTGGAAAAGACCTTTTAGGGAACTGAGTGGTAACCTTCTGCTGTTTATTGTTTTAACATTCCAGTTTAAGCCTGGTTTTTAAAATTACTTTAATTATGTCCCGTTCAGTGGTGGGATTCAGCCAGTTTGCACCACTTCAGGAGAACCGGTTGTTAACGTTCTGAGCAGTTTGGTGAACTGGTTGTTGGCAGAAATCATTAGGGCAGAGAACCTATTATTTGAATTCCAATTCCAATTATTTGAATTCCACCACTGGTTCCGTTGTAATGATTGTCTTCAAGTGGGGAATGGAGAGAGGTGGGTTTGTTGTTACTGCATCTATTGAGATGAGATTCAGTCATTCAGGATCCATTTATTTTTTGTGCTGCTAAGAAAATGATTCATATTCATTATCCGATTCATATTCCTGTTTTGCATCATAGAAATAAAAGCCAACTTTTCTCTTTTGAAAATTCAGGGTTATTTCAGAAGAGGTTAAGCAGTTTTTTAAAAACTATTTACAGAAGTTTAATCTACAATAGTGTAACTTTGAATGTTTCTGCTTGGTCTTCTGAAGACTTAAGGCAGAGGCTCCCAATCTTTTGGGTACCAGGCACCACAGAGAAAGATTTTGCCGTGGACCTGAGGGGACATAGTTTTCTGTGCTGCCTGCATCCTGCAGATGGGGCTTTACTTGTTTGCACAGCCTAGTTGCTGACATGCTGTGGACTGGTGCCGGTCCATGGATTGAGGGTTGGAGTCCCCTGCCTTAAGGCACATTGAAAACAACAACAATCTATACTGCATATTAACCATTTTTACCTGTTTACCCTTTTTATTCAACCATAGTTTCAGTCTATAAGATTTTTCAATAGCTGCAGCCTGATTTTCAGTCAGATTTGCTATTTGATTTTTATCCAAATGAGTATGTACAAGTCAGGAAACATCCTTTCCCTTCTGTGCATGTGCCTTCTGACACTTTATTCCAGAGGGTAAACACAGTTCTTGGAATAGTTATTTGGAATTATATTCCATACCCAAGTTCTGTGTTTTTTAGGGACAGATAAAGCTTTCTAATATGACAGGCAGGCAGACCGATACACACACACACACACACATATATACACACACACATATACACACACACACCATATAAGTAGTCTTAAGAGCACTGGATATTTTAGTACCAACCCAGAGTATGTTTAAAACTTAATGTCACTTGTGAGTCTTGTCAAGCCAATTGATAGAATAAGGTGATCTAAGAAAGATTTTAAAATCAAAATTTTAAAATTTTAAAATCATTTACAATTTTAAAATTGTAAATGATTTTACAAAAGAATAGAAGTGCAGGTAGTCCTCAGCTTACGGCCACAATTGAGTCCAAAATTTATGTTGTTAAGTGAGAAATTTGTTAAGAGGGTTTTACGACTTTTCTCGCCACATTTGTTAAGTGAATCACTGCAGTTCTGAAGTTAGTGACACGGTTGTTGAGTGAATCTGTTTTCCCCACTGCCTTTGCTTGTCAGAAGGCCTCCTGTTGTGGCCAGTCAGTGGCCTGTGCGGATTGTAGCTGATTCTGACAGCGAGGAGGCTGGTGTGGTGTTGCGCCAGCAGCCTGTGCAGCTGGCACCCGAATCAAACAGTGAGGAGGCTGGAGAAGATGTGGTGCCAGAGGCAGGGATTCAGCCAGGGCCTTCAGAAGCTCCTTTAAGTGAAGAGGAAGAAGAGGAGGAGCCTCTTCTTGATGCATGGGTGCGCAGAGCTGCCAAAAGGCAGGAGTGGCTCTTCAGGAGGAGGTCTCCTCAAGAGTAAGGCTTGGGGCTAATTGGCCACTCCCTTAGCCTATTTAAGGAGGAACGGCAACTGAAGCAATTTGTATGGAACAACTTTAGTTCATTCTCCTTCGCGTCTGGATTCTCTGCAAATTGTTTCTGGGCTTTCTGCCAACCTTAGTAAGATTGTGATTACTTTATCTTTTGGTTTCTTGTAGGATGTTAAGAAAGTTTATTAACAGCCTTTGTTTGGAACAGACTGAGTTATTTTAGTAAATTTAAGTTTGGTACAGACTTTGTGTGTGCTGTGTTTTTTGGGGTCCGTAGCTGGGGCAGAACACCTCCAAAGGAGATCACATGACTCCAGGACACTGCAACTGTCATAAATGTAAGTCAGTTGTCAAGTATCTGAATGTAAATCACACGACTATGGGGATGCTGCAATGGTCATAAGTGTGAAAAATGGCCATAAGTCACTTTTTTCAGTGCCATTGTAAATTTGAACAGTCACAAAATGAACTCTTGTAAATTGAGGACTACCTTATAGGAATAGATGCTGGAAATTTTGAGAATTTTATCTGACTGACTAATTATATGTATATTTTTCAGACTTTGCTCTTTGGCATCTTACTGGCAATCACAGGAAACATTTTTATAAGCATCTCCTTGAATCTGCAGGTATGAAAAACTTCATTGTATTGCAAGCTGTGGAACTATATATATAGACTGTGAGGGAGGCCTTAGGCTTAGATGAAACTGAATTAGTTACACTTAAAGCAGGCTTTTTAAAGTAATAGATAAAGTTGGTATGACACCTTAAATCAGGGATGCTATTCAGCAGGTTCTGACAGGTTCTGGAGAACCAGTAATGGAAATTTTGAGTACTTTGGAGAACTGGCAAATACCACCTCTGACTGGGCCCAGAGGGGGAGGGAATGGAGATTTTGCAGTATCCTTCCCCTGCCATGCCTACCAAGTCACACCCACAGAACCCGTAGTAGAAAAATTTGAATTCCACCACTGCCTTAAATGTAACTGATTTCACTAAGATTGACTAAGTCCAATATTAGTGTTGCGCTGAGATAAAGTAGTATTGAGCTACATTATAGTTGCAATGCGGTTACAGTATGTATTCATATATTATTTATAAATTTGTAAAACATGGCCCATACTACTTTCTGATTTATGTAAATATGCATAAGTGCAATGCAAAACATATGTGGGCAATACATGGGCAAAAACATCTTAATGTAGAACTATAACCATAAGAATAAGAAGTGCTTATAAAAATCATTTGTAATAAAATTAAAACCATGTATTAGAACACTGCTATACGTATCTTTTGGAATTAATGTCTGTGTTTTATAAAGTTACACCTGTATTTTGGAGTGGGAAGTTATACCTTCATAAATTTAAAGAAATAAATAAATCATAGGAACAACTCTTACGTTAAAGCAAATCTCAATTATTTGTATTCTGAGAATCAATGAAAGGTAGTCAATCCTTCTAAAAGGTCTCAATTGTACTTTTTGTTTCCCCCATGACTGAATCATTTGGTCAATTTATCTTGCCAATGGATGCCAATTGATTGGCAATTGATTGCCAACTTCAAGATACAAATGAAATGACTTACAAAAAAGTTGAAAACCTAGAAGTGGCTTTGAGCGAGAAAGAGAAAAGGCAAACAGCTCTATTGTTGCTAATGGAAATTTCTACTGGGTCAAGATCCTTTCTCAACTGATATTCATGGGCATACACAACCAATATTCCCTTTAATTTTTTGATAAATCCTTTTATTTATATTCTCCAGCCATTCCATGTTTCCCTTATTCAAGCAACAAACTCACGACTGAAAATTCCTTTCTGATTTCTTAAAAAGCTTATCTTGGCATTGATGTCAGACCCCCTTAAATATTCAAAGTTTCTGAAATATTTTTGCTTGAAAGTCCAAAATACCCAAGCATTACAAACTTCCAACACAGAATACTAACTTTTGATTCCTGAAGTTTTTGTTCTATAAATTCTTATTTAGGGATCAAAGATTCATATAACAGCTGCAGTATTTGTGGTACCATATTAATGCTCACTTACCATTAATCTATTAATCCATATCTTTCATTCTCATATCTCACTTTCAGAAATATTCTCATCTTCGGTTGACCCAGCAAGTCATTCAGAAACCCTGTTACAGAAGCAAACTCTGGTGGTGTGGAATTGTATTTATGGGAATTGGAGAAACTGGGAACTTCGCAGCCTATGGATTTGCTCCAGTTATGGTTGTTGCTCCTTTAGGAAGTGTGGCTGTCATTGGTGAGACTTCCTGTCCTTCACTTTATGTGTGTTAGTCAGAGTGAACCCAAACGATACTATGGGTCCTTTGCTGCCTTGGTTGTTTTGTTGAAGACATTTCATTACCCAGCTAGATAACATCATCAGTTCTAGAAGGGAATGGGATTTTCTAGCCCTGATAACATTACCTAATTGTGTAATGAAATGTTTACAAGAAAACAGCCACGCTCAGACAGTACCAGGGATCCCATAGTTCAACCCTGAGCTATAAATATTCTGTTCCATTTGTACCAAACACTACTATTTTAAGATTCTTGAGAAATCATGTGGCTATGTCATAGAACTCTCCTGCTCAGACATCGCGGTCTGCTCCTCTGAATACTAGTTGGTCTCATTTTGTCTAGCACTGAAAATTGAGTTTGCTATTAATGTTCTCACACACATGACAATTCTCAGAACTTTTTAGACAAATGACAGTCCTAGAAAAAATAATTCCATGCAGATGTCTTTCTGTTGTCAACTTGTTCCTGCCACGCTGAATACTGTCTTTGCTCTGAAACAGTAAAAGCAGAAGCAGTGCATGGTTGGTACATGTGACCGGTTCCACGCAAGATGAAACAATTTAGGATGCTACTGAAAATAAGGACTGATGCTAGTTAAACTCCCAAATCTTAAATTTCAAAATACATTATTACAGCCAAGGTGCATTTATTTAAAATGAAATAAAATATCGGATGACATCAAGATGGTCAACAAATTGAGTTTTAACTATGGGAGATCTTGCTTTAGTTGATGCCTAATTTTCACTGCCACCATACAGTATTTGCTATAATCTAGATTATATTGTTTAAATTTATTGTTTACTGAGCAATCGAATGGCCATATCAAATCATAAGATGTTATCAAAATAGAGTAAAAGTAATATAACATATCTGAATATATAAACATATTCAGTAAAATAATCCAATAAAATAATCTCCTTCGCAGTTGACTCCAGTCTGAACTAAAGTTAAGAAGTTTTCAGTTGGATGGTTTTAGCCATAAACTTGCCAGTCTTTCTGACTATCCAGATGTTTGTTCCTTGAAGGGGATAAGATAATCAATTGATAGGTTGACTGGTCAATTTGGGTTATGGATTTAGAGTTTTGTGAAAAATAAAATCATATAAAAGTTACAGATGAAGAAGGGATTACATGTAAGAATGGTGAATGTGTGTATAGATGCTACAGTGAATGAGACATTGATCTGTTTCATTATCCCTTAGTTCCATAGGGACAAACACATTTTCTTACATGGGATCTTAGAATACGTATGTTCTTTGTAATAATGCCAAAGGCAAACTATTATGTCTAGCCGAGAAAATACATCTTTGCCTCTTGGGAAATGTAAGTGAGAAGAGGATAACTGATTACTTTGTTGTAGTAAATTCTTTACTTTCATCTGGAATTCTATATTATTCAGTCACAGCCAGTGGTGGGTTCCTCCCGGTTCGGCCCGGTTCGGCCGAGCCAATAGCAGTGACGATATGACATCGCCGAACCGGTTCTCTTTGTTCGGGAGCTGGGCCCTCCAGCCCACCCTCACGTTATTCTTATCTTTTATTTGGCCCCGCCCTCAATCTATTCGCTGCCTCTTGAGTCCCAGCTGATCGGCTAGAAGGAAAAAAACTGTTTAAACTCTTGCTGCGCGACTTCAAAGGGCCGCCCTACAGCTGATCAGTGTTAAAGGCAGTGTGGTGGTAGACCAGTGCGCTCGAAAAACAAATGGGTAGACTTGTGCCTCCAAAAACAAATGAGTAGACCGGTACAGCTCTGCAAACAGTTAAAAGCCTGGTAGACCAGTACCTCTGCTAAATCCTAAAGAATTGTCACATGACCATCAAGCCACGCCCACAAAATAAGCCACACCCACAGAACCGGTAGTAAAAAAATTTAGAACCCACCCCTCGTCACAGCAGATTTATATGTTTCATACAGTCATACCCTAAGGATCATATAAGCCTTGCTGATAACTCACATCATTAAGTTTTGTTCTGTAACCTCAGTTAAACTTCAGATATTTTTAGAGACATCTCATCTTTAGACAAGATTTGGGCCTAGTTGATAAGTTATATCAGAACTGTACCACTATATATTGCTGAGGCATTTTTGCATTTTAAACTGCTGTCCAAAAGCCCAATACAAATTCTTCCACATAGATTGGTCACTTTTGAGGAAAAAGCTCATCTTAGCTTCTTTCTCACTAGTACATAGTTTTCAATACAGAGGCTATTTGGGACTCAGTCCATTCCCCAACTCCTGCATGCTGAGGGGATCCATTTGAGATTCAAGACTGCAATTGTGATGTGAGTGGATCTTGGAGGGAATAGTGATTTATATTCTGGAGTGTTTCCCCTCCACATTCACTCCTTTCTATCATTCTGCTGTAGTTTAACGTTGCTTGGATACCAGTACTTTTTGCTAGCGAAAGCTGTCAGCCTAAATGTTTCACATGAAGTGATGATCTAAGTAGATATATATTTTAAGTGCATCTCCAAAAGGATCACATTTTTTAATCTGCATATAGAACTCGGTAGCTCTTCACAGCTAATATATTTAAATTACTTAAAGGTGGGGGGATTATATTTCCTGGGGAAAGAGAATTCCTACTAAAAACACACATTTTTGCAGGTGGCTATTTCTCTTTTTAATCCCCTGAGAGCAAGTCAGTTTTCTATTTTTATGGGTCAATGACAAAATAAAATATGCTGGATATATTTTTTTCAAAAAGGAACAGCTGAGGTAAGCAGATTGCCTGAATGTAAAGCCTTCTTGCTAGAAATCATGAGAAATAATCTCCCAACGACTGCCAAAGAGTTAATATAAAGCCTGGTGAGAGCTTGTAGCAGATTGAAACAAAAATTAGAATCCTAGGAAGATGCAAGTGATAATATTTGAGAGTTTGGCTGCTGTACAAGTACACAAATAAAAGGCAACAGTTTGTTATAACGGTGCAGTATTATTTTTTTCTATCTCTGCTAATTACCTGCAGGGAAATCTTACATAATAAGCTTGTCTCCTCTGTGCTTATAATTACATCAAGTATTTATCCAATGCTTATAAACACAAATGCTGTGAGTTGCCACCATCATCATGAGATATCTAACAGTGTAATAACCAGACTGATGCTTGTCACCAACTATAGGACATTTAAAAGGGAGTTGAATTTCAGTAGCTGAAATAATTTGCAAGAAGTAGGGTAGAAGAAGAAGGTAAGTCAGATTGTATTATTGCAACACTAGAACCTGTGACCAGGTATGAGCTCGATAGTAATATGCAACTGATGAAAAGAAAGAAACTGCGATGGTACTGAACAGATTAATGTGTAAGAGAACGAATATGCTATGTAAATGTTGCCTTGGCAAGCATAGTCAGTTGACTTTCATCCAGCTCTCTCAGCATGACTCACTTTAAATTATAGATGCGAAGACGAGGAATGCATCAAAATAGGAGCTTGATAAAGGGCGAGGGTTTTTTCTGAAGAAGCCATCTGAGTGGACATAATTAATTCTTTTCACCAGTTTCTTAGTTGATTATTGCTTTGTACGAGCAAAATCTCTCCACTGCTTATTCATTTTTACTCTCTTCAATTGAACAGTGTCAGAATTACAAATGGACTGAAAGCCTGACTATGATGATCTTTTACATCCTTGCTCAGAAACACAGTGTGCACAGACCCCCCAAAGCTAAACTGAAGAAAAATTAAAATGTTTATTAGAAACGGCCCACGTTTTACAAGGTTGCCAAGATTTTGTCGCTGTTTTCCTATGGGATTTGAATACCAAAATATTGTGAACTTTGTAGGCATTAAGAAAAAGTTAATTGGAACTTTTATGCATTGATGGCCACCCCATCCTGCAAAATTGCACAATGGTTTCCACTCCGCAGACTTAAATCAGAAGTGTTCAGTGAACTAATAGGGGAGTAGTAGTCGGAACACTTCAGAGGCTGCGGTTAAGTTTTCTTTCTTTAATTTATGATTTGTACACCACCATCTACAAAGGGTTTTTTTGGCAATTTGCAGCCATAAAAAATTCTAATTAAAACTACTTTCGTAATGTCCCAAACAGTGGCATCTGCAGGGGAGATGTAACCCAGCACCTTTCTTTTTTATGTACATTGACAAGTGTACAGAGCGGCCTTGATTATATTGCCATGACCAACATTTTGATTCCCATTGTGGTGCTCCTAAACAATGGAGGAGTCCTATATCCTTAAGAAATTTTATAGATGTTGTCCTATTTCTTCAGACTTAAAAGTTCTGAACAGTAAGCAATTTACTATGGCTAAGGCAGACCAGAATGACTATTGCATTAGCCAAATGCTGAAAGGATTTAGTTGATAGAGCCTTATAGTTTTAAACCTTTCCCTAGGCAACCTATGTTGAGTACTAATTTTAGGTGTGCCAAATTTCTCCATTAACCCGCTTAGCTTTGCCTATTGCACTGCCCAAATAACTTATCAAGACTGATTACATTATATACTTCACTGATAAAGAAATAAAGGGAGACTAGTATAGATCTATTTCAAGCTATTTAGCTCTCATCAGCTAGCCATACCCTTACTTGGATTCAAACCTTGGCGGCCTGCATGTTAGGCAGTTGTATTAACCTCTGAGCCATAAGTTCTTCTCCCTTCATCAGCTTGAGCCAGGGGAGAGAGTAAGTGTTTTTCTATTGAGACACCTGGTCTATTCCAGCATATATATATAATATATATTATCTTACATAATATTAATATTTCTTCCCCAGGTAGTGCAGTTATAGCTGTCTTATTCCTGAAAGAGAATTTTAGATCTCGAAGTATATTGGGTAAGTACCATAAACAATCATTGCCAAATTATTAGTTGATGTATTGTTTATTCTGAAAACATTAACTTTGCAAACACATCACCTTTACTGTAATTCAGCACAATTTAAAAATTAACATAAATGGATGTTTCCGCTCCCATTTTATACTAACTTGGTCACTTACAGAAGTATTTTAATAAACTTTTGCTGGTGAATCTTTGCAACAAATTGAACTTTTCTTACCATCTCAAACAATTTTATATTAATCAGTATAAATTTATTAATGTATAATTGATTAATAATTATTCCCTTCAAATATCTTTATTCTTTCAGATAAATAAACACTTCAATGTTATTTTTGGCATTGAAATTACAGCACTCATTTGCAAATATAACATATTAAAGATGACGGAGGGTCTCAAACTTTATTACAATAATCTTTTTTGTAGCATCTGTTTATATTTCTAAGTGGGACACTCTGATTGATTTTCCTTCTTAGGAACAAACTCCAGGATCAGATTCAGAAGCTAATTGTGCAAAAAAAAAAAGTTATCTTGTTTTCATCTGATGGTCTCCATTACGAATGGAGTATTTTCTGTCAGCTATCTGTGAAACATATACACTTTATGATTTATTCATACATTTTATGTCTTCATTACTTTGCTGATAAGTGAGCTAATTATTTTAAAAGGAATGGCTCATGTCGCTTGGGAAGTATGCATATGTTCAAGATTTTTTGCCCAATAAATAATACAGAGGCATGCCTATGAGAATTGCGCAAAACCAAAAAATAGTGTATTTTACACCCACCACAGATAGTTGATGCCTAAAGAGTATGAGTCATAACGGCTGCCTGTAAAATTCTCCAGATTCACTGTAAGAAAATAACTGATATTAGGATGCTTGCAAAGAAAGCGTTGAAAGTACAATTGCTCTGCTTCTGCCTTTGAATGTCCCATTATGCTAGATACAATCATCTCCCTTTTGTGTTTCCCCATTGGTAGCTGAGTCGTTTCCCTTTTCAACAAAGAACATGTTAAGAAGAACATGATGAAAATGGCACAAGGGCTGTTCTGATTGATAATGCTAACCCTGAAAAACAGTGTGAACATGTCCCTCAGAGCCTTTCCAAAAATTTGGTGTCAACTAGTAACTTGTCAAAGAGAAGGACCAAACTGCCAAACATACAAGGAGTGATATTTTCGCTTATTTAATGTTTCATAAGATTAGGTTTAATTTAAATTTAAATTTTGTCCAATTCTACTTACTTCCTTATTGCATTGAAGCTCCCCAGGACAGCCTTTCCTTCTTCTGCTCCAGGTCCCCTACTTTAGATACCTTCTACCGTATCTTATTGTTTCCTAATCCTGATTATGACCATACTGGTAGCATCTGCTTGACTAGAGTGGAAAGCAGGATCCCTGGAGAAACTTTTCATTAAATTCAACAAGATTGGTCATAACTAAATATTATTAGTCCTGGTAGTAGTTCTGTTTATTATGCATTTATAATTAAGCATTGCACAGATATAAAATAAAATGGCAATTAATGCAATAACATATTACAGTTGATGATCACTTCATACAGTATTATAAAATTAGAAGCATCTTCTAAACCATAAACTCTATGACATATATTAACATCCATACATTTAAAATAACAGACAAGAATTTATATATTCATTGGTTTTAAAGAAACCTCATGGGGCTCATAAAGGGCAAATATTTTTAGTGCCTTTGTAACCTTTAAGGATCTGACTCCAAGATATTTTTAGCGCCTTTGTAACCTTTAAGGATCTGGCTCTAAACTTGGTTGGAGTCCATTCCAATGACCCAAAGGCAAGTAAGAAAAGACAACTGTGATGAGGTTGATCCAGATGGTAGAACTATAGGAGCCTGACTAGCATGTGAATTTTTGGGGTTAGTTTTGAGAAGCCACAACTACCCATCACTTCTTCCTCTTTAAACGAAACAAATTGCATGCTTTTTCCTGCCCAAACTTACCATCTTCATGGAAACCTCATCTTCTGTGAAGTATTCCCCTTATGCACAAATTGCAAGAAATGACTATGGGCAAGCTGGTGCTCTCCAGATGTTTTGGGGTTACAAGTCTCCCAGGCAATGCTATGTTAGAGGAAGCTGGTTTTTGAGTTCCTATGTGAATAAACAAGCAGATAATACAGCCTGTGGAATAGTCTCTGTGTAGATATTTGCACTAAAGTTGGAATACATAGTTGATTCATGGGATGTACAGAGAATTCATTTTTCAGCTGATCAGGTTCCTTTTAGCTGCTTCTCATAGTTTGAAGCTGCAGTCTCTGCTGATTTATCTCTGTGAGTGTCTCTGCCACAGAGGTTTTTAACGATGTGGCTGCATTCCATTAACATTAGCAATATCATGACAACGAGATTGAGTATTAGGAAGATTTGCGTAAGCACATAAATACTTTATAGCAGGGGTTCCCAAACTTGGCAGCTTTAAGACTTGTGGACTTCAACTCCCAGAATTCTCCAGC
>WNWU01000003.1:45103051-45128292 GCA_012654045.1 Ptyas mucosa | reverse complement strand
GCCATCGCTACCGGATCGGGCGATCCGGTCCGAACTGGGAGCATTTCACCCCTGGTTGGGAGGCTGGTAAGAGAACTTCCCTCATCTCCTTATAATGAAACATGGAATGAATAGTTGAGAATGCAATTTCTGCAGTGCAAGCTTTTGCACTCTATGGCAGGGGTCCCCAACCCCCGATCCATGGACCAGCACTGGCCTATGACATGCCAGAAACCTGTCCACGCAAAAAAGCAAAGTCCCATCTGCAGGATGCAGGCAGCACACAAAACCATGCCCACTCCTGTCCATGGAAAAATCTCTCTCCACAGAATCAGTCCCTGGTGCCGAACCCCCAAAATGCAATGTGCATGTGCACACGGCCCCTCATGTGGCAAGCCTGTGCATGCCCCCACGCCCCCCAGCACACGGCCAGCCCCTCATGCATGCGCACGCAGCCCCCCACATGCGCCCCGCCCCTGTACATGCGTGCACACCCCCTCACAAACTCGGGCCACGAGTTTGACACCCCTGATCTGTCATCAATCTATCTAATTTACATGGCCACCCATGTAAAAGCAATTGGACATTGTACAACGATTTCCATTCTCTCTGATTTGTGGAGGTGAGAGCATGATTTGTTTAGAAAAAATGGTTCTGAGAAGAAATAACAGTAAGAATGGTGCCTTTCATATCTATAAAAGCTGAAAGATGTACATGAAATCAGTCTTTGTTTAAAAGAAGAAAAAAAAGCTTTCCCTCCATGTCTATTATCTTGCTATGGGGGAAATTGCTTTGCAAGTATAATTTATATTTCTGTTGCCCCTGGGACAAACTGTATGAAGTTCAGCTGAAAAATTACTTGAGGCCGGGGAGGCGAAACAAAAATAGGGATTGCTTACCCACCAATTTGTCATACTACAAACGGATTTTTTGTATTAAAGTGGCACCAAATGTATATAAATGAATCTCTCTCACATAGAGCCATATAAACCATAAAAATACAGTGGTAAATGAAGTAAATTTATTTAATTGGAAGGTAAGGACAAGAAGGGAGAAGCAGCAACTCTTTTATGAAAAATAGGACAGTGAATGATTATAGCCCTTGAGTTGATTCAGATTTTTCTTTTCTAAACACCAATATTAAAATACAAAACCCTAAAGTAAGAAGTGTTTCAGGATGCTGATAGACCTAATCAATCTTTTTTAAAGAGAAGACTACATGACTTACTGATAGAGGAGATATTTGTAGCTCAGAATTGAACTGTGTGGTATTTGGTGCTGTCTGAGTGGCTGTTTTCTTGCAGACATTTCATTACCAAACTAGGTAATATCATCAATTCACTGATGATGATTTCATTACCCAGTTTGGTAATGAAATGTCCGCAAGAAAACAGCCACACTCAGACAGCACCAAGGATCCCACACTCCTTGATTTGCATTTCACACATTAAGTTATCATATCTTCAGTTATCTTTGAATTATGTACTCTAATTTTCTCAATGCAGTTTTTAGCTCAAAAGACACATACAAAAACATATCTTAGCAGGAAATCTAAATCTAAATTTTCATCCATATTTTGATGAAAAGTAAACAAGTTGTCCATTAGAAGAAATGGCAATTAGTTTATTGGCTATCCTTTGGAGTCATAGGTCAGAGCATGGAGGCATTCATAGAATAGAATTCTTTATTGGCCAAGTGTGATTGGACACACAAGGAATTTGTCTTGGTGCATACACTCTCGGAGTACATAAAAGAAAAGATACATTCATCAAGAATCATAAGGTACAACACTTAATGATAGTCATAGGGAAACAGTCAATATAAATCTTAAGGATACCAGCAACAAGATTACAGTCATACAGTCATAGGTGGGAGGAGATGGGTGATATTCAATGAATACTCATGTATTCTTCTTGTTCTTGCAATGCCCAAGAAAAAGAATCTTAACTTGGAGCACTGGTTTAGATACAGATGTTTCCAGAATCATTTCCAGGTATCTCCAGGTAAAAGAATCAAGTGGCAAGAAAATATGCTTCTGAGATCTTAAAAAATATGCTTCTGAGATCTTAAAACAGTTGTTTACCCAACTCTTCAGATTTATGTTAAATGGTGCAAGCCTGAATTAGCCAATTTTCTAATCAAGGACTCCATAAGATAGTTTTATAAGTGTATAGCCTTTTAAGTATTACTCCAGAATTCCAGCACTAATGCTATAAAGATAGTCTGTAGAACCCATCTTGTCAAAACTGGTTCCCTTTGGATTTATACGTCACCCAACACCTTAAATTTCAGCCAGGATGGCCATGCATGTAGAAGCTGTAGACCAGAGGCAGGTTTTACCAGGTTCTGACCAGTTCTGGAAAATTGGTAGTGAAAATTTTGAGTAGTTCGGAGAACCGGTAGTAAAAATTCTGACTGCCCTCCCCATCTATTCTCTGCCTCCCAAGTCCCAGTTGATCGGGAGGAAATGGGGATTTTGCAGTAACCTTCCCCTGGATTGGGGAGGGAATGGAGATTTTACAGTATCCTTCTCCTGGAGTGGGAAGGGAATGGAGATTTTACAATATCCTTCCCCTGTCATGCCCACCAAGACACGCCCATCAAGCCATGCGATGCCTACTAAGCCACACCCACAGAACCGGTAGTAAAAAAATTTGAAACCACTGCTGTAGATCAACATAGCTGGAGGAGATCAAATTGGTGAAAGCTGAAATTCGGTAGCTAATTCCAGAGCAATCTCTGGCCCAGATGAAAACTACTTTGTATAGGAAAGTCATGCAGGTTGGGGTGTTGCCGTTAGCTGTGAGACTGCAGGTCTAGGTTATATGTAGTGTTAAGGCAGTCCCATCTGTGAAATGTCTTTCCAAGCAGCCTTTCCTTAGCATACGATTAAACCCTGCTGTATATTTTTCTTTTATGCAACCTTTTGACAAGTAGTTGGCTAGGCAATGATTGAAAGCCAGCATATGGTTACAAATGCATTGCAGGTGTGTTGAACTGAACTATAAGTTTATTCAATGTTTTTTAGAGTTTAAGAAGAAGGTAGCTGAATAATACGAATGATGAATAAGATAGGCCATAGTTTAAGAATCAGAGTCTACAGCTTGCTTATACAGAAGTACTCTCATTGCACTTAGATTATATTTGGCTTTCTTTATTTCCTTTCCTAACCAAGATGATTGTGTACATTTATGGCTCAGTATTATTAAAGTTGGATGCCTTTGTTTGCCAGATTATTACAGCAAAACTCCCCTTCCCCCAGTTCCCCTTCCTTTGTTTAAATCTTTCAAGGCACGTGAAAGGGTAAGATAACATAGGAAAAATGGGGATTTATCTTTGCCTTTGGAAATGTTTATGTAGATAATTGCTTGATAAATGTAACGATGTTGCTCTTCTTACTCATCTTAAAAGAGCAAAGTAGATTGTGTTAAAGATTTTGTTGAAAACTTTTCTTTTTTAACAATTGAAGCTTGTTATCTTTTTTATCTATTTTCAGATCGTGGAAATAGTAGCTTTCTGCATTCTTTTGTATTTCTACAAGAGAAAAGAAGCAAAGCACATTGTGGTTTTGTTAACAATAGTAGCACTACTAGGTAAGAATGTGGTTCAGCTTGCGTTTTTTTGTTAAGTATATGCACACCCGTATTTTCTCCACACATTTTGGTGGCTGGTGATAAATTAGTATGGAACCAGAACTAAGGTCCTATGCTTTGTTTCTCCTCCATGCTAGGATAGAAATTCTTATATAAAAGCATTTAGAAATACACTTATCCTTGACTTAAAAACCATTCGTTTAGCAATTGTTCAAAGTTACAATGGCACTGAAAAGAGTACAGTATCTTACAGCCAGTCTTTGTATTTGCAGCATCCCTAAGGTCATATGATCAAAAATTTGGTCGCTTGTCAACCAGCATGTATCTATGACAGTTGAAGCATCCTGAGGTCGTGTGGTTGCTATTTATGACATTCCCAGACAGATACCAATAAGCAAAGTTAATGGGGGAAGCTTAATGATTGCCTGATTTGCTTAAAAATGGCAGTGATTCGCTTAACAACCATGCTTGTTTGCTTGGAATTAGATAAGGATCCGTGGAATTCAAAGGTGGTTGACTTAGTCCAGGGGCGGGTTCCAAATCCCGTTGCTACCAGTTTGCTCGTGCTCGTGCCCGTGCGCGCGGCACTTCTGCACGTGCCAGAAGCGGGTGGGTGGAGCCTCCTGCCGCTGCTACCAGTTTGCCCAATCCAGGGCGAACTGGTAGCAACCCACTACTGACTTAGTCCCCTTGTAGTTACATAGGAATTCTAGGCTGATCTATTTTTAACTCTATTGTCCAGTTCTGTTCCTCCTACAGTAGGAGTGTCAAACTCGATTTCATTGAAGGCCGCATCAAGGATGTTTTTGACCTCGGGGTGGGCGTAGCCAGCTCGACGTCACTCGTGTCGGGGGCGTCTGTGGTGGCCTGAATGCTCTGCCACTGAAACGGGCTCCCAAGCTCCGTTTTTGGCTGTGTCACCCTCCTGCAACCCTCTGCCAGCATTTTTGCTGGCAGAGGCACTGTGGGCCGGTCGTTCGCTGTTTCCAGGGCGGCCCTGTAGGCCAGATCTAAGCACCTTGCGGGCTGGATCCGGCCCTAGGGCCTTGAATTTAACACCTCTGTCCTACAGGTTACCACTCTGCAAAAAGCTGGTAGTATTTATCTGACCTTAAAACTGTATGAATTCATATCTACAACTTTATCTAATTTTCTTTTTTTTAAAAAAAATTCCGATCAGCTATCTGTCCATCCCATCCACAATGACAGCGAACCAGCAAATCACTTTTGAAAGATAGCTTGTAACAAAAATATTTTTGGAAAGCTTATAAAAGGGTTTTCTATTTCTGTTCTCCACGTGTACTGATCTGCATGGGTAAGGAGGTTGGGAGGAAATCAGAATGCTTTTTGTATCTGACCCACTTGCCTTAATAAGGTGTGTACTTCATAGTCATGAAGAAAATTTCAAAAAAAAAAATATTTTTTTTTATTAGAAAAGAGATTGGCTAAAACTGTAGATGGTCTGAGCAATGCAGCTCTGCAAAATGACTCATCGCACAGCACTTTGCTTCATGCTTAATCTAGGATTTATAACATGGTTAGAATCAAGAAGCAAAATAGGGACAATGAAAAGGATTCCTGTGTCTTCTGCTTTCTAAGTGATGTCATCTTTTTTCCAGCTGCTGCCATTGTAGCTAAGTAGAAATAATTATCAGAGTCCATAAACCAATCCATCCTCTTTTGCTCTACCAAAAAAAAACAATTGCTTCATTTAAACAATTAATGCTTTTAGGGGCTCCCTAGGCCTGATAAAAGTGGAGATTGTCTCACCATCTCTGATAATACCATCAGTTTTAATATCTTCACTTCTAGCAATACATCTGTCAGCAAGCAGAATGGAAGCGGCAAGTTTTATTGGGAAAAAATTACATCAGTTGACTCTCTCGTTCCACAAAGCCACATGCCAACATTTTAACTTGCTGAGGTCTACCCTCTGTTATTTTACCTTGGTTCTCATGTTGGACAAAAGAGTTGCAGAACAGTGCCAAACATCTGAAATTGCCCCTGTGAATAAAAGCGCAACCACAAATTATATACACACATAGAACGGTTGTACAGTATTATGGAAAAATACCATTTTTCAGTTAATATCTAAGTAGGCTTAACAAAGAGGCACATATTGCATATATTAGTGGTGCAATTTATGGCTGTGGGGAGGCTGGATATGTTTGTCACCACAAGCAGAGAATTAGGAACGAACAAGGTTATGTTTTCTTTTATATATCCTGACAAAAGATCATTTTGTTCTTCAAATGAATTCAGTGGTGTGATTAAATGAATTATATTATTTAGATGAATGAGGTGGCATTAGATGAAAAAGAAAGACTAGTGCTTATATGCTGATCATACAAAGAAAACCTATTTATTCGAAAGATACAAAATCCAAAGATTTATTGATCCAGACATTATAATCATACTGTATCAACCTGATACTCTTTATAAGTTCAAATCACCCACTGCTCAAAATTGGCAATATACATTGATGTATGATATTAATTTCACTGCAACACCATAAGTTTTCATCTACTTTAGATAAAAGAGGCTGTTCATAAATAATGAACTACCATCTCCATGTTATCAATTCTTAAAAGTTTTCAGTAGAAGGACATTGGTAGTTATTATGTTTTGAACTATATGAGCATACTTACCATTTTTTTCATAATTGGTCGATTGATAAAATTATCTTTATTAATATTCTGTTTTCATTGGCTTCTTTTTATTTTTCTGCAGCATCTATGACCATCATTTCAGTGAAAGCAGTGGCAGCCATGTTGACATTTTCTGTGAAGGGAAACATGCAGCTAACCTACCCTGTTTTCTATCTTATGCTCATTCTAATGACGTCAACTTGTATATTTCAAGTCAAGTAAGTTTTTAGAAAATGTATATTAATGTACTGTTTTCTCCATTTCTCCATTTTCTTTTAATGCTTGCTATTATAACTTAAAAGAACAGCTAGGTCCTGCCAAACTTGGACACAGATGCATTTATGAGTTTTTCTTCTAGTTTTGTTTTATGACCATGATGCTTTATCTTGCTGTTAACCAGACAGGCAGGTTTTCTCAAACATACTTTTATGATTCTCAGGGACTTCAAGCCATCTACATCTTTTTACTGCTTTGTTGAATCAACAAGGTAGCTTTTGGCTCTATGGTCAGTCATTAACATTCACCTTTCTGCTCACCTTAATCTCTTTTCTCCCTCTCTGCTTGATATTTGCAAGTTTGTTCCTTAGTTTCATGTCTCCATTGTCAGCAAAGTTACTAAATATGGATTGGGATAGTCTAACATGCTGAGTTTTCAAACTTTTCTTAACTTAGTTCACTTCAGTTGTGTAAGATTGCTGATTGGGAATAATGATCCCAACACTTCTAGAAGATTTTGGCTAGAAAAGGCTGCTCTGAATTATTCCTCATTTTCTCCCCCTGAATTAGATTCCACACTGATGATGGCAAGAAAGCATAATAATTCTTAAAGCTGAATTAGATGTTATAGGACAGGTGGTAGATATAATTTAGCAAATAGTTATATCATTTCTATGTCTGGCTCTTTCTCCAACCTAATATTCACCCGATGTATTGTACTTCTGATCCAATGTACTCCAGCGAAGTTGGCCAATGGCATGAGGCTAGAGAAAACAATCATATCCATTCTAATCAAGAATAATAAACTTTAAATTTATACCCATCAGTTGTGATCACCGAGAGTGATCAGAGAAGAAATTATTATTAATGTGTTCAAGGCCTAGATCCATACTTCCTTCTGCTATGAAGCTCTTTAAGTACCCTGAAGATTGTTACCCCATAATTTATATAGCTGACTTCTCCATCACCTAGTAGTCTTATTAATGGCTCTTGCTAAAGATTGAGCTTGGGTCCTTCTGTGTGCAAAGTCTACTATCTGGAGCACCCTCTGATAGGTAGCCAAAGTTATTAGAAGGATAAAACAGAGTGATGGAAATGCTTATTTTTAGATTGTGAGGAGAACCTGTTTATGTAGGGTCTTCCCTACATTAAATGATACAATATGTGAGGCTTTCAAAAAGGCAAATGAAGGAAAGACAAGAATGTAGATTACAAATCCCTGTATGTATGGAAAATTTAGACCAAGTTTTTATTCTTCATAAATACTAGAACTCAGGATCATTTGATGAAATTGCCAGGGAAGAAATTTAGGACTGAGATAAAGATGTGGATCTTTAATTGCCCTAAGATATAGATTTAGAAGTGTGGATCAATTATTATTATTTTATTATTATTTATTAAATTTTTATACCGCCCTTCTCCCGAAGGACTCAGGGTGGTGTACAGCCATATTAAAACAAACATATACCCATAAAATTTAAAAACCATTTAAAATATATAAAATTTGGCCCTTATCTTAAAGGCTACAAACACCCAATTTAAAATTCATTTTCTAAGCCAGCCCAGCCTGTTGAAACAAAAGAGTCTTAAGGGCACAGCGAAAGGTACATAGGTCGGGGATCATGCGAATCTCCGGGGGCAGTTCATTCCAGAGGGCAGGTGCCCCCACAGAGTAGGCTCTCCCCCTGGGTGTCGCCAGTTGACATTGTTTGGCCGACGGCACCCTGAGGAGTCCCTCTCTGTGGGAGCATATTGGCCGGTGGGAGGCTATCAGTGGCAGAAGGCAATCTCGTACATACCCAGGTCCTAAGCCATGGAGCGCTTTAAAGGTGGTAACCAAAACCTTGAATCGCACCCGGAAGACCACCGGGAGCCAGTGCAGCTCGCGCAGGGGGGGTGTTACATGGGTGCACCATGTCGCCTCCATAATCACCCGCTCTGCCGCATTCTGGACCAGTTGGAACCTCCAAGTGCTCTTCAAGGGGAGCCCCATGTAGAGAGCATTACAGTAGTCCAGATGGGACGTGACGAGGGCATGAGTGACCATGCGCAAGGCGTCCCAGTCCAGAAAGGGACAAAACTGGTGAATCAGTGAATTAACTCAGACTATTTTAGAAAGAAATTATATATGGTCAAGGAAGGAAGGCCTTTCCTAATCTAGTGTTTTCCTGTCAACTTTGAGCAGTAATCCACAGAAGAAGTACATTCAGGATAACTACTAAGCTCTACTTTATTGTAAGGTTGCAATACTGGAAATTACAAAAAAGAGCTTGCAGACAAACTTAATGCAAGACTTATTTTGGTGGACCATCTGTTTTTGCTTTTTGCAGCATCTTCACACATTTGTGTTGGATTTTCTCAGACTGACATTAGAACAAATAGCTAAAATCAGAGGAATTTGCAAGAACTTTGAAATCTTGACTATTCCATAAACATGCAAGTTTTTAAAAATTACATTGGATCTGTGGAGAATGCTCAGTTATTGCTAAAAAAAAGTCACAATAATTCCTAATGGTTAAAACAGATTAGAAACTTGACTTTAAGATGATATCAAAAGGCTATTTTGGTATTTGATATCAATCAATGGCACACCGCCTTCTGCAGGGTGAGAACTTTTGCATTCAAATTGTGATGAAAGTTTCTTAAGACATACAGTAATAGGTTTCCACCACTTTTATTGGACAGTATTTTAACAATCTGGAAGCCTAAAAAATTGAAAGGCCTGGTGGTCAGAAAAGAGGTGTCATTGCTTACAAAATGAAATATACCATGTTTCATTATCTTTGAAAATCTAATAAACACTCACTCTAATAAAATTACAGTATCATGTACACTGGCATGCAAAGGTTTAGCCATCCCATGTTAAATTGTATTGGTCAATGAATCCTTACGTGATAAAATGACCCAACCTTTACACGTTACACAAGGTTTCTGCCAATTTTGATATATAACATAAATGTGTAGTGGAGCAAAGATTAAAAACAATGAAAACAATGAATATAATGCAGAGAAATGAACACCTTTGGGGTTGGGTCTTTGTAATACCTTTGGCAGAAGTAACAGCTTTTATGTGTTTTCTGTAGGTTGATAAGAATGCTTTTTTGTTTTTTGCGCAGAAATGGACAAATTAACACTGAGTTTAAAAGATAAAGAGACATCGATATTTTACAATGTGTGAGAACAGTGGTATAGCTGGATAGAACGGAGATAGATTGAAGATAGATAGTTATTAAGTATAAGTAATAGATAAAATAAGAATGTAAATACGCACAATTTAATTTTTGTAAATAATGCACGAATTATTGTCACAAGAAAAACACCACAATTAGCTGTTGTTGAGTGAAATAATGTTTTATGTTTTTAATGTAATAAAAGTTTAATAAAGTGTTTAAAAAAAGAATGCTTTTTCATTATTAGAGAGATAATAATCTATCCTAGTTTTCAGATGTTTTCTCACTCTTCCTTGCAGAGCCCTTCTATCTCAGAAATATTTTTATTCTCTCAGCAAGTACTAAATGTTTTGAAGTCTCTTCACAGATGCTCAATAACGTTCAGGTCTAGGACTGTGAAGGCCATTCCAAAATGTTATCTTTTTTTGTAACTGTATGCTTCATGATTGATTTCTCTTACTTCAGTGTCCAATCTCTTTCCAGTTCAATTTCTTCTCTGAGGATATGTTAGCTTCTAGGGTATGAAAAATATTTAGTTTTATCCCCTTTTCCTTCCATCCGCACAATATTGCCTGTGCCACTGACTGCCACTCAACTCCAAAACATAAATGGAACCCATGTCAAAATTAACTGTTGTTAAATGTTTTTTTTCCCTCTGAATTTCATCACCCTGATTTTCTCCAAATTTATCTTGTGTAGTTGTGGCTGAACACTTCAATGTTTGTTTCATCAGCCCAAAGCTCTTTCTTCTAAAATATTTAATGCTTATTACACTTTTCTTTTGCATATTTTAGATAATGAGTTTTGTGATGAGGTTGGAGGAAAGGTTTCCTTTTGCAAGTCAATACTGCAAGTCAATTTTAAAGGCAATATTGTGTGGTGAGCAGTTTTTTTAGGATCAGCTAAAGTTTTTAGCAAGTTATTTGCAATGATCTGTGAGTTGTTTTGCAGAACTGACACATTTTCAGGCAGTGGTAGCAAATATTTTCTTCCAGATCTTGCTTTGACATCAACTATTTCATGCAGCTTTGTTTCTCAGAGTTGAAATTGCTAGCTGGAAGCATTTAGAGGATTTTTTTATAGCCTTCCCATGCTTTTTAAGAGTGAATTATCTTTATTTTCAAATATGCAAACAGCTGCTTGGAAGATCCTGTAACTTTTGAATAGATAGAAAAATAACCATAGTTCAAAGAGGTCAGAAACATCAAAATATATGTTGATCTAGGGAATTGTCTGATCTGGGTCAGTTGTAAGTCTATCAAGTCAATCTCTTTGGGCCTTATTAATGACTTTGTTTATAGTGGAACAGAATCAGCTGGAAAGATGTTCGACTTCTGCACTTGATCTTTTCGGTTTTCTTATTTTAAATCTTGAAATGATGGCATGTATTTATGCAGTTGCAATGTCCTGGAGTCCTCTTTCTGCAACCTTCTGACAAGCAAAGTAAATGGTTCCCCACTTAACTCACTTAATTCACTTAACAACTATGTTACTAACTTAACAACTGCAGTGATTCACTGAACAGCTATGGCAAGAAAAGTTGTAAAATAGGGCAAAACTCATTTAACAACTTCTTGCTTAGCAATGAAAATTTTGGGCTCAATTGTGGTTGTAAGTAGAGGACTACCTGTTTCAACATTTACATTCATGCAATGCCCAATATCTAATAGCATAAAATAGCCCTATAAGTGTGGGGGGAAAGAGAGCTCATGATGGTACTTCTGTACATTACTAAATAAAAATCTCCCTTGAATGATATCTGAGGGTTGCGTAGACAAACATGTATTGATCATCCATTTTATTTCTCAAACTAATACACATTTTTTTGGCATTTCCAGATAGTCTTCCATCCAAATGCTAAGCATTAGCTTTTTCAAGATCAGGCAAGATCAGCTAGGTCAGTGGTGGGTTCCGCCCAGTTCCGCCGAGCCGGTAGCAGTGACGATATGACGTCACCGAACCGGTTCTGGCTCCCCCCCGCGTTATTTTTACCTTTTATTTGGCCCCACCCCCAATCTATTGCTGCCTCCTGAGTCCCAGCTGATTGGCTGGAAGGAAAAAAACTTTTTAAACTCTTGCCGCGGGGCTTCAAAGGGCCGCCCTACAGCTGATCAGTGTTAAAAGGCAGTGTGGTGGTAGACCGGTGCCTCCAAAAACAAATAGGTAGACCGATACAGCTCTGCAAGCAGTTAAAAGCCTGGTAGACCAGTACCTCTGCTAAATTCTAAAGAATTGTCTCGTGACCATCAAGCCACACCCACAAAATAAGACACACCCACAGAACCAATAGTAAAAAAATTTAGAACCCACCCCTGAGCTAGGTGCTGTCATCTGCCATGTTGTTATTGTTTTTAATTAAATATATGTAGTACAGTATAAGTATTTTTCAAAATATAATCTTTTTGCTATGGAAGAAGTGTTGAAATTCCTAAAAATGTAGGAATTATACCTTGGGCTTTAAATTCTTATTTATGTTACTTTGACATTCTTCTTACAGGTTCTTGAATCAAGCCACGGAGATCTACGGTTCAGCAGAAGTCATTCCACTGAACTACGTGCTCTCTACTCTTAGTTCTATCCTTGCAGGTAGGTCTTGATCAAATAAAGACATCAGTCTTTGTTTTCCCCTTTTCCACAAAAATGTGAGACTGAGAGGGGAGACCTTGTGCTTGGGGTTTTCTGGAATCATGGACTCTTATACAGCATCCTTTCCCACAATCTCAGTCCCACAGGCGCTTTGGGACTATAACTCCTTTAATGACAGCATCGTATCTATTGCGTAATGGGAGTGGGAGCTATACATCAATTAATATCAAGGGCAAAAGTTAGAGAAGCTTGTTCAATCAGTAGAAAGCAGAGGCACAGAGTTGATGAAAGGAGGCCCAACTCCCAGGGTTGCTCATTAACTTTGATGAAAATGAATTAATGAACAGTACTTTTTTTAAAAAAAGTAATAAAGGAAAGACGGAAAACTTCATGTTTCAAAAGATGTTGGACTCTTACCATAAAGTGTTCCCCAAAGTGATCGGCTGACATAGGTGCTGTTGCACTAGAAATAAAAATTATCTTCACCACTATCCCTAGGCTAGCTAAGGATGGCTTGTTTCAACCAAGAATCCAAAGGGCTCCTTGCAAGGGGATACTTCAGTATGTCCCCTTGTTCATTGTCACAGTATTCATGGCCAGGGGTCTCTCTCTCTCTCTCTCTCTCTCCCACCAATCTTAATGATAAACAATTTCCCTTGAGGATGTGAAGCAATCAAACATAAGCATTTCTTAGATTCCACTCATCATCATCACCATCATCATCCATTAAAAACTACCGTATTTTCCGGCGTATAAGACGACTGGGAGTATAAGACGACCCCCAACATTTCCTGTTAAAATATAGGGTTTGGGCTATACTCACCGTATAAGACTACCCCTCTTCCAACACGCACCAAATAAAAATTTAAAAACATCAACTGGCTCACCCACAATGTAAAAGCAGCTGTGCTAGACCCAAATTGGCCCCTCCAACAAGCAGGAACCTCACACAGCCACAAAAAGCCCCCCCCCCAAAAAAACAACTTTCACACTTTACACACACATAACACAACACAACACAACTGGCTCACCCACAATGTAAAAGCAGCTGTGCTAGACCCAAAATGGCCCCTGCAACAAGCAGGAACCTCACACAGCCACAAAAAGCCCCAAAAAACCAACTTTCACACTTTACACACACAAAATTCCACATACAGCGTGGTGAGATTTTGTGTGTTTGTGTAGTTAGAGTGAAACACTACAGAAACACACTATATCTCAGAAAGCTGCACAAATATTATTTTATTTTATTTTATTTTTATTTTTATATGAAAGCTAAATTTAAAACTTCCTAAAGCTCCCAAAGGGGAAAAAAACTTACCCAATAGAACAAGGGTCTCCAAGCTTGGCAACTTTAAGACTTGTAGACTTCAACTCCCAGAATTCCTCAGCCAACTTTGCTTTGCTGGCTGAGGAATTCTGGGAGTTGAAGTCCACAACTCCCTGCCTGCTTGGTTGCTCAGCTGGGATCACCAGAGCCATTTCTAAGGGAAAAACTTTTTTTCTTTTACTCTGACGATCCAAGCCGAGTCACCTGATTAGCAGGCAACTCAGCTGGGATCGCCAGAGCCATTTAAGGCTCGTCAGAGCCTTTCAGGCTGGTCCGCCTGGTTACAGGAGAAGGACACCCGGCGTATAAGACGACCCCCAACTTTTGAGAAGATTTTCATGTGTTAAAAAGTCATCTTATACGCCGGAAAATACGGTATGCTTATCTCTGCCATTTTTGGTGCCTTAAGACTTATTTGTTTCTGGAACATGTCTAATGTCTGAAGATCCATTTCGAATAAGACAATTGATTCATAGGGCACAAAAGTCTGAATATAATTTTCTCAGCACCGATGGTTTCCCTCTGTCCTGCTTTATTGGTTTATTACAAGTATTTGCATTGACCCACAATGGATGTTTTTCTAATACACATTGTGGTTTTTCCATTCCCTTACCTGCTGAAGTAATTTCAGTACTAAAGCGATTGCCAGCCAACCACGTACTGAAGCAATCCTATACTGTTTCAACATGCTATACTTGTAAGGCCAAGGTGAAGAAATTAGAATGAATCCAAGGTCATTTTAAGTTACTTGCATTTATCCTGGATGATGTGGATATGATTGAAAAGAGACTCCAGTTCCCAAGCACTGTGTGCTGAGGTAAGACAGAAGCAAGCAAAATGGGACCAATACACTACATTTTCAGTGAGCCAAAAAGTTATTCTTACACTCAATTTTATGATCCGTTTAACACACACTGGGATTTGTTCAGTCATTGGTTGTTCAAGAGATTTCCATTCAGGAATTCCATTATTTTATATGGATTACTTATTTGGAGCTCACCGGAGTTTGAAAATACAGATTGATTCAGCAGCTGGGTTAAAATTGGTCTCTGTTACTTGATCCAGAGGAAAGATTTACCCCCAAACAGCTGTAATGATGTAACCAAATGGAGAATTTGATTCTTTGTGCTTCTGGGCCAACTCCTAAATATTCTTATTCACACTGAATTTGACTTGCATAAAGTGTCATTAAAAATTTAGTGTATAGTGTATGTATGCCATATTTGTTGTTGGGAAACTTATCATTACTGTCAAGGAATGGCTGATACAATAGGTCTTTTGCAGAAGAGCTAACACTTGGAAAGGCATCCAGTTTCCTGCATGTGTCCTTGCTAGCTACATGCATCTATTGGTCCCATGTAAATAACAATACTATGATGGTGTTGGGGGTGGAGGCAGAGAGAATTAAGTCCACAGGTCCCTTGTGGCCACAAAAGCAGAGCCATCCTATTGTGACCATATCTTCATATATTTTTTTACACCCTCTCTACAGGGTGCCACTGATAAATAGCCAAAAAAAACCCCACCAACCCATAAGTCACAAAAGTAGACATGTGTTCTCGCTTAACCATAGTCATTGCTCTGGCTCGGGCATTCTTTCATCTGCATTCTATACTAGGGGTCTCCAACCCTGGCAACTTGAAGACTTGTGGATGTCAACTCCCAGAATTCCTCAGCCAGCGAAGCTCAACTTTGGGAGTTGAAGTCCATAAGTCTTGCGTTTTATTTTGGCTGTTCACCACCTGAGTCCGAAAGGAGAAGGGCGGTATAAACGTATGAATAAATAAATAAATAAATAAGTCTTAAAGTTGCCAAGGTTGGAGACCCCTGTCCTACAACACTGGTCATCTGAAATTTAGCATTGGTGCTGCACTACCAAACTGTGGCAGAACATCCAGTGATTCTAAATGGGTGTCAAGTATCAAGTAATCTGTGAACAAGGCAGAGAAATTGCATGATTATAAACTCATTAGGAAGCTCCTGATTTGTGTAATCAGCACAAAATCTATTGTGGCTATTAAAACTCTTTTAATTCATTGAATTAGATGTAATCAATTGGACTTTTAATTTCAGGATAGAACCTTCTTCTCATTTACTCACGCTGAGACTATTCCTTTTAATTATGTCTTTTAAAAAAACCTGTTTATTAAATTTATTGTCTATTTCATATTTTAAAAATCAGTTCAAAATGCCATCGTACAGCATTTTAAATGTACAGCATTCTGTGTACATTCTACTTGAGTAAAGTGTGAATGAACTGGAAGTCTTTAATGATTTGGTCCAGAGATCTAGAAACCCCTAACTCCTTTGCTACCATCTTGTGATGATGGGGGAGGGAGGGAGGGAGGGAGGGATATTTGAAATTCTTTGTTATTTTGGCTTTTTTTTAAAAAAAACTGTATTTATCTTATATCAGCAGTTACAGACCTGTAGAAATAAGATTGTGCTTTTGACTTACTAATATTTAAAATGATAGTTTTACCAATAGTGTGATACAGTTTACTAATTGTGATGGACACAGTGACAATACATTCAGTTAGATTTTTATGGCCTAATTGGCACTGTTCAATTTGTACCTTGCATTAGCCAAAATGGAGAACTAGAGAAAGGTCAAGTCCAAGATTTTTTTTCAAATTACATTTCTTCCTCGGACTCAACTTTCTTTTATCTAACTGTTGTCTTGTTTTGGCTCTTTTTTTCTATTCCTTAAACTTATTTTGAATACCCATTATAGAAGATTATGTGCATTCTTCACATGCTATGAAACTGGGCATTCTTGCGACCACCTCTTCTATGGTAGAAAACACCATTCTCCAGATGATATTCCCATAATTTTCATTTCCAGATGGAATCGGAAAATTAACACATTTCCTGCATGAATACAGAAGTGTAGTAGAAGTGTAGTAGAAGTGTAGGAGAAGTGTAGTAGAAGTGTAGTAGAGACCTTTCGGGAACTGAAATAGAGGTGGTATTCAGTTCTGACCAGTTCTGGAGAACTGGTAAGGGAAAATTTGAGTAGTTCGGAGAACAGGTAAATACCACCTCTGACTGGCCCTGCCCCAACCTATTCTCTGCCTCCCGAGTCCCAGCTGATTGGGAGGAAATGGGGATTGTGCAGTAACCTTCCCCTGGAATGGGGAGGGAATGGAGATTTTACAGTATCCTTCCCCTGCCACACCCACCAAGCCACGCCCACCAAGCCATGCCCACAGAACCGGTAGTAAAAATTTTTGAAACTCACCCCTGATCTGAAATAGATACAAGTAGTCCTCATTTAATGATCACAACTGGGACTGGCAACAGAGTCATTAAGCAAAGTGGTTGTTAAATGAAAATCACACAACGACAGCTGTGTTTATGATTTTACTTCAGGTTTTGTTTTACATCCAAAGGATACAATACCAAACAGTTGGTTGAGAGGAAAGTTTCTGGAACTCGGCTAATGGAGAAACTGAGTAAAATGACAAATGTTATTGTTTTTATGCACTCCCCCCCACCTTGGGAATGTTCACCTGGTTGCTGGGAGAATGATCAAGGGAATTGATGTTTGTATTTACATTAATTGGATAAGAATGGATTACAAGAGAATAAAAAGAGACACCAATGGGTGAGCTGCTTAGGAACCAAAAGAAACCATTTAGTGTGAAACTGATTAGGGCCTGGTCAGTGTCAGATAGCAGTACAGTCCACCAGAGTTCTAATCAGGTGACAGAACTTAACTTGTAATTAGCATTTTTTAGAGACATGCTATCCTATGGAGGAAAGGGTGGCTCAGTGGCTAAGATGCTGAGCTTGTCAATCAAAAGGTTGGCAGTTCAGCGGTTCGAATCCCTAGTGCCGCGTAACAGGATGAGCTCCCATTACTTGTCCCAGCTTCTGCCAACCTAGCAGTTCGAAAGCACGTAAAAAATATAAGTAGAAAAATAGAGACCACCTTTGGTGGGAAGGTAACAGGATTCTGTGCGCCTTTGGCATTTAGTTATGCCCGCCACATGACCACGGAGACGTCTTCAGACAGCGCTAGCTCTTCGGCATTGAAACAGAGATGAGCACTGCCCCCTAGAGTCGGGAACGACTAGCACATATGTGCGAGGGGAACCTTTACCTTTACCTTTATTCTGTGGAGAAAAGTCACTCAGGAAGAGATAGCTTGAAGGGAAATAAAAATGGCTCAGGCACAGGTCAATGGTTGCTAACTGATTATAGAGGCAGACCTGTGACAGACAAAGGCACTGTAAAAGTTATAAATGTGTGCATTCTTTGCAAAGTTATTTTTTCATCACCATCGTGATGGATAATTGAGAGAGAGAGAAATGAGAGATTTGTTTTGTTGATTAAGGCTAGAGGAAATGTCATTGCTTTCAAATGTAACTGACTGTATTCAAGCGATGCTGTTTTGGATTTTGTCTCAATCCAAGGAGCCATGTTTTATCACGAGTTCCAAGGTGCAGGCTTCCTGAGTAGTTTCATGTCTCTGTTTGGGTAAGTAATTTACTTCCAAAATTACACTCAAGTTCTTAACTATTTTAAGAGAGAGGAAAAAGATGCAACCAATTCCACATAATGGTTCAAGTCAGTCTATAGTTACCAGAGGGTAATCTGGGCTTGCCTTTTCTGACTACAGCTTCTCACGCTAGAGGACAGCTTTAATAAGGATCACATGTGGGTTTTATTTCATTCAGTTTTAATTCCATGTATGAATGGGAGTTTTCATCCATCAATTAAACTGTGCAGGCTAAGCATTACAAACAATTTAAGATACATTAATAAATAACACAGGAAAGATAAATGAGAATAAAATATATGAAAACCACTAATACCGACACATAAAGCAAAAACAAATTATTGAACTATCAGGGAGATGTACACTTTTTAAGCTTAGCCCTCTTAAATATATTGCTGTAGAAGCTAGGAAGGCTTCATTCCACAAGATTTTCTCAACAGGAACTCCGATTTCTTGCCCCTTGTAGTTACTTATTTCATTGCAAAGGGCAGGGGCTGCAAAACAATATCCAGAAAGTATGTTTCTCAAATCCAGAACAATTCAGCAATTATGGCTTCAAAAAAGCCAAAACACAAAATAAATCATAGTAAAATAGAACCAAAAATCACATAAAAGCAACTCAGGACAACATTTCCATCTTTGAGCAGCTTCTTACCTTATCTCCAGTGTTCCTCAGAGGTGAAACTCCATTAGCTCAACCAGTTGCAGGTAGTCCTTGATTTATGACCATAATTGAGTCTTCATGGTTGATAAGCAGATTGCCATGTATCTGCACCCAATGTTGTGACCTTTTTTGTGATGGTCAAGTGAATGCCATTAATGTCTTTAAGCAAACCTATTATATCTGAGGGATATATTTTTTGGAGGGAAAACAGAGACACCCCAGTTTCCGGCAAAAAAAAATCCAAAATTGTGGTCATGTCACTGCAGATGCTGTAAATGCAGGCTGGTTGCCAAGCACCCAAAATGTGATCACACGAACATGAGGGAGACAGCTGTCAGAACTTTAAAAGTAAAAAAAACCTTCACAAGTAGCTCCGAGATTTGCTATAAGTCAGAGGTGTCAAACTGGCGGCTCGTGGGCAGGATACATCATACGCAGGCCACGCCCACCCCAACTCGGCGAAGGGAAAAAACATTGCGAAACATCATGTGACAACAACATGACGCTGCAAATTGGACACCCGTACTGTAACTGAACAGTCACTAAATTATTGGTCATAAATCAAAGACCACCAGTAGCTGACTTTTTAAAAGTGCATCTCTGAGATAAGGAGGTTTAAGACTCTTTTGAGCTTACCAGCAACAAAAATATACTTCAGTTATAGAAAACAGCCTTGCCCTCTTTTGGTGGTATGAGAAGAACGGGTATGACTTGAGATGTATTATAAACTAATTGCATTCAGCCCATCATTGTTTGAAGACTTCCTGAGGTAATGTTAGCTTTATCCTAGTTTCCACCCTACGTGGCCTAGATAAACTTGGCTTCCAAATCTTTCAGCAACAGAGAGAAGCCCACAATAAACTCCACTGATTTGGGGCTTCATGTTCCATCACTCCCAGCCAGCATGGCCAATGGACTTATGGGAGATGTGGACCAAAACATCTGGTAGACAGCTGGTTGTTGTTGTTGCATGAAAGTCACCAGTTTGACCACTCTTCTGCAGGTGTTCTCTGACGTTTATTGGCGTTTCTATAATAACCCAGAACAGAAGCAAGGAACATTTGACAACATTTTATATAGACTGTGGACACATTCCTGGTAAGTCAGGGTCTGGAAATATTTTGTCTGTCATTCCTATTCGCACAGCTGAAAAACAACCATTAGCGGGATGGCTGAAGAGAAAAACCACATCAGATACCACTTCAAATCATCTTTAATAAAAATTACTTTTCACTTAATTTATTTTCCTATTGCCAATGCACTTTTTTAAAACAAAATCTTGAATTATTTCCATCCCGTTGCCATTCTCTATTACAGCAAAACAAAGTGAAGCTTATAGTGAGAAGCTTTTTAGAAGGAACATAATTAAACATGTTGGATTTGATTTATCATATTTGCTCCAAGCATTTTTATTGTTATTTTAATCCCGCAGGGAAGAAGAAGAGCAGCACAATACAGCCAGATTCAAATAACCCGTCCTATGGTTCTTTATATGAAGAAAGTATATCTCTCAAGACTTCAACCAAAGAATAAAAAAATATTTTAAAAAAATCTTCCATTTATGTGTGTTGCATTCACTACACTTCTCTCTTCTAATTAGGTATCAGATCATTTTATCCTCATAGCTCCTGAGTTTTTTTCATAATCTCCCAGAATCCCTTGATATCATACACTCAGTGATGAGTTGCTCCCGGTTCTGTCCTGTTCTATAGAACCGGTAGTAAAACCGATGGGAGGCTCCGCCCACCCAGCATGACGTCATCATTGGTGATCTGCGCATGAAGATCCTGCTGCAAACCGGTAGTAAAGGTACGTGGAACCCACCCATGCATACACTGCAGTGCAAACCACTAATGCTGCTTGAAGAGCAGCCCATCAAATTTGAATTGGGTGTATCCCTCAGGCCATTAATTATGCTATTATTCCTTATTGTTTGCAATTCTTGGCCTTAGATAAATGTGCCACAAGTTTTCCAATCACTAGAGTTGTGCATAAGGTCTTGTGGAGTGCCATTTCATGAAAGTAATGGGAAAAGAGTAAGTCAAAATCACGCCTGAGCTTATGTTGGCAAGAATACATGTTTCTGTGCAACTCATCAGCTAATTACAGTTTAAAAGTTGTGTCAAATGAAATGAAACAGACCTATTTCTCAGTGCTGTTCTAGTTTACCTTACAGCAGTGTTCCCTAAACTTGGCCGTTTGAAGCTGTGTGGACTTCAAGTCCCAGAATTCCCCAACCAGTTCTGCTGGCTGGAGAATTATGGGAGTTGAAGTCCACACAGCTTCAAGTGGCCAAGGTTGGGAAACAATGCCTTATTATAGTATTTAGAATGTAGTATTTAAAAGGAACTCTTTCAGCAACCTTTTTTTTTTTTGCCTGCTACATTATTTATGTGTATCATACAATTTGCAAAACTATTTGCAGCTCTTCCTGGTAGTGATTTTTGTTCCAATCATGTGCTCATCAATAGCGGTGGACAAACACTATAGCAGCAAGTAGATTCAACTCAAACAGCTGATGCTTGTTCCAGGAACTGAACTTTGTAACTTCAAAATTGGCAAGTAAATATACAGATGTTGGAAACTAAGCCCAATACACTCAGTTTTTCCCCTCTAATGGGACTTAGAGGAATTTAGGCCTTGGTTTAATCACTGAAGCAGAGGCCATGTGCCACTTCCCACAAGCATTAAAACTGCAGCAAACCATATTCACTGTCAAGCCAACTATTCAGTCATTCTTCTCAGTTCTTTCCCAGTTTGCAAATATGCTGCAATCTTTTAGCACCAATAGATTGTCATTTACAAAGCTGACCAATTATGTATATAAATGCATGGACACGCACATCCACACACAATAAATTGGGAGTATGGGTCAAACTTCTGAATAAGTTATCCTCCAGGTCTGGGTATTTGCTCTAATTATGCTTTGTGTGCTTTTCCCAAAGTGGTGCCTTCAGATGTGTTGGATTTCAATAACTAGATTTTGGGCTGGGAATTCGTCCAGAATTCAAACACATCTGAAGGGCACCAGATTGGCTTCAGCTGTGCTCCTCTGTTGCAACACCATCTCGATACTGACTCACCTCTTTGTGCCCTGATGTCATAAAATAAATCTCTGGGATAATGAGGGAGGCCATGGCTATGACAAGCCGCTTGCTCTGCAAAAATTAGAAGTTGAACATTGTTGTCTGATAATAGCCTGCCTGTACTCAAATTATTTTCACAAGGAACTGAAGAATTGACAATCACTAATTTACAAGCATAATTTCTCTGTGGCTGATTATTCCTCTTACCTTTTTGAGAGCTAAACTTCTCCCAAAGGAGAAAGTTACAACATGGTAGATTATCCAAATATGTAAGATTCTTTCCTAGGTTAATGTACAGTTATAGACTTCTGATGCCATTTACTATTGCATAAGGTCTCATTTTTTAAAATCCCAATTACCTTTGTTCAAAAACAGCTAAAGAATAACCTAGTACCTTGACTAACTTTGACAAATAAGCATCCCTAAGTTTTTCTTTGTATTGCATGCTTTTTTCCTATGAACATTTTTTTCTACTTAATTCATGCATAATTGATTGTATTTACGGATACAGGTTGTTTCAGTTAGATTTATCAGTTGGGGTGCAGCACACAAGCAAGACAGATGTTGCTTTGAGCCACTCAAGCAGCATAGGTGGGCACAAGATTGAACAGATCTGTTTCAAATATCTGGGAGTCGTCCTTCATTCTGCTGGCAGTAGGAAAACCTACGAAGATGGCTTTGCTGAAAATGCACAGAGAAGCTCATCATTAACCATCCTTAAATTCCTTAAGACAAGAGGTGGCCACTGTATACCTGCAGCATTCAAATTATTCAAGGCCAAGCCAATAACTCTTCTTTAGGGGGTTCAGCTGGAGCTCTTCTCCAATTGCATAATTAGAATTTGTATAATCCAAATTTCTAAGATCAGCTGGTTAAGACCCAAAATGTGGAATAGGCCTCATGAAAGTGAAAACTAGAGTGTGGGTAACCATACTCAATTATTGGCTCAGATGATCTTTTTTGCCCCTTTAGTCTTACCACATTAGGTGTACTAACTATGAGTGATGATTTTTTGTCCATATGGAAACAGGCAATGGCAATTAAAATCTTGTCCTTGGGATTTTCTCAGAATGGGATATGATCAGGCCAAAGTATTCATTAACAAGGTGTAGCAGACACAGAATGCCCATTAGATCTAGCCACATTCTCAGCCTTAATTGCCAGTGAATTCAATAGTATTCTCCCACCTCCCCATGCCGTACTTAAGTAATCTCAAAGTATCTAGATACCAGAGGGCCTTTACTCTGGCACAATGTCATACTCTTCCCTTTAGCTGTCCTTGAAGACTAATATAGGAAGGTTCCCTATCCAGCGAGACAAAGCTCCTGGGACATAGAAACTACACAGACCATGTACTTCTCCAGTGCCTGTGTTCAGAGGTGGTATTCAACAGGTTTTTACCAGTTCTGGAGAACCGGTAGCAGAAATTTTGAGTCGTTTGGAGAACCGGTAAATACCACCTCTGGTACATCTATTCTCTGCCTCCTGAGTCCCAGCTGATCGGGAGGAAATGGGGATTTTGCAGTAACCTTCCCCTGGAGTGGGGAGGGAATGGAGATTTTACAGTATCCTTTGCCTGCCACGCCCACCAAGCCATGCCACGCCCACCAAGCCATGCTCACAGAACCGGTAGTAAAAAAATTTGAATCCCACCATTGCCTGTGTTACAAAAACATCTATACTAGCTTCACTTCACCATTACTGCACCAATACTCTGGGCACAGAGAGCAATTCTATACCTCCCTGTTACTTTCAGATACTAATCCTGCTATAACATAGAATGTTACTAGGTTCCGCACAGCAGCCTTTAAAATCTGTCAGATGACAGCCGGTGCCATAAAACAGGCTAAATGAGCACCTAGTCTGTCATAAGAGAATGCTCTGTAATTTGATATATATGTCTTCTACTAACCTTTATGGTTCCCTACTACACCCATTTAATGCTGCTCCCCCTCTTTTTAGACTATTTTATTTTTGTTTCTATATATACGTTTTACTATATTTTTGTTTTATATTTTTTGATTTTAAAATTATTTTAGATTATGATGTACCTTTTAATTTTTGTAACTGTACCTCACCATTTTAAAGACCTATGACCATAAAAAAAGAATGATTTTGATTTGAGGTTGCTTCAACCAATGTCCCTGTATACCCTCCCCAACTTATCAATCAATTTTGCTCCTTTGCTTTCAACCCAAATAAACATGGACACGTGCATCATATTTGCATGCCCATAGTACTTCCATTGTCATAGAAACATCGAAACTTCACAAGCCAGCTATCCAGGCTCTCTTGCAATCCTGGGCTCATCATTGTCTCATCATGGACTATGGTTTGCCAACCTGTACAATTAGCACAAGGCCCCCCCAAGGCTGTGTGCTCTCCCCACTTCTCTCTGTATACCAATGTCTGCATCTCTTAACGATCCATCTGTTAAACTATTGAAGTTCATAGATGACACAACAGTGATCGGTCTCATTCGAGACAATGATGAATCTGCATACAGACAGGAGGTTGAACAACTAGCCTCGTGGTGCGACCGGAACAATCTGGAACTGAACACACCCAGAACCATAGAAATGGTGGTAGACTTTAGGAGAAATCCTTCCATAATTCCACTTCTCACAATACTAGACAACACAGTATCAACAGTAGAGACCCTCAAATTTCTAGGTTCTACCATATCGCAAGATCTAAAATGGACAGCTAACATCAAAAACGTCATCAAAAAAGCACAACAAAGAATGTTTTTTCTACACCAACTCAGGAAGCTCAAACTGCCCAAGGAGCCGCTGATCCAGTTCTACAGAGGAATTATTGAGTGTCATCTGCGCCTCTATAACTGTCTGGTTTGGTTCTGCAACCCAACAGGACAGACACAGACTTTAGGGGATAATTAGAACTGCAGAAAAAATAATTGCTACCAACCTGCCTTCCATTGAGGACCTGTATACTGCACGAGTCAAAAAGAGGGCTGTGAAAATATTTACAGACCCCTCACATCCTGGACATAAACTGTTTCAACTCCTACCCTCAAAATGACGCTATAGAGCACTGCACACCAGAACAACTAGACACAAGTACAGTTTTTTTCCAAACGCCATCACTCTGACAAATAAATAATTCCCTCAACACTGTCAAACTATTTACTAAGTCTGCTCTACTATTCATCTTCTTATCTTCTCATCGTTCCCATCACCCATCTCCTCCACTTATGACTGTATGACTGTAACCTTGTTGCTAGTATCCTTACGATTTATATTGATATTGTTTCCTGATTGCTTATTTGTAACTTATGACTATCATTAAGTTTTGTACCTTATGATTCTTGATAAACGTATCTTTTATTTTATGTACACTGAGAGCGTATGCACCAAGACAAATTGCTTGTGTGTCCAATCACACTTGGCCAATAAAAATTCTATTCTATTCTATTCTATTCTATTCTATTCTATTCTATTCTAT
>WNWU01000003.1:45047268-45103041 GCA_012654045.1 Ptyas mucosa | reverse complement strand
ATTCTATTCTATTCTATTCTATTCTATTCTATTCTATTCTATTCTATGTCATCAAGGGCAGCCAAACCTTTCACACTTGACATTTAGAAATAGAACAAGAGAGTTGGAAGGGACCTTGGAGGTCTTCTAGTCCAACCCCCTGCTTAGGCAGGAAACCCTACACCACTTCAGACAAATGGTTATCCAACATCTTCTTAAAAACTTCCAGTGTTGGAGCATTCGCAACTTCTGGAGGCAACTTGTTACACTGATTAATTGTTCTAACTGTCAGGAAATTTCTTCTTAGTTCTAAGTTGCTTCTCTCCTTGATTAGTTTCCACCCATTGCTTCTTGTCCTACCCTCAGGTGCTTTGGAGAATAGCTGGACTCCCTTTTCTTTGTGGCAGCTCCCAAGATATAGAAACACTGCTATCATGTCTCCCCTAGTTCTTCTTTTCATCAAACTAGACATACCCAGTTCCTGCAATCATTCATCGTATGTTTTAGCCTCCAGTCCCCTAATCATCTTTGTTGCTCTTCTCTGCACTCTTTCTAGAGTCTCCACATCTTTTTTACATTCTGGCGACCAAAACTGAATGCAGTATTCCAAGTGTGGCCTTCATGAACTGAGTAAAAAAAAAAAAAAGCAGCCGTCGGGAAACCAGTGGTGTAGGAATTAAAGTATAGGATGGGAACTTGGGACATGCCAGAGCATATCTTCATTTGTCCATGGAGAACCCCAGGGTTGACCTTGGCCCTCACAAATTTGTTGTGGGGGATAAAATACCAATGAGTTCCCAGAAGAAGGGTGGGATTTGTTATCCTGCAAATAACAGGTTATGATATTACGGGCTTATTAATAACAGGAGCACCACCACCAAGGGAATGGATGCAGGAAGATAGCTAGCCTCCCCATCTCCAAGTGGATTAGGAGCCTGCGTCTTCAGTTCTAAACACGCATCACTGAAAGTTCAGGGAAATCAATGGGATTACCATGCAAATAATTTAAATCAGCAATTGGTTCTCCCCCTCCTATAATGATGTTTGCTCTGATTAAGTTCCCAACCGCTCTCATGCGCATGAAGCCTAGCTTAGCATATGTCCCAGAAGGAGCCTAGATGGTTTGTACTCTGATTGGGATGACTCATTTGCTAATGGCTATTTTTGTGACCAAGACCTCTTCCAGTGAACCAGGGTTACTGCTCTTTTTTCCACACATAACATGAAAAATATCCTTCCACAGAGCTGAGTGAGCAAGAGCCCATCTGCTGGAACTTGGCTCTTGTTCACTTAAGCATTACACATGCCCTTTGGTAAAGCAAACCACCTGTTGCCTGTGCACAATTTAGCCCCAAGCATTCGAAATGTTTCTCAGAGGAGGAAATCCATCCAAACCACTGATGGGGAGTGACAACCTTGGCATTCTTTTCAACTCCATTTGCTGGTGTGCCATTTATTGTTCTCTCCACAAAGGCCTGTGGTCTCTTGGTGGAGTTTTTGCCCCCGCTAACAAAAACAGAAGAGGGGGTCCGAATAATGCCAAAAGCAAACAGCTTTTGCATTTCCCCGCTTCTCCCTTTCTCCTTTTCCCCCAAGTCACCATTCTAGAACCTAAGAAAATATATGGCAAATAAAAACAGGCTAATGTGAGAACGAATATCCCACACTTTGCAGCATGAGGTAGTGAACCAAGCTGTTAAACTAATCTATCTTGTATTTGGTTTCTGGCCTGGGACCAAAAATTGACTTTTACTTCAATGTTTTATTTTTAGAAATGCAAGCTAATCAATAAGTAAGTGCCAAATGTCCCTTTCAGGCCAGCTCCCTTGAAGATTTTTTCAGTGTGGGTTTGGCTACCTTTGTGAGGCCACAGGTGCTGCCCTTTGAGTGTACCCCTTGCATGGGAAGAGAATGGAAAGGTATCCCACCTGTAAAAAGCCTGCAGAGCTGCTTTGCATAAGAGAGCTTATTCTCAGCATGAAAAGATAAGGGAATGAAATTAGATGTTCCCAATGGTGGCAAAGGGGAAATCCCTGTTTTGGTTGAATTTAGATGAAAAGTAATCCAAACTGAATGTTAAGTTTCTTTCGAAGAGAAGGAGCTACTCCTGGGCAGCCTAATATAGCACCCATTATACCAGTGTACTCTTAAAATACTCACTTGCTCTGTTTGATTGAATTCCTTTCGATGGCAAACCTATGGCACATGTGCTGGAAGTGGCATGCCATTTCTCAGGGCTTGCCAGCCGTCGGCCGTTGCTCTTCCAGTTTCTGGTACGCACATGAGGGGTGGGTTCTACTTACCTTTACTACCGGTTCGCAATGGGGCCATGTGCGCGTGCTTGCTTTGCTCACGCACGCTCTTCTGCGCATGCACAGAAGCATTTTGGTGACATCAGGGTCAGTGGGTGGGGCCTCCTGCCGGTTTTAATACCGGTTCTATAGAACCGGTGCAAACCGGCAGCAACCCACCACTGGCGCACATGCGTGCCAGCCAGCTGGTTTTCACGTGCATGGGAGCACCAGAAACCAGATGAGCAGGTGATCAATGTGCATGCACATGCCAGAAACTGGAAGCTCAGCTTCCCGGTGCACACATGCACGCCGGGGAACTACTCTTCCGGTTTCTGGCACTCACACATGCATGCTGGAGAGCTGCTCTTCTGGTTTCCAGTGCTCCCCCACGCATGCACGCATGCTCCCGTTTTGGTACTTAGTGCCAAAAAGGTTCGCCAACATAGCCTTACACTATGATAATTGCAAATAAACAGGAGAACATAGAATAATAAGGGACCTTGGGGGTCTTCTAGTCCAAAACCCTGCTTGAGCAGGAGACCCTATACCAGGGATGTCAAACTCGATTTCATTGCGGCTCGCATCAGGGTTGTATTTGACCTTGGGGGGCCAGGGTGGGCGTGGCAAGGGTGGGCGTGTCCAGCTTGACCTCACTCATGTCGGGGACGCCTGTGGTGGCCCGAGCGCTGCAACAGCTTCCTGCAACCCTCTGCCAGCAAAAACAGAGTTTGGGTTGGCTGCCAGTGATCCTCTCGAGCTCTGTTTTTGACTGCAGTGGCATCCTGCAACCCGCTGCCAATGAAAATGGAGCTCGGGAGGGCTGCACTGGCAGAGGCACCATGGGCCAGTCCTGTGCTGTTTCCAGGATGGGAAATACCTTTTAAAGACAAAGCAGCTTTCTGCCTCCCCCCACCTTTGTCAATGCGCCATTAAGGCCTCAGCCAAGCTCACTCATTCCCCCCACCTTTGTCAATGGACCATCATCTGCAACACAACAGGACCCATCTAGCAACAGAAACTCACCACATGGCACCTGGGAAAATTACATCAGCCAGCAAGGCTAGCTAAGACCCCTACCCCCAGGAGTCTGACAACCAATCAGGATACTCTTCCTTTGCCCCAGGAAGTTCAAAGCACAGAGAGGACATAAAACTAAGGCACGCTCAGCATCTCAGCCCTTTTTCTGTTCAGGAACTCAAACCATGTGATCCTGTCCACCATCTTTCCAAGCAGTCTCCATGTTTCCAGTGTCCTTTTCCCCACTTGGAACTGAACCCAGATGGATATTTCTTCCAACACACCGTTAGACATTTCTTCTTAGTTCTAGGTGGCTTCTCTCTTGATTAGTTTCCAGCTATTGACACAATCTTGTAAAACAAAACTTCAGCTGCTGATTTTCAGGTATCCCATTAAGCTTCATATACACTCCAGAGACATTCCTGGAGAAAAAAATATGGTGGGTGCTGGCAGCCTGGGGCCAGAGGTAAACTGAGCAGATAATCTCTTAGAAGGCCAGCCAGATGGGTTGAGAGCAGAGTCCCCTGCTGGTCGTCTGGAAGACCAGCAGGATTTTCAAATCTTGGCGGCAAAAAGCGTTAAGACTCCCAGAGAGCAACAGAACAATGCAGAAAACTCCTTATTGCCATCACGTATTCAGCTGGAGCTTTGATGCCAAACTCTGGTAATACTAAATTTGTGATTGGCCATGGTAGCCATTTTGAAAAAGTGGCTTTGAATTTTACATTTCCAAAAATGCTCTCTATATATTAATGAAACATTTATGCAAAGATAACATCCTTCTGAAGTCTGCTAATATGTTAAGAGTATCATTAATATAAATGTTAACCATATTACCTAGTTCTGAAATAATTTGTATTTATTATGGGACATATTGCATACGTTACTTTACCAAAGCTAATTTCCTTAACATAAATATTACAAATATGCTATGTTCATGTAAACTCTATATATACTGCATATCAATGACATTATAATGTTGGTGCAAGGTAGTCCCATAAGCTCCAACCAATATAGTAATGACAAGGTTATAATGTCCAAAATATCTCTGCTGCTACCATGGAATAATATGCAGTTGCCATATATTTTATTTATTTATTTTATATCTTCAGATAATTCTAATAGAAGAATTGAACTGAGAAGCTATAGGTGAGCTTAGTTTGCTTGCAGATGTTTCATTACCCAACTTAATAACACCATCAAAATAGATATGATTTTACCTAGTTTGGTAATGAAACTTCTACAAGCAAACAACTAAGCTCAGAGAGAACCAAGGATGACACATTTAAGGTAATTACTGTATTTACAAACTTAGTTAATGAGAATGAGAAAATTCTGTTTGCGAGCTAGTAACATTCTCAAGAAAGAGCAGGCTGGTGCCTCGTGCACGGAAGGAAAATCAAACTAAAAAGAACCATCAGTTTAGAACAGGGATGTCAAACTCAAGGCCCGCGGGCCAGATTTAGCACTCAGGGCTGGCCTGGAGCCAGTGAAGGACCGGCCCGTGGTGCCTCTGACAGCGAAAACAGGCTCCTGGTCTCAGTTTTTGGCTGGGACGGCCTCCTGCAACCTTCTGCCAGTGAAAATGGAGCTTGGGAGGGCTGCTGACAGAGGGTTTCAGGAGGTCGTCCCAACCAAAAATGGAGATCGGGAGCCTGTTTTCGCTGGCAGAGCGCTCGGGTCATCACAGGCGACATCACCACAAGTGATGTCAAGCTGGTCACACCCACCCTGGCCCCCTGAGGTCAAACACAACCCTGATGCAGCCCTCAATGAAATCGAGTTTGACATCCCTGGTTTAGAAGAAGGTGATGAATTAAAATCCGTATTTTTTGGTGTTTGTGCACAGATTCCTATCCTGATCCACACAAGACACTCTATTTATAGATCAGATAATGTTCCAAATTTCTACCAGTCAAAAGATTCTTTGCTGGAATGAAAAGAGAAACAGCAGAGTGAAAGCACCAGAGATTCACTGTTGTGGACAGCAATATTTTACTTTTTTTCCCCTAGCTTTCTTTCCCTTGCAGTTCTTTGTGCAAACAGGGCAATTTTATTAAAATGCTTTTTGGAGCCATTTTAGAACAACAAATATTTTAATGCCAATTCTATGAAGATACTTATTGCACTATTTTGAAAAGGAAGGGATAGTGTAAATCACTTGCTAATCAGCAGTAGAACAATTTTAATTAGTATGTAAATGCAATCAAGAAGAGCAATTATTCTTATATTACATAAGGCAAACAGGTTGGATTTTTATATCCAACCTGATATTATGATTAATTTGCTTGAATGGTAACATAATGATTATAGATAAATTGGTATGTCAGAAATGGTTTACTGATGCTGTTTTTTGACCATTCCAGAAGCTGATTTACAACAATCTAGACAAAGCACTGTTGGAAGCCAGATGGTTTTAAAATTAATCTAGTCCATTGACCATTTGTGTACTAAAAATGAATAAATGCTTTGATCTCAGGCAAAATTTCTGGTTACACTCATGTACCAACAATATCTGCACAGATCCTGGTCTTGATATTTCATCCCAAGCAGTAGCCAAGGTAACCTATTTAATATCTTCAAAATCACAGCTGCTCAAAAATATACACAAAAGCTTCTGAAAAAAACTCCAATTTCTTGGCTATTCACAAATTGAGAACATTTATCATCCTCTCTATTACATAGGTTTAACTGGTATTCCCAGCTCTCTGTAAAATATATTTCCAGAGGGGGAAAATAGAATTTTAAAAAATGATCAGTAGGGGAATAAACTATTCAGTCTTCAAAAACTCTATGCAAGACTAAATAATGGGAGCCACATTGTTATTCTCTGCCACCGAAAGCTTGAGCAGGCGTTCTGGTCCTCAAAAGCCTGATAGGGAGTGTCAAATATAGATGCCAAGTTTAATTACAACAAAGGAAATCTCATGAAAAGGAGTCAAAGCAGACTCAAATGTGAAACATAGCATTGTCTCGAAATGAGTAAGCTGATCTGTACAGCAATTCACTGTGCGTTTCATTCACTTCTTGAAAAGAGGGACGGGGGAGAACCAGCAACTAAAAGTGTGAAGTTAAACGAGATTTTATTCCCTTCTCTGGGTGTTCAAGAGGATGAGGGCCTTCTTTTTTGGGGGGAAAAACCCTCAAGCTATAATAGGTAGCTAACAGAGCTGGTTCTCAATGCTAAAGTAAGAGGATTCAAGGCTGCCACAGATGATCCAGCCAGCAGCCTTAAAGAAGTCCTTGTTTCCCCCTCCCTCACTGAAAAGACCAGGACCTAAAATCTGCTTTTGCTTATTAGTTCTGGAAGAACATTTGAGACAATATTACATGCTTCACATTTTTTTGGTTGGAACGGGAGATCCATCACCAAAGATTTCATAGCAGCAACCATAACATCTGGAGTTACTGTTCTCCTCTATTGATATTCTGAAGGTGCTTGAAGTCAAATTGAATGTACTGGGAGTCTTCACTATCCCCAGCGTGTCTCCAGCTTCTGTGGTACATCAGTGAGACAAGTATAAGAATACTTATTTGCAATACAGTAGTGGGAAGCGAAAACAAATCTCCCCACTGATCTCCAGGCCTTGGAACACAGTGGCTTCCACCTCAAGGGATCTCCACCCTTCCCAATGTTCTCTGGAAAAGGAGAGGTTAACTATTATCCATCTGTTTTAAATACTATTGATTAAAAGATGAGGAAATATAAGAAAATAAATAATTGGCTTGAAAGGGGTGTATTTGGGCTTGGCCCAAATTAATAAGGCTGTAATAACACCAGCATGTCCAAACACAAGCAACTAATAATATGCACAGTTCTTTCTTGATGCTACTCTACACATCATAGTATTTCAGAAGTTGCAGAATAATAGAGTTGAAAGGGTCCTTGGAAGTCTTCTAGTCCAAACTCAATTCAAGCAGATCTATGCCATGCCAGACAAATGGCTGTCCAATCTCTTTGTATAAAAATACTCCAGTGATGGGGCATTCACAACTTTTGGAATTAAGCTGTTCCCATGGTTAACTGTTCTCACTGGTAGGAAATGTCTCCTTAATTCTAGGAGAATCCAGGGGTGAAATCTAGCAGGTTCTGACAGGTTCTGGAGAACCGGTAGTGGAAATTTTGAGTAGTTTTGAGAACCAGCAAATACCACCTCTGGCTGGCCCCAGAGTGGGATGAGAATGGAGATTTTGCAATATCCCTCCCCCAGGAGTGGGGAGGGAATGGGGATTTTGCAGTATCCGTCCCCTGCAATGGTGTGGGAATGAAGATTTTGCAGTATCTTTCCCCTGCCACGCTCACCATACCCCACCCACCAAGCCACGCCACGCCCACAGAACCAGTAGTAAAAAAAAATTGGATTTCACCACTGGGAGAATCTATAATGTCTCTTTGTTAAACTTTCATCTCTTACTTCTTGACTTGCCCCTGGGTACTTTGGAGAACAGATTGACACCCCCCTTCTCTCTAACAGCCCCTCAAATATTGGAAGACAGCTATCAAGAGGGAGATATGCTAGTATTCCTCTTTGTTAGACTAGTCATTCCCAGTTCTTGCAACCATTCATCATATGGTTTAGCCACCAATCCCCTAACCATTTTTGTTGCTGTTCCTTGAACTCTTCCTAGACTCTCAAAGGCTTTTTTGTATTGTGGTTAACAGAATTGGACAAATGCGGCTTTACAAGTGCACTATAAAGTGATAGTATCATTTTTTTGTGATCTTGAGGCTATCCCTCTATTGATGCAGCCTAAAACTGCATAGGCTTTTTTGGCAGCTGCAGCACATTGCTGGCTCATACTTAAGTGGTTGTCCACTACAACAGCTAGATTCCTCTCATTTGCTGCTGTTGATATATATGTTGTTTACATGCCTTTTGTTCTTTTATTGTTGTTACGATGTACATACTTTCTGGAGGACAGGTTGAGGAGACTTTTATTCTTTGCAACCATGATACAGTGTATAGTCCTTTTGAGGTGATGTGTTCCTTACGCCCTAGAAAAAGTCCCAGATGAAGAATCTATAACATGTACTGGATTCTCCATTAGCTTTAGAAACATGAAGGGAAAGCAGCTGTAGAACATCTATAAGCAGTGATGGAATTCAATTTTTTTTACTACCGGTTCTGTGGGCATGGCTTGGTGAGTGTGGTGTGGCTTGGTGGGCGTGGTTTGGTGGGCGTGGCAGGGGAAGAATACGGCAAAATCTCCATTCCCACCACACTCCAGGGGAAGGATACTGCAAAATCCCCATTCCTTCCCAACTCCAGGGGAAGAATACTGCAAAATTCTCATTCCCACCCACTCCAGGGGAAGGATACTGCAAAATCTCCATTCCTTCCTCACTCCAGGGGAAGGATATTGCAAAATCTCCATTCCCTCCCCACTCCAGGGGAAGGATACTGCAAAATCCCCATTCCCTCCCCTCTCCAGGGGAAAGATACTGCAAAATCTCCATTCCCACCCCACTCCAGGGCAAGGATATTGCAAAATCTCCATTCCCACCCCACTCCAGGGGAAGGATACTGAAAAATCTCCATTCCCACCCCACTCCAGGGGAAGGATACTGCAAAATATCCATTCCCACCCTACTCCAGGGGAAGGATACTGCAAAATCTCCATTCCCACCCCACTCCAGGGGAAGGATACTGCAAAATCTCCATTCCTTCCTCACTCCAGGGAAAGGATACTGCCAAATCTCCATTCCTTCCCCACTCCTGGGGGAAGATATTGCAAAATCTCCATTCCCACCCCACTCTGGGGCCAGCCAGAGGTGGTATTTGCTGGTTCTTCAGAACCTGTCAGAACCTGCTGAATAGGATCCCTGCCTATAAGGCTTCGTTAGTAATAAAAAACCTTTTGCTGTATTTCATTGCCTCATTTTCAAGGCAGACCTATCTACATATGCTAACGTTGCCCTTCTCCAGCGTTCTAAAGCACAACTGGGACAAGTAAGTATTTTAATGCTTTTGCTTTAAAATTTATGATGGAAGTGCTTGAGTGCGGCTTTTCCCTGGATGCTTCTAGCAATAAAAATGGCTCTGATGTGTTCTGTTTGTCTGTTTGCTTCATCTACAATATTATTCAGCAATGTAGCCACAGGCGGTAATGATGCATTTGTGTTAATAAAAAAAAGAGAACCAAATGGAGATATTTTTACAAGATAAAATATAGCCCACAATTAAAATTCCACTTTTAAATTTAAAAAAAAAGCCTGTTTTCCTAATAGAAGGCTTATATCAAATCTATCCTTTCAAAGTAAACCATTCCTGGCCTTCAGGGAATTTAAAACCTACATGTTTTCGAGGCTTATGCAATAATAAAGAAGTACTTTGCATATTCCCCCAGCAGATGTAGATAAACCATCTATATTAGCAAGCAGCAGGTTTCCTAGTATGTAGATCTCTAAGCTGTTGCCAGGATTCAACCATGGCTATTTATTCATTTATTTAAATTCAGGTGTCGTCCAACTCTGGATACTCATAATATAATGAACAAAAATGCAGTTCAAAACAAAACAAGATGAGATCTGGTCACTCCACACAGAAACAAAAACACATCCAACAAGGGTCTCCATCCAACATAATCAAAGGCCTTGGAGAAAACCCAGGTCCTTAGGGCTCCACAGAATGCCAGCGGGATGAGAGCCACACAGATTTTAGGGGGATCTCATTCCAGAGGGCAGGCATTGCAACAGATGAGGCATGTTTTCTGAGTCCCAATACATGGCACTATTGCTGCCAGTCTGGCTGAGATTATGAGAGATAGGTGGTTCCTCATACAACCCTGCCCGATGTCTCCTGTGACCAATACCTTCCATTGCACCCAAGGTAGCTGATGAAACAAAGGTGTCACACAGGTACAGGGAGTCCTCAGCTTACGACCACAATTGAGTCCAACATGTATGCTGCTAAGTGAGACATTTGTTAAGTGAGGTTTGCCCCATTTTACGATTTTTCTTGCCACTGTTGCTAAGTGAGTCATAATTGTTAAGTTAATATCACGGCTACCTCATGGAGTTTGCTTGTCAAAAGGTTGCAAAAGCTGATCGCATGGCCCCCGGGACACTGTAACTGTCATAACTATGAACCAGTTGCCAAGCATGTGAATTTTCATCATGTGACCCTGGAGATGCTGCAACGGCTGTAAGTGTAAAAAATGGTCCCAAGTCACTTTTTTCCCAAGTGCCATTGTAACTTGGAACGGTCACTAAATGAACAGTTGTAAGTCAAGGACTACCTAATGGAGGTATGCCCATTAGTGCTTGCACGGCTGCATTCTGATCAGTTGAAACCTCTGGATATTTTTCAAGGGCGGCCCCATGTACAGCACATTATAGTGGTCGAACTGTGAGCTGACTAGGGCACTGATGGCTAACCTTTTTGCCATCGTGTGCCGAAAGCGGGGGAGCATGGTGGGGGTCACACGCACGTGTGCCCACATCCATAATTCTATGCGCCCCACCCCCCTGTGCTCCCCCTGCTTTTGGCACGCAATGCCACGGTGGGCCCGGTAGGCCTGTTTTTTGCTCTCCCCAGGCTCCAGAGCCTTTCTAGGAGCCTGGGGAGGGCGAAAACGGCCTTCCCCACCCCACCCCACCCCCCAGAGGCCCTCCGGAGGCCGGAAACAGTGTGTTTCCTGACTTCTGGTGGGCCCGGAAGGCCCGAAAATCAGCTGGCCAGCGCACACATGTGTATCGGAGCTAGCTCGCGTGCCCACCGATATGGCTCCACGTGCAACCTGTGGCACCCGTGCCATAGGTTCACCATCACGGGATTAGAGAATGAGTGACTATCTGAAGGACTACCCAATCCAGGAAAGGGTGGGGCTTTAAAGGTCCTCTTGGCCATAGCTGTCACCTGTTCTTCAAGCAGAATTATAAGTTTGACAGAACCACTCTTAAAGGGGAAATGCTACTACATCCAAGAGTGTATCCATGATTTCTACATTGGAAGATACAATATCTTGTTATTATGTAGTACACTTTTTTTTTGCTTTGGAAGCTGCTTAAAAGAAAATTTGTAATGTTTATCCTCTTCTCTATCAATGCTTTGCTTCTGCAGTACACAGGTGGCCCTCAATTTGCAACCATTTGTTTACCAATGTTTATCAAAGGTACAGTGGCACTGATAAAAGTGACTTATGACTTATCCTTGCACTTATGACCATCACAGCGTCCCCACTGTTACACGATCAAATTCGGGCTCTTGGCCCATCATCATTTATGATGATTGCAGCATCCCAGGGCTATATGATCATCATTTGGGTCTTCCCAGGTGCTGCTCAAGACTAAGATGAATTACATGTATGAACTAACTGCCTTCCTGCTTTGTCCATGTGTACCAAGTACCAACCCACAACTGGAAGCATTTTATCACAATGTTAAGACATGCAGAGGTCTGTCTGGTCCAGCAGGTGCCTATGGAAGCTCAAACACATGGTTGGTAGAAGTCATGTTCAATTGCATTTTCTCAGTTTATGGGAATACCCTAAAGTGTGTATCTGACAAATTTGAGTTACAAATTAAAAATGCAAAGAATCTCCTATTGACTATAAGATTTCTGGTGTTACAGTATAATTCTATAGTTCTAAAACCATGTATTTATTTAATTTATAACCCATCTTTATTATTCTTATAAACAACTCAAGGTAGTAAACATATCTAATACTTCTTCCTCCTATCTTCCCCACAATAACAATCCTGTGAGATGAGTTGGGCTAAGAGAGAGTGATTGGCCCAAGGACACCCATCTGGCTTTCATTGAACTCAGTCTCCTGATTTCTATGCTGATGCCTTAATCACACATTGTAGATTATTCCTGCTTCTTAATTTGTTGGCAACCTGAACAAGGTGGAGAAAGTCCATATTGTACTTTCTTGCACACTTTCCCTGCAAAATGGACCTACAGAGGTATAACTTGAGTTCAAACAGTTTTCAGAATCTCTAATCTCAAGACATAGAATATTGGAACATTTCTGTAGGAGTAGCAGAACGTGAAAGCAGAGGGAAAGGGGGATTAGCCTAGGAGGAGGAGCAGCCACAAGAGAACTAGGTCTATTCCGCCTTGAGTGCTGTTGACCATTATCTAACTCTAAGCAGGTGCCAATTATTAGCTGAGAAGATTCCCATGCAATTAAATCAGTTTAATTGAACCTTCAGTTTGGACCTGGTGTTTCGTGCTTGATAATTTCCTTCAGTTCCAAAATATCTTATATGAAAGTTGGGCAATGAGTCTATTTTCATATTCTTAATGCACTACTTCTTCCCTTCAAGGTTAGAGCTAGAACAAGTTGTTTTGTTTGTATTGCCCATTGTAAGTAGCCAAATATATGTAGCCTATTTCCGTCTAAGGCTCTTTTGTGCAACTTGTTGGAAGAGAAAAATATATGCATATTATTAATATTGCCAAACCCAAGATTAGATATGGTGCACAAACGGAAGAAAAAATGCAAGGGAAATAAATGGATCAGATGCAAGATTATTAAGGGAGAGGGAGGAGGAAGAGAAAGAATAAGAGTTCAGCCGCTGGAGTAGAGGTGGCTGTAGAGCACTGAACTGGAAAAGTTGGTATGTAGGAATCCTAATAACTGTCTCTCAACAAAGCTCTGCCAGTGTGAAGACATTTTGGGGGTGGTGTTCCTTGTTAGATAACAAGGGACAGATGGGAAATATGAAACCATTTTTAAAATTATGTTATATACATGAATTGTCACCTTTATGTAGTGCTCCAACCCAATCCACAATTTCTGGTATCCTAATTCTCTTTGGTCATAATTATTCTTTGCCTGAGTTCATGTGTTACCCTCAATGCTATCACTAACCTATTGCTTCATTACTCTCAACGCTACTATTAACCTATTGCTTACTATTTTATTGGAATACAGACTCAGTCTACCAACCTCACCGTTGTACTTTCCTCTTAATCTGCAAGAGTTGGTAAAGAAAGATGGGAATTGAGAAAGAGATAAGATTTAGTCCATGAACCTGATCCTTTGAGATCCCCTCTAATGAGTTAAACCAGAGTCATTAACTCTTTATATCTGTCCTTGTTCTGGTACATCAGAAGATGGCAGCCCATGGATGGAAAGCAATGGACAGATGCACATTCAGTCCCTTGTTCCCATGAATGTACAAAGTTACCTCGAACAAATAGATTTCATAAAGACAATTCAGCTAATCAGATTCCACATGCATTTGACATTAGTAGTCAAGTCCCCCTGGATAACGGGCCAACAAACGGGTTTAAAAGGTTGCTTATAGCTACAATCAGCATACTTCCTGTAGGATTAAAAGTAGATTTTAAAAATCTGATTGCAGAATATGTTGAACTGCTTCCCTGGGCTTTCCTCAATGTTCCCATGCCTTTTTTCATCTGCTTTCTTTTGGAAAGATCTGGTTATAGTTCTTAGCTAATTTGATACATTTTTTTGAGATACAATTTTGAGACCCTTGATATATTTGCCAACTGACTTACAAGAGCTATTGCACTCTGAAAGTATTTAGAAAGCCTGGATACAATTAATATGCTGACAAAATGGCTTGCAGAAAGAAGTTATAGCTTTTGTTAACTCTTTAATCTAGCAGCCGACTAGAACGCCACAATCTGCAATAGTACAGAAGGCAGTCACGTCTTTAGGAAGTCACAATATGTTTGAAAATACTAACTCGGGTCCTGGTCTTAGCACACCTCCAGAAAAAAAAAAAACTACTTCCAAATAAAGAAAGCATACGTTCAAATCAGATAAACTGATCTGATTAAGCTGAGTTGAAAATCAATGTGTGCATGAGGGATACTATACAGTTCGTGACAGGCAACACGAAGCCTAAACTGTGCATTACAATCATATTCTGGCCTTTGTGTCCATTGTGGTATCATGTAGTATGCCTCACTTTAAAGGAACCAGTGTGAAAGAGGTGCCAGTTTTTACAAATTGTTCTTTGAAGTCTTAGCCATCAGCTGTGCCAATGATAAAATCTTAACACTTTATTGGGACTGGAAGCTAATCCAAGATAGTTTCTTCTAATCTGGTGCAAATATTTTGGAATTGTCCCAAAGGTGCTTTTTCCAAAAGGCAACTGGACTTTCTTGTTGTTTTTTTTGAAAATGTTTCTCTTCTCATCCAAGAAGCTTCTTCAGTTCTATTTTCAGTTTATTTCACTCAGAGGTTCTAGGAGGAGGAGTTTTCTGTTTGCTTGTTTGTTCTGTTTATTTAGTTTTTTTAAAAAACTACTATAGATTGTTGATTTTTTCCCCCCAAGTTTTATTTTAAAGATACCTATTGGGCAAATTAAAACATGAAAATCTTGGATTTTTTATTTTTAAGAAGAAATTCATATGCACAGGAAAAACAATTTTGGCTAGCAGCTGAACTCATCACCTATATATTAGTTGAAAATCAAACTCTGCCAGGGATATAGTCATTTTGATTAACAAGTCTTAAAATTTATAGTAAAACAATAAAGGGCCTAGAAGGGCATCTTTTTACTATTGATTATTGAATATTCTAATAACCATACTCATGACTGAATTACTGTTGCTAAAGGAACATCCAGATGTTTCAACATAGGTATTTTAAATGTTTGTCTTCATTTTACTTGAATATTTTAATCAAGTGGTGATCCTGTGTTATAGCAAAATATTTTCCAATTGAATGAATTCCCTTATGTGGAAATCACATATAAACTTACATGTTAAATGTTTAGTGAGGTATGAGACTTTTAAACCCTTCACCATGAAGAAATTTTTTTCTCGGCTCCAAATCAGAGTTCTGCTTATTTTTTTTTAGTATTTTAATCTTTAACTGAATGCACACATATATCTGATAATGCTCCAGTAATATTATCAGTTATTATATTAAAAAATCCTATTTTTCTAAGATGGTTTTAAATACATCCTTCAAGAATTTACTTTTTATAAAACGGATTAAACAAGATTTTGAATATTTTTTAAAAAAATGTGTACTTAATGGTTGTTTGGAAACCTTACAGCGTTTGTAGTTATATTACTGCATATACTTTATGGAGAAAGAAAATAAACTTCTGAACAGATTCCAAAGAACATTTGGAAAATAAAGTTAAAGAAATTTAAATACATTTATCCTTAACTTCATATACTTGTCTGGGATCAGAGCTAATGCTCAGGCCCAGAAAAAGATGCCTTTTTAAAGAAATCTCAACAGTTTACCCACAACCACTGAATCATCTTGTTACATGATCTAAAAGAATAGGAATCCTTAATGTGAACTACTAGAGACTTTACAATTAAGATGCACAAGGGAGGAAAAATACTGTTTTTTTCCTTATATGTATAGATTTAGACTTCCTTGGCCTAAATCTATAAATCATTACTGGCCCATATTAGTATGCATATATTTATTATTTTATCCATTTTGGAATCAACCTTTTGAAATCAAAGAGATAGGACAACCATATCTGGGTTGCAAAAATGTGAGTCAGCACTAAATTGCAACAAAAATGCAGAGAACATTTGCAGAAAAAAGTTTACATGAATTAACTTCTTCCTGTATATCTTTGATCAGCCTTTTCAAGTAAGAAGAAGTATAAAGCAGGCTGGAAGCTCGCTTGAGATGATATAAATTATAACATACTTGAAGAAGAACAGTTTTGGAAAAAGGAAGCTAACGGAATAAATGCAACAAATAGGAAAGAGATGAGAAATGGGGAAAAGAACTCTATTCTTTATCTCACCTTCATTGTTTCCTTTACTTCAAGTCATCCATTCCTGCATTGAGAATTGGCTAGGGAAAGGGGGGGAAATTTAGCAGTAGGCCTTAGAAAATTATTTTAATCCCTCTTTAAGGTAGTAAATTGAAAAATCTAATAACTGACTGCTCTTGATTTATTATCTCAGTGTATTCTGAGTACATGCCAATAAGTGAAAAAAGGTGTCCTAAGTTGAAAGAAAGAAAGGAAAGAACCATTAGTGAGTAAAATGAAATATGGAATATTAATTGAATGCAATCATTGTTGCTATAAGAAACACACTTCTAAAGTATCTAAAAAAGATTTATTTGCAAACATCTTTTTGATTTATTTGCCTACAAACTTACCCAAGGCAAAATACTCTGCAGGGCATTGTTTTTCCTATGGGGACATCTTGTGGCCTGTTTCAGTATTGGAAGAATTAACTATACATGCATGAAAGTGCACTAAACACCTTCTTTTGTAAAAAGGAGGAGAAAAAAGATTTTAGTTTCTACCAAATACCACCTTACAACTATCTATGATATTGTTAATGCAAAGCATGTTAAATTACTATAATTAATGTTCTCATTTATATTGTTGCCTATAGAATTGTGACAGGTTTATCACAAGGAGAAATATCCTTCTACGAACTAAATAGAAAAATTGGTTACTTAGAAAAATACATTAAAAAAAATATATAAAGCAGCTAATTAGTAGATAATAATTGTACTAAAAGCTTTTTGAAAATTGCAAAGACAGACTCTGAAAAAGACCATTGTTGATTTCTTCCTAGAATGCATTTATTTGATTACAAGCTTTAGCCTACATTTAAAGTCTATCTTATAGCACAGTTTTAAATTGTACAAGTGATTTAAAATATCTGCATCTCTTTTAAAATTGCAAGTAAAATATGAAGAAACAATACCTTTAGCTCGAACAGTAAAAACTCTTGATTCAGCTTATGGAATATAGGCATGGCTACAGCAACCTTCCCTAGTTGAATCTCTTGGGATGTGAGGGATTTAAATTAACCTAATTCTGAAACAGCTTGAAAATTGGAGAAATTGAAATCCAATAAATTTGAAGGGACCAACCTCAAGTCTGGGCAAAATGTTCAAAATGCAATTCAGCCACTGTTTGTCCTTAAACCAATAGTCCATCACTCAATGGTTCACATGTTGGACACATTACACTTTCTAAACCATGGTTCACTGATCAATGCACAACTAGGTTCACACACTTTAGCAATAAACCACAATTTATAGAGCACGGAAGTCAAAACCAAGCAAAGCTGTTATGGCTTAGCAGAATACTGGAACCCAGCCAGTCGTTTCCTCTTGTAACAAATTGTTGCTACACAGAAAAAAGGAGAGGGCCATATAAATCACTACAACCTCTTGGAAAAAAACGTAAGTAAATCTGTTTTTTTTCAAGCTCAAAGCTTGGAAGCTTACTTATCTTGTATTTTTTTAAAAAAAATAATAATTTGAACTTTTTACAAAAAGTGCTAGCTATTTAAATGAAATTTCTGCTATTTAAATAATAAAATATTTAGCAGAATCTTAAAATAGAGAACAAGATACATCTGTTTCATGTACTGTCTTAACATTTGTGTTGTCAATGAAAAAAACATGTCCTTACGGAATTATACTAAAAAATAGCTGAACATTGTTTGAAAAAGTGGCTCTTTCATCAAAGGAAGATCAAGGCCAAAAAAGTTAAATCCATCAAAGTGAATGTAAATATTTAAAACCAAGAGTCCATGCATATCTGTTGTTATCCATCTTAATATAAAATAAAGCTTATGATTCAAGTAAGACTTAAATTCCCAACATCATAGAAGGGTTTCTTTCATTCTTTTTGGCAGTTAAAATGCGACAGTGCCACTACTATATATTTTCCATTATGGTTTGATTCAAATCTTCAGACACACATTCATGTTATTAGTAAGTCTACTACATCTTAAACAAAAACTCAAATATTATTTAAAATCTGAATTCAACAATTTGAAATCACATAAGGAATTCAGACATTTCTGTACCAAGTAACAGAGCCATCCTGGGAGGGTAGAGGAAAACTTCACAATTTATCTTCATGTGAAAATTCAAATACAACACATATAGACACAAACACTAATCTTCTGTTGTAAGAATGTTTATTGCCTTTAAAACATTCTAATATGCTGACTGGTGAATGGTACTTCTCATTACCATCAAAACAGTACGCCTTTGAGGCAAAGTAATGCAATTCCACCTTCCAATCATGAAAAACGGCACAGTTTGAAAGAGAAGGCAAATTACCTTCTTTTGAACAGTGTGGAGACTTCTCCAGAGGAGAAAATAACTACGTAAGTACAATTTGCTCAGAACAGCCAAGGCTAAAATGGGTAGCCCAATCCTTCATGCAGTTAGCAGTCTATAGCTTTATTAATTTGGGTTTCATTCAATGTCGTGTCAGATTCAGACAAAGCATGGAAAGTAATATTGTACCATCGTGCTATTTTCAGGTAGAACGCTCCTACGTGGAGTCCATAATCCACTGCCAGCTCCAGCAATATATTCAAAAGGATATTATTTAAAGTGTCAAAGCTAGCAGTTTCAGGCAATGGGGAGGAACTCCTTGTTTAAACATACAGTGAATGCCAGTTGCTTTTAAAGCAACTTTTAAACGTATGTATACATTTTCAGAAAATTTATATCCCCCTGAATAATGGAAATGGGTACTTGAATCAACCATGAACACAGGTTTTTAAAGCCTGTTTCGTGTTACATATAAACAAAGATGGCATGAGGGAAACTCTGGGTGTTTACTGCACATTTTCTTTAGTGCCCTTAAATGTTATATTGAAGTTCAAGGCAAATTAAACTTCAACACTAAGCCTAGCAAATCTGTACTGTAATGAATCTGGATTTCTCAACAGAACAATCCCCTTCTTGTCTGCTGGCTGATCGATCAACATTTGCAGCAAACCTGTCAGACTTACAAAGCCAAGAGCTTCGCCACAGCCAGAGGCCAATGAGAAGTCCCCTTGAGTGACAAAGCCTAAGAGAACTCTGGAGCAGTGAGACACAACATCTGGTAGAGGGTGAGGCCACAATCCCAAAACTAGGTCTTCCTGTATGTCTGCTACTACATTCATGGGTTTCAAGGCACTCTTTTCTGTTACCTTCCCATCATTCGCTTTCTTTCTTCTTCCCTTTCGTTTCGGGAGCTTGTTTTTAAATTGGTCCTTGTGCTTAGGTTCCTGAGGGCCACAAAAATGCTGGTCTTTGTCGAGCTGAAGCAAGTCATCCTTTTCTGGAATGCAAATCATTGTGTGCAATTCAGGATTTCCTTTTCTGAGGAGGGACAAGCTCACCCATACTAGGGCCCTGGGATAACGTTGATTAATACACATTAGGGTATCTTCAGCCAGTTCTTTCTCCTTCATCTTGGAAGCACGATGCTGTCGGTACCGCCTTTTGCCAGATGTAGCATGACACCAAAATGATATTTGCCTTAATAATTTTCTGGTCCTGTTGAAAGGATACAATAGATTATATTTTTCTAGTTTATGAAAAAAAAAGTAAAACATTAAAAACTTTGGAATGGAATGCTCCCAGTTCAGACTCTAACCAGCTACTCAGTCAGGTTTTTCTAGAATAATTTATTCCACGTTTCCACCTTCTCGTTTCATTGTATTTTTCTCCCTCCTAGACATACAAATACATGCACTCTCATGTATAGCATTTATACCCAAATATATTAAATTATTTAAAACCTTGTGGGAGATTGAGTGGCACATAAACTGCACTTAAAACGTAATAAAATGTAAAATGTTTTTCTTTTTCTATACTCCATCAACACTTCTTTCTTTTGATAGAGTGATGCCAATTGGCTACAAAATAATAAAATAAAAGGATGAGCACTCAAGATTATTTAATTCATTGTATGAGATAGTCATAAGAGCTGTGGTGGTGCGGTGGTTAGAATGCAGTATTGCAGGCTAACTCTACCCACCTACCAAGAGTTTGATTCTGATCGGTTCAAAGTTGACTCAGCCTTCCCTACTTCCAAGGTCGGTAAAATGCGGACCCAGATTGTTGGGGAAAATATGTTGACATTGTAAACTGCTCAGAGAGTGCTGTGGTGTAAAGCACTATGGAGCAGTATATAAGTCTAAGTGCTGTTGCTCTTCATAAAAGATTGTTACAACATTACTTCTGAACTTTCTAAGTTTGCATATGTGTGAACTGTATTTACTTTGACTTCAGAATTTGTTCAAAGTTTAAAATATTTCATTGATTTTTTTTAACTTGCTGAGACCTATTGTTAACTAAACCAAGACTTATGAATTACCATATTTTTCGGAGTATAAGACGCTCTGGAGTATAAGATGCACCTATCTTTTTTTGGGAGGAAAACAATAGAAAAAAAATCTGCCTCTGCCTCTGCCTCCCAGCAATTTGTTTTGTTGCAGCAAACAGCAAACAGACTGCTTTAGTTTCATTTTCATCACAGCCCAAGAAAAAAAATTAGCACAAGAAAAAAAATTAGCACAAGAAAAAAAAATCTGCCTCCCAGCAATTTGCCTCCTTGCAGCAAGAGGCCTGCGGCAATAGGCAATTGCAATCCCTGCAGACTGAAACAGCTGAGAGTCAGGAGGCCAATCCAACCGACAATCAACTGCTTGTGCTAATCAGGCTGTGCTGAAGCTGAAACGGGCTGCTTGCTGTTTGTTCTCTGCTGGGAGGCAGAGGCCAAAGGGTCGGGGCCAGTGGGTGGGCAGGGCTACATTTGGTGTATACGACACATCCAAATTTTCACCCTCCTTTTGGGGGGGGGGAGTGCATTTTATACTCTGAAAAATATGGTAATTTAATTGTCTGGGTTTATTCAGGACCAGGGAGAGTGGTTTCACCCTGAGGTTCAGAAGCTCACTAGAAGTTTTTGGGCCACTTACTCTTAGTCTAACTATCTCATAAGATGGTTGTTGTGTGGGAAATGAAGAAAGGACACTATGTACCATCTTGAACTCTTGAAGGAAATGTAAAATATAACTACTACTATATTATTATGGTTGGTTGTACAGTCAGCCAGATGTTTAGACTGGAGCTGGCATTATTACCCACCTATCATGTCCTTCCCAAGGACCTAGGATAGGAAGATGTTCTGGTTTGATGGTGTTAAAGGTATTATTGCAGGATTATTATTACTAATTATTATTAACAGATCAACATATAGTCTGGGTTCACACAATATGCTGGGAAAAATATCATTAATCTCTGGATCAATGTCTAGAGCGAATCCTTTGTGATGTTGGGCCCTTCCCTCCACCAACCTCCAGCTGCACATCACCCTAAGGGGCTTAGAGGTGGCAAATGTGGGAAAGGCAGGGCTCTATGTGACCTGCATGTTGTTTTCCTCTGTACTATACTAACATACACGGTAAATGACAAAATAATATTATATACTTTTTGCACAAATGAAGTTCACATTTCTAACTATGTGTTTGAATTTAGTAAACCGAATGGGTGCAAGTTTGGCATGCTCAACCTTTAAAATATCTCAGGAGTAGCAAAGAGTATGTAGTTTTTGCTGCTGATATTCCATCCTAAGGTATTTTTCAACGGTTGTACTGTATTGACAACATTTTAAAACCAGTTCCTGTAATTCAAACAACTGAAGAAAAATCAGTAAGCAGAAAGATCTACCTTGGCTAAAGTGAAAATTCTGTATCCTTAAGATGATGATTTGCTCTATATCTAGTTTTTCTTTCAAGACAAATGCAATGCAGGGATTCACATTGCTTGTAAGTTAATTACCCATGAGTGGTTGACAAGGCACACATTTGTTTTACATACCTGAGAATACAGAAGGCCTGACTTGAAATGACCTCATCTGTTTTGCATGGATCTATTACCTTTTCCTCATTTTCCATCTGCATAATTTGACAGCTGGTATCTATCTGCTGGTCTGCTTTGCTTGTTGGCGCATCTACCGTACTTGTTGTAGAGCTGGAACCACCAAGGACATGTTCTTCAGACACACAATCTTCCCTGTCCAAAGCTGATATATGCGTGGACTTCATATGGACTTCGTATCTCGTCTCCCAATCCTGTGTGAGTTTATCCCATGGACAGAGGAATGGAGCCAACGTCCCATGTTTAATATAATTGACTCTTTTTGCAGGAGGCCGCCTATGATAAAAAAATATTTTCTATTTAGCAGCAAAGCCCATAATACAGTATGAGATTATTTATTCCTACAAAAGCATATTTTAAAAATTGTTTTCCTTCTCAGTTACATATTGAGCTGCAAGATACATGTTTGCATCAGGGGTGAAATGCTCCCAGATCGGACTGGATTGCCTGATCCGGTAGTGATTTTTCCCTGTGGTTCGGCAATCCGGTAGCGATCGCTGCCCGGGTGTCATTACTTCCTGGTTTTAACCAAGCAATGTTTTTTTTACCTTCTGTGCATGTGCAGGTTTTGCGCAGTGAAAGTGAAGTGCCCGTGCGTGCATGGCGCATGTGCTTCCGAACCGGTATGGAAGATAAGTATATTTCATCCCTGGTTTGCATGTATATCAGATCATATAAAATAATTGTTCATGTCCATGCAGATACCTGATCAAATCAGAAGCTTTATTAACACTGGACATTTTTCAACGTATCTTAGTTGTGTGATGAACAGTGAGACTTCATTTTCCCATCACTGAGCTGGCTTTCACGTTACAATACTTCCAATTCATGTTAATATACTTCCAGAATGAATTCACTCCTTACTACTACGGCTCATTCTAAATCATCTCTGATCCCAACAGCTGCTGAATCTAGATGTCCTGGCGCAAAAATATCTATGGCTCTATCATAAATATATAGAGATAAACTCTCAAGTGGCTACTTTACACACTCAAATAAATTCTGCAAATATAAAAGGAATTATGTCCGCATCATATGGTTCTCAACAGACTACTTCTAAAAATCCCCAAATAGCTTCAAGGGTGGGCTTCCGTGCACTCACAAACTAGGAAAAAATTGAATTGCAGCTTATTGCAAATGAGCATATTTTAGACACTAAAGAGCCTGGTGGCGCAGCAGACTAGAGCTGTTAAGTAGCACCAGCTGCCTGCAATTACTGCAAGTTCAAATCTCACCAGGCTCAAGGTTGACTCAGCCTTCCATCCTTTCAAGGTAGGTAAAATGAGGACCCGGATTGTGGGGGCAATAAGCTGACTTTGTATAAAAAAGAACACCGCTTAGGGGCCCCCGAAAGCCCTACTAAGCAGGTATATACAAAAGTATGAAGGCTATTGCTTAATGCATTGTAAGGCGCCCTGAGTCTCCGGACAAGGGCGTCATATAAATCGAACCAATAAATAATTTCCTAATAAATGTAATCACAATACCACCCATAATATAACTCTGGGTTTTATTTAATTGACCAAACTAAGTAATAATTTTAATTAGCAATTTTATGATGTTTGTATGTCTATAGTCTTCTTGGTTGTACACCGCCTTGAGTCCTACAGGAGAAAGGCGGTATAGAAATATAATAAATAAATAAATAATATAATATGCCTGTCTACATTTATTTTATCTTTACTCCCTTTAGGGATCTTTATTTGGAAGGGAAAAAAGTATAAACATCACCATCATTCCTCCAGTGCACACAAAGTAATAAAATGCTGCTGCATATCGCGGGACTGGATTTGTTGATCCCGACATCTCAGTGAGATGTTTACCTTTTAAACTTCTCAAGGAGATTCTCCTCTAGTTCTCTTGCAAACTGGCTACCAGCAGGACAGTCTGGATAATCATGAGGAATATGGGGTGTCCCCTTATACAGGGAGTGCTTCAAAGCTTCTTGTAAGCCACCGACTCTTGCACCTTGATATATCTACAAGGCAAGACAATGACATGGTCTTTGATACTGGTAAGATAAAAAATTATTCTCATTCAGTTTATATGGTGTCAACAAAATGCCTTCCCTTTTGATTTTCTTACCTAGCGTATTTTTCGGAGTATAAGATGCATCTTTTTCCCCCCAAAAAGAGGGTGAAAATCTGGGTGTGTCTTATACTCCGAATGTATAAGTTACCCAATATTTTTCTATGGAAAAAGGAGCATAACCTTTTTCAGGAGCTCTGGTGGCTCAGTTAGACTAAAGCAGTGTCATTAACTGTTATTAAGATCAGCTGCCTGCAATTACTGCAAGTTCAAATCCCACCAGGCTCAAGGTTGACTCAGCCTTCCATCCTTTCTAAGGTAGGTAAAATGAGGACCCAGATTGTGGGAGCAATAAGCTGACTTTGTATAAAATATACAAAAGTATGAAGGCTATTGCTTAATGCATTGAAAGCCGCCCTGAGTCTCCAGAGAAGGGCGGCATATAAATCAATTTTTTAAAAAAACAAACCCTGATTCAAGGAAATAAATACATGCACGAATGCAAGCTAGACTGTACTTTCTTTTGTTTTCACAACAAAATTGGAAAAGAAGTTACACTCATATATAAAAGTATATATAGAACTTTCAACGGAAAATATAAAGGAAACTCTTCGTCAAGCATCCTGAGTTTATATAATACATAATCTATGTTAATTTCTCCTTATTTCACTTTGAAACATCACTTACAAAAGGCAGCCAGAAGGCCATGCCCCAACCTTTGGGCAGATAAATATCCCAGCCACTTCCCCATCCCAATCGATCATCTCCAAGCAATTTTCCAGGCTGTTGAACCAGAAGTATAGGAATCTTGGATTCTCGCAGACCCAAATCAAGATGTGATCCTGGTACCAAAAGTTTACTTCTCAGATGATTCAAATCCTTGGGACAAAAAAGGAGGACAAAGTGCTGTGAAGTTTGGATTAAATGATATTTCAAAAATAAGTCAGAGCTAGTTATGGTGAGCTGTATATCAGGGGCCATTAGCCAGGCTGCAGGAACCAGGCTGCTGAAGTGGCAGGCGAGCACACAAATCTTCATTTGCCTCTGGCCTTCCTTGCAATTTCTTAAGAGATACTGAATATCATAGATACCCCTATGAGATGCTGAAGTTAAAGCAAAGCCAATTTCAGAACTTGGGGCAGAAAAATAAAGCAGAACTGTATTTTCTGGGAACCGATACTGGTCAGCAGCTACATTGTATGAAAATAAAATCAGCATGTGGCTAAAAACAGGGCACTCACAAATGTTTTTATGCTGGTTTGGCTGAAGCAGCCTTCCCCAACCTTCTTGTGATATGTTGAGAACTACAACTCCCAGAATTACACAGTGTAGTTAGTACAGATAGTCCTCAATTTACCACCTTTCATTTAGTGACCGTACAAAGTTATGACGACATCAATGAAAGTGACTTATGAACATTTGGCACACTTTTACCACCATTGCAGCATCTCATGATCACAACATCAAAATTCAAATGCTTGGCAACTGACTCCTATTTATGACGGTTGCAGTGTCCTGGGGTCATGTGATCACCTTTTGTGACCTTCTGACAAGCAAAATCAATGGGGAAGCCAGATTCACTTAACAAGCGTGTTACTAACTGAACAACTGCAGTGATTCACTTAACAATGGGGTCAAGAAAGGACCTATAATGGGAAAAATCATTTAACAAATGTCTCACTTAAGAACAGAAATGTTGGGCTCATTTGTGGTCATAGGTTGAGGACTACCTGTACGAGGACTGCAAAATATAAATGAATGAGAGACAAAGGGAACAAAACACTGCAAATGTATGGTTGGAATGTAGTTGCCATCCATGGCAGTCCTCCAATGAATATAACTGTCCTTTGTCATATGCAATTTTCATGTTAACATAAACATAGAGGGGAGAACATGAGATGTTGTAGCTCAGCAGGGAGGGGTCTGGTTATCTGTACTGCCTAGATGTCCTATATGTATTTTTTTTTAAAATTTGATTTATATGCTGCCCTTCTCCGGAGACTCAGGGCGGCTTACAATGCGCTAAGCAATAGCCTTCATACTTTTGTATATTTATACAAAGTCAGCTTATTGCCCCCACAAACTGGGTCCTCAATTTACCTACCTTAGAAAGGATGGAAGGCTGAGTCAACCTTGAGCCTTGGTGAGATTCAAACCTGCAATAATTGCAGGCAGCTGATGTTAATAAAAGGGTGCTTTAGACCACTGTACTATCCAAGGCTCTTATTTGTAATAATTCTTATTTGTAAATAATTTGTATTATTTGTATTCGCAGAGGCAAGACAGAAGGAATGTAATTTTTTTGTTTAAATGAGCAGAAATAGTTCTTGTTGATGGAGGTTAACCAACTGATTAGAGGATCAGCATAATTTTGAAAGGATATCATCCTATAACTTAGTAAAACACCCTCCGCAACATGTAAAATACAACAGAAACTTTTGATTTGTAAGCATGTTACTAGACATTGCAGGTATCAATCAGTATTTAATGTTGTGGAAGATAGAAAAAGACCCACAGAAAGTGGGACAATGTGCAAATTGAACCAAGCCATGTCACACATGAATGGCATTATAACAACTTCGGTGTGTTTCCCACCTAAAAACAGACTCACATAGGATTTTAGGAGCTAAAGAAACCACAAGTTCATTCACCCAAGGAAAGCTTGTGGATCAGGCAAGATTCTTAGTGTAATTTTTTTTTCAATCCAAGTTCAATGATCTATTACAGCAACACCCCTGGACATAAATGCAAATGGCCTAGGAAAAAATTCAGCTTATAATTTTTTGCATAAACATAGAGATTTAGGAATGGGGTTTGTTAATATAGTGAAAACTACCTGTTCTGACATTTTATGGTCTGTGACACTCTTACGGACATTGGAGTCCCAAAGAAAGCTCTGAGCACATTCTTCAGATACACCTTCTAACATCAGTTGTTTAACTTTATCTTCTAAGAGAAAAGATAAAAAAGAAAATTTTGTCATCGTGGAAAGGCTACCATTATATTGTACAAGAAGGGTATTCAAATTAGTTAGTAGCTGGGAGAAATAATTCTAATATATGTATTTCTACAAGATTCCTCATTAATATATTCCTCATTAATTCCACAAAAACTTTTCAGGATTCTGTAGAACTGACATCTTAATTACCATGCACTCTAAAGTTGGAATGTATTTTACATAATGCTTTTAATTGCAGCTATAAAATGGGAAATTGTGACTTAAGTTTTAGTTTTATCCAGTAAAGCACTGCCTCTTTGGCCTTCAACATTTAAGAGATGAGGACTCTGCAATTTTCCTAATTGCATAGTCAAATTGAATACTCTGTCATTAAGAGAATTTTTAAACACTTCAACTGTGATTTACAGATACTCAGAAGTTGTGTGCAAAATCCAACCTTGCAAGCACTCTTTAGATTAGATTCAGTAGATTGTGAGGATGCTGTAATACCTTAATTTCAGCAAATAATTTGACAAAATACTGCGCAAAATTAGAATGAGCAAACTACCGTATTTTTCGGAGTATAAGACGCACCTTAGTTTTCAGGGAGGAAAATAAGAAAAAAGCTGATTGACAGGTGGATCAGCCTCCTGGAATACCCGCAATCAGCTGTTTCCAGAGGTGAATTTTAGCAACAGGTTCCTTGGTTGTGAGCTCTGTGCCTTGCTTTTTTTTCTGCCTCTGAAAGCCTCCAAAACAGAGCTTCAGAAAAAAAGCCTCTAAAACTCTGTTTGGGGGCTTCTTTTCTGAAGCTCTGTTTGGGGGCTTCTTTTCTGAAGCTCTGTTTAGGAGCTTCTTTCTGAAACTTCGTTTCTGAAACCTCAATTTGAGAAGCTGGGTGGGGCTACATTCGGAGTATAAGACGCACCCAGATTTTCACCCTCTTTTTTTGGGGAAAAAAGTGCGTCTTATACTCCAAAAAACATGGTAGTTTGATATGGGCTCGGGTGCATGACAATTGAAGAGATACAAAGAAGAGTCAAAAATCAGGCTCAAGAAGAGCTCAATGCAATGTGGCTGTGAGTCAGGTTCCTGTATTTTTATTTTGGAGAGGGAGATGGACAAAATGCTTACCAGAATTAGAGCTGATACAAACAAAGTGGGATAGTTAGTACTCCAGAAGGAACAAATAAAATTTAAAATAATCTTGGTGATTAGAGAAACAGACTGAAATACAGGTAACCCTTGACTTACAACCAGTCGCTAATTATGAAGTTATGACCTACCTGAAAAGGGGGACTTGCAACTTGGATCCGAATTTCTGATGGCTGCAGTCTTACCCATGGTCATTTGACCACACTTCAGAAATTTGGCAACAGAGCCACAGTTAAAGTTGTTTACAGTGTCCCATGGTCATGCAACCATGTTTTACAACAGTTTTGCCAGAAATTGTCACTTTCAGTTTTTGGCAAAACCATACCAAAGCAAACCATGGGTTCGTTTAATGAACATCACAAGAACACTCATAAAATGATTGTTACAACTGTAATGGGCAAGCCCCATTACTGTCGTAACTTGAGGACTACCTGTAATGGATGATAGAGCCAAACACCAAGTGTTTACTTAGGAAAGAAAAATCAAATGCACAAGTCTAAGACTGCTGATGCTTGGTTTGATAATGTCACTTGTGAAAAATTTTTTGGAATAGTGGTTAATGAACGATGATTGGATAACAAAGTAAGTTGCAAAAAGAGCAAATTCTAATGTAGGCCGCAGTCATAGGAGTACAATTTCTAATTCTTGAAAGTGAGATTCATAATTTATTTGACATTGGTTAGGACCCACCTCAAGTACTGTGTCCAGTTCTGGGCACCATAGTTTAAAAAAGATTCAGACAAACTGGAATAGATTCAAAGAATAGTAATTCAGATGATTTGGAGACTAGAAACGAAGTGCTCTAAATAAAAGATTGAAGGAACCAGGAATGACAAAACTGAAGAGGGCTCTGCTAGAATTTTTAATACCCAAAATGGTATCATGAAGATGCCAAGGGTCTGTTGTTTTATCATTTTACAAGAAAGAAAATGGAATAATAGTTTAAGATCAACTAAGTTGGGTAACACAGGGCCTGCTGCAGCCTTGCTGAGGTCTCAAATCAGACAGCTAATACGTGGCAGCAAAAGGCAAGATTTTCCTAGTGCTTTTGTCTTAAACAATAAATAGGTAACCAAGCTCTCCAATTTATACCCTCAAATTTCCTCCACCCAGACTCAAATCCATTATAATCTGACCGTTCTGATAGTCTGATTTGGGAATTTTTTTTAAAAAAAGTAGAAATGGTAACTGTTTGCCTTTTAGAGGGTTCCCTCCTTCTCACACTTAAAAACCTGAAAACCCCTAAAAACAGGTGAAAATGTTCTGCCCTTCTAGCTGGATGGGGGAACAAATTGCAGGTTTCAAGTTTAAAAAGTTTGTGATCCAAGATGTAAGAAAACTGATTCCAGTAGAATGTTAGGGGAAAAAAGCTTCTGAACTATTAAGAGCAGTTTCACATTGTAAACCAAGATTTCTCAAGCTTGCAATTTTAAGACGTGTGGAATTCAACTCCCAGAATTCCCCAGCCAGCATGCTGGAAAGGTAGGTTGCATGATTTTTAATACAACCTAGACTGCCATCGAGTTGGGATCGTCAGCTATTCCTGCACTGAGCAGACGGCTGGACATGATAGCCTTAATGGTTCCTTCAATTTTTATGATTGCATTGCAATTTTCACTGTATTATTGGGTTTGATTATCAATTACCTATATCAAGTAATGTAGATACCTTTAGGAAAACAAATGGCAAAATGCAGAAGCGCTACTAAAAAACCATGAGATACTGGGAGCAAGTAAATGGATAAAAGTGAACTCACAATCTTAAAAATCCAATTCCAAGCTGCAACTTGCAATTATCAGCCTATGATTATTACTCCAATTATAAAAAGAAAAAGTTTCAACAGCGAAGCAAGCAGTGTCTGCCAGGGACTCTTAAGACTTCTCTTAAAATCTCTATTTCTGGAATAATTTAAACAGATAGAAACAAAGAATTATTATCTTGGGTGATGGCACCTGTTGGCCTCGCCAGGATTCGAACCTGGATCATCTGTATCGTTTAACAGAGGCTTCCATTGAGCACAAGACCAGTTTGGTGCCACGCCCCTTCCTCACCGCTCTATTCTCTACATAATGCTTATTGGCCTGGACACATTGAATTCCAAGTCTTAAGATGTCCCATAGCAATTTTTAAAAACACATAAACTTAACCTGATATAATATAGGTTTGGTTTTGTTCCATTATGGACATGATACGTTACCTTGGTATTTTGCTGGATTTGGCATGGCTTTCGATCTCTTTTTTGGTAAATTCACTCGAGGATCCCCGACAGTCAAACCCAGTACAGTACCTGATGGAATGTCTGAGGAAGCTAAACCTTAAAACATACAAAACAGGTGAAACTTTAAAAATAAACTTTTGTCAACTTTACATTACATAGATTGTACCTAGCAAAAGATGAAGAACAGATAAGTCACTTTCTCTTTGCTGTGAGATTGACGATTTTTTTCCAAAATTAAACCCAGAATAGTAATCCCAATTATTCTGCAGTTCAATTATTTCAAAAGAGAGGCTCAATCCCAGCAATAGAGTGGCTTAAAGTGTAGGCGGCTTTTGATTCGAGAAATCAGTTCATAATCTAGGAATCCCTCTAAATTCACAGTTCCTGCTGTCAGCTTTGGAAGCCTTATTAGGCCGGAAGCTTCCATGCTGCCACCTTCTCACGTGTGGGAAAATAGGAAGGAGGATTTAGTAGAGGGATTATCTTTAGGCAAAATAGCATTCTTCCTTTCGGTCAAGGTCAGGCCAATCCTGCATCTTCAGAAGGAGTAGTTGGGAGTGCTAATTCAAGATGGGACAGATGGTGATTGGAGCATGTGATCGACTGATGAGTGAGGGGATGGTTTTGGGGGGTTTGATTTGCTGAGGGAAAACACGGAACTATCAGATTCAGGTTTTCCTAGATGTGCCAGTATACCTACTCTAATAAATAGAACTTCGAGAAAATGCTTGCTTCAGAGTTTTTAATTGGAGTTGGGGTTTTTCTGGAACGCTGACATCTGCCTTAAATCACAGATGTAGCTAGGATGGCCTTTGCACAGCTTTATCTTAGACCTCAGGTTTTTCTCAATCATGAGATCTTGCTCCTTGCCACTTATGTTTTAGCCATCTCGTGTTGACTGCTATAATGCACACCACATGGAGCTATCTTAATAATGTTAGGAGTCACTAATGGCTTCACCCACAGAAAGAAAGCATAAGGAATACTATTAGACTTTACCTTGCATTGTTTCAAAGTTGGACTCTTGACGATGATGGCGAGATACCCAATCAGGATTTTTGCAATTTTCTACCCACCAACTGTTGATTTCAGGATCTGTAGGATCCAGGTCCTAGTGATCAGAAGAATAGTGCTCAGAGGAATAATATAGAAAATATAATCAGCTAATAAAGTTAGTTCCTCTCTCTGATACAAAGAGCTAGGAAGCATATGAGTATATGAGCAGAAGTACTGGTCTGGCCATATCGCATTACAAAATCCATGGGCCTTTATCATGCCCATGATAAAGGAAAGCAATAAATATTCACTTTCCAAGTTATAAAAAAAAAATGTGATACTGAAAAAAGTCCTTTGAACCTGAAATGCAGATTTTAAATAGAAACTTTAGAGCATTGTTTCTTAATCTTGGCAGTTTGAAGCTGTGCAGACTTAAACTCTCAGAATTCCCCAGCCAGCAATTCCCCTGGCTAGGAAATCTTAGAAGTTGAAATCATTTTCAAGCTGTGAAGGTTGAAAAACAGTGGTCAAGAGTTCACCGTGTTATACAATGCATTATCCTCTATCTGACAGTGGGTCTCAACCTTCCTAATGCCGCGACCCTTTAATACAGTTCCTCATGTTGTGGTGACCCCCAACCATAAAATTATTCCTAAAACTATTGAAAATATCTGTTTTCGAATGGTTTTAGGCGACTCCTGTGAAAGGGTCGTTCGACCCCCAAAGGGGTCCCGACCCACTGGTTGAGAACCACTGCTCTACCAGAAGCATGACAGATAATCTGAAATAACATAGAGCTCTTGAGACAATTTGTGAAGGCTTGCGTTTCTGTAATACAACAATTATAATTAGGGATATACAATGCTGAATTGTAGCATTTGACTATCATAACTGAATAGTATCTTGAACACAAAAGAAAAAAAACTACTGAAATTACTGATTTACTTACTGTATGAACAAATGCAACTTTGAGTGCCTCTGTAAGGACGCAATGTGAGAGGGGACCTATCAAACGATATCGGAGAATCTCCATTGTCAAGTCACTGAAAGAGGTAAGAAATCTATGTAGCTGTTAAGGCAATTTAAATAGCTTAAATTGGCAAACAGTCATGAAAAGTTAGCCATGATCTACATCTACCTTATGGTAATTCCAGTAGTTTGTGATGACCAGCAATATGGTTGGTTTGGATCTCTGGTTCCATCACCAATAATCTTTTTCACTGGGACAACTGTTTCTCCTGCTTTATCTTTCCTTTTTCGTTTTTGGCCAACATGTTCAGGAATGTTCATTTTATCTTCCACTTGTGAAAAAGTAACCACTGGTTCAGGCTTACAGGTTTCCAGAGACTCAGAACACTGGAAGACTGATTTTAATTCAGCAAGAATGCCCTACAGAGAAGCAGGGGAAAAAGGACTTATAAATCTGAGAACCACCTTTAATGTATCTCTTCCAGAAAAACAATACTATCCTATGAACTGGAAGGAATGGAATGGAATGGTTACAAGTGAAAGACCTACAGTACATACAGACTTCATTCTCAGAATTCTTATTTAGCCTACCACCCATGTTTCCAAAAGGCATTAGTTGATACCTGACAATAAAACACCTTTTTAAAAAACCTGCAGCAATATTACACCCAAAGAGAAAAATGACATTGCATTTGTTTTTCTCCCTGATTATTTCAGAAGGGATTATAGTTCAGTAGGGTAAAATCTGCTCTGCAACCATGATTTTTTTGTCAGCTGGTGCCATGTTTTTCTGGTCTTACTCTTCATATTTATCCCCAAAAGAAGAACAGATGTTTTGGTATGCAATTACGGTATCTACTATCCATCGTTATACATGGATAACTTGATTCTATCACATGCCTCAGGCTCAAAGAACACAACTTTTTCAGTCCTCATTACTTGCTTAACAGGGATCTAGTAATTGCAGAATTGATCTGTCCTCTTAAGACATGAAATGGGGGGAGAGGGTGGAGGCAAAAAAGATAAATGTTATACAAGGTCTCATCATATTTCTGAGACAATAAACTCTTTTGAGTGACCTCCAAAAAATGTCTATCATGACCAGTATTAAGCCTTGCTTAGCTATTTGTAATGTCATATATCCAAATGACCACCGAAAGATCTGATAGGATTCCCTTAGGAACATCCAAGTTAACCAAAGATGGGCAGTCAAATGCACCAGCCAATAGGTGAAACGTAAGACTGTCTACATTTTTGGGGAGTTTTTAGCAACCAGAACAGATACTACTGGGCTGGATCGCAAATACCCTGACCTGGTATAAGGCAACTTCCAGTGAAACTATCCAAATGGCAAAGTAGAAAGTAAAACTGTCCCCCTCGCAATATAAGCATGTGACATTCTCTTCACTGGTTGTAACATGAACCTCTGAAGGAAAAAAAATTAATCAGTCTTCCACTCAGAGGGAGGGCTAATAGCAAATTAATTAAACGAAGCAGCCCAAAGCATTACATATTTGTAATATTTCACCCAAGAATAACATGGTGAGTTTTGTACCTGCTTAAAAGCTGGGTGTGTCCATATCCACAGTTGCCTGTTTTCAGAAGTCTCACCAGACCCATGTCTGGGTTTCCAAAGGAAAGTAATTGGACCAAGAGTATCCTGAGGATATCGGTCCTTTTGGTATAACACAAGGGAACCTTGACGCTTTCCAGATAGGCAAGAAATAGCTGCAAATGTCGGCCCTGAAAAAGGAGACATCAAGTAAGCACACTTCAAAATAATGTTTTAAGCACTGCAGACTATCTAGATTCAAATGATCATCTCAAACTATCCCTTGAAAGTTCAAATGCATGATAAAGGAGGGCCAGGGGAGAACATGAATACAACATGTGGAGTTGTTTTCCCCTCCCCTCCACCCCCTTTTTTATAGACTCTACTTCTGTTCAAATTACTTTTGAAGAGACGAAGGAGTCATGGGGAATGGGAATAAAAGTGTTTGAGAGGGGTTTTCCCCCTCTTTTTCTACAGTTATATTAGTAAATAGTTATTTTCTTAACCGTTTAGCTATTTTCTTGTACTAACGATTGGGAATAAGGATAAATACCAGAATGCATAGGGCTATAGAAAATCTGCTGAGCTCTTCCTTAGTAACAATATTCAGACAAACCAGGCTGCTAAATTCTTGAAGATAGCAATAGCAATAGCACTTAAGATTTATATACCGCTTCAGTGCTTTTACAAGCCCTCTCTAAGCAGTTTACAGAGTCAGATATCCTTTATGATAGGTTTTTAATAGTTTGAAGAAACTATCACCTGTGTCTACATTGCACATTCGAGCAAGGGCTGTTAAAAGTGTCTCCTCTTTTCCAATCAACTCCAGACAACAGTAGTATGATAAATCCTGATACAAAAGAAAAAGTGGAAGGGAATTAATTGCATTTGGAGGCGAGACATCCCAAGAAAATTCCTCCAATCTCCTACTGCAAGCAGTCAAGTTTATTGCCTTTATTAATTTATTATTGATTAATCTGAAGAAATACAGCTTAATGTCCTTATCAGGAAGTTGGACTAATGAGATTCAGATGAGATGATTAAGTCTGAAGAATTGCTGCAAATATGATGTTTCAAGCTATTTTACAAGTTGTACAAAGGCCAAATGTTAATTGAGTTGCTTTGGCTCTATGAGAATAAAACATTGTTTTTTAAATATAGGTAGTTCTTATGACTGTAATTGAGCCCAGAATTACAGTCATATGTCATGCCAATCGTTAAGGGGGTCAGCACATGACCAACCTGACTTTACCGTTTTTTTACTATTATTGCTAAGCAAATCACCATTGTCATTAAGCAAACTCATTGTCTGGAATGGACTTTTTTATTTGCCTGAAACCAGAAGTAAATGCTGCTTTCCAGGAAAAAAACATCATAAATTGTGGCCATGTGACCAAAGAATTGGCAAACAGTCATAAATGCAGGCAAGTTGCAGAGTGCCCAAAATGTGATCATGTGATTGCAGGCTGGGAGAGGAGGCTGTCATAATTTTGAATCCAGATTGTAAGTACCTCTTTTTTTAGTCCATTTTACTTTTAAATGTTCACTAAGTGACCCGTCATAGATTGAGAACTATCTGTATTGAAAATTCTATATTCAATATGAATGAAGACCTGAAAAAACCAGTGGTACATAGAATTTCTCAGATATAGACCAGCCTACTTCAGTTTTTTTCTTGCCCAACAGGTACAGCTGACTATGGCAAAGAAAGAACCCAAGGAATGCCAGTTTTCTATAAGAGCAAACGGATTACCTAACTAAGAACGGATACATTCATGGTACCTGAAGGAGGCAATGTTGTGTCATGGCTCGGTAACAGGCTCTATAACTCTTCATTGTGGGCTTGTCTCCTAAGCAGTATCCCCATTTCTTCACCATGTGAAACCGCTTGGCGTGCCAGATGTGTGTTTCCAACCAAATGTTCTTCTTCTGCCTGCGGTTGAACTCCAGCACCAAGTTTGTATGGCGGCGCCTGGCTTTACGGCACTTGCTCTTTGGAAGTGCTTTTTTCTGATGTTCAGGTTTCTCTGCCTATGTTGTTGAAGCAAGGGATAATATCATTCACTGCACTGTTTATTAAATTCAAATAACTTGTGAATTGTGATCTGGGAAGGAACGGGAAGAAGACATAGTGACCCAAAAGGATTATCTTGGGGGGGAAAGTCTCAAGAATCACCAGCAAAAAATAAGGGTGGGAGATGGGGGGAATATCCGAATATTTCACAGAGGCCTGTCATATTGGGGTTAGGAATTCTGTAATTTTTTAAAAAATCCATATTTTCTTCTAAACACAACCTTTGGAAACCTGGATGATTCTATATATCAAGAAATCAACTTTCAGAATTCTAAACATGGCCATGTTGGCTGGAGAATGCTAGAGATTGAAGTCCTGTATATGTGGAGGACATCTGGATCAATGCTTATAACACTTGGCAGCTTTAAGCTGTGAGGATTTCAACTCCCAGAATTCCCTAGCCAGATTGCTAATGTGCACAGGCTACCTAGTATGCAAAGTATTAAAAAAGCTAAAGTGGGTAAGTAAGAAAAAGAAACTCACTTCTATTCTGGCAAGTTCACGGAGTCGTCGTGGCAAACGTTTAACATTATGGCTCATAGCTCGCCTCCTCATATGTCTAGGCAACGACTGAAACACCAAAGTATTGGATGACTTCTGTTTAACAGCCTTCAACATAGCCTTGATCTCAGCAGCTCGAGCTTGCACAAAAGGAGACACTGGAAAAGGATATTTTGCTTAAAAATGCAGTTTGACAAAGAGGCAGTATTCTGTATTCTGAAGCAGATTTTCCAAAGAAAAATGATCCTCTGACCTGCCTATTACTTCATCTTTACTTCTTTTTTGGTTATTTACAATTTAACAACGCTGATTTAAGCACCTGCTAATTCAATGCCAATGTTTGCTTATGCTTTGGGGAAAAAATTGCTATTTGCATAATCTAAGAATCAGTTTACTGAAGAATATAGAATCCAGCAAACTACATTGTTTTGTCAAAATTAGAAACAAAACTTCCAATATTTTTCTTGTGGCCCTCCTAAGGATGAGCTCAAGGTTTGCTCCAGGTAATTTTAGGAAAGGTCTACAGATAGACCTTTCCTAAAGGAAGGTCTACAGATAAAGTACAGCAGGGGAGTGGAGAAAAACTTCATAGCAAAATCTAAGATCAGTTCAGACCAGATTAAATATGACTGTTCTTGCCTGCTTCATAGCATCTAAATGTAGCATTTCACAGATGGTTGGATACTCACCTGTTATGCATTTTGGCATTTCATGGGAAACCTTTTGATAGAAGCCTTGTTGTGGAGTTTCAAAATGCATCTCTGTTGATAAATCAGGGGAAAGTTTTATATTATAAAATGATTAAAACATAAGGAGCGTACATAAAAAGTTAGCGGCAAATGTCTATTTGATAAATTAAGTATATAAAATATATAATCTGTCATTTTCTTAAAAAGTTTGAGATTATTTATACTTCAGTGTGTTGCCACACTATAGAATATATCTGTATGGTAGTACCCTTTACATGTAAATTATGTTTATCAGTACTGATCAAACAGATTCTGTAAATAGTATTCATACCAAGAATAACTATTAGGCCCAGATATGGTGTAGTAACTATTAGAACCAGTTTGGAGTAGTGGTTATTGTACCAGTCTAGAAATTGGGAGACTGTGTGTTCTAGCTCTACCTTAGGCCCAAAGCCATCTGGGTGACCTTGGACCAGTCACTTTCTCTAACCTTCAAGCAATGACAAACCACTTCCAAATTTTGACTGATCTAAAAGGCTAAGCAGGATTGGATTGGATAAGTACTTAGATGAGAGACCTCCTAAATTATTCTAAGGTTGTAGACTGGGCTGGAAACAAACAAACAAAATATATTGGAAGGAGACAATGGCAAATCACTAGAAACCACAAGACCATGAGTTCCAGTCCGCCCTTACACTCAAAGCTGGCTGGGTGACAGTTATTCTCTTTCAGCTCAGCCCAACTCATAGGATTCTTTTTGTGGGAAATCAGGAAGTAGGAGCATGATGTATGTCACACCTTGAGTTGTACAAAATAAAGATGGAATATAAATCAAATCAAACAAACCAATCAATAAACTCCCAGGAACTCTATATAAACTTGGGAAAATCACTGTTTGTTCTTAGTTTTAAAAATAACTTGAAAATGGAAAAAATACTAAGTGGCAATGCCTTGGTCTTTATGTTCTACCTGTGATTCCAAGACTATAAGCTGGACAGTGAAGCTGAATGACAAACAATATTATTATTATTCTCTAATGACCACTAAAAGACCTTTTGACAAATTTCTTAGATTTATTTTAAGAAGTCCAATACTGATTTAGCTACTAAACGTAACAGATACCTTGTTTCTTCCGCTGAGGAGTTCTTTCGCCTCCATTCCAAAAATGTGCTTCATTGTGACTTGGCCCAGCATCAAAAGGATAGGTCACACTAGCAGGTTGATTTTTCATTTTCTTGCCCCTTCTTTTTTGTTTTGCGTTTGACATTTCTGCAGTAGAAAATGCTGCATAATAAAATAGCCTTTTATCTCCAGTGGTTTGAAAAACACAACAGAAGCGCTGCTCATTATTTACATTTTTCAACATTCTTTACTAAAAGAGCAGCTTTAAAAAGTTATTACAGAATTAACAGTAACAGCCTATCCCCAAAATTGAATGGCACCACAACACTAATGTACAAACGTAATAAAATTCATTAGCACATACTATACGTATGTAAAGTTCATACACTGCTTCCTTTTCACATCTCTGGAAGCATTTAGAAACATTTATACAAAAATATCAAATTTAAAAAATGAGCTGTGGTGAATGACAACTCTTGCAGTTAGGCGCACTGAAAAATCTTTTGCATTTACATGCATTATCCTCAAGCTGCAGTGAAATATGTCAGCATCAGTCACGGTGATGCTGCGCAAAAGCTGCTGCTGGACTTTTGCTGCTTTGGTACAGGCACAGTTTAGTAATGCTAACGAAGAAGAAACCACAAGAAGGATTTTTGCTAATCCCCAGAACTGGTGCTGAAAAACAGCATAGAAGCGTAGAGCATCCTTTCACTAACAATTAAATTTGTGCAGCCTCGTTGTGTACCCAACAGAACACCAGCAGGATTCTAATGAAGGTATATTTTCTACCATCCAAAAAACCATCAACCCGGAAGAAAATGGACTCGCCCCAATGACCGTTATCCTGCACAGAATAATCAATCACCCAATTGAAACCGGGCATCAATTCCTGAACGTTAGGCAAGCCCTAAAAACCACTGCTGAAGCCACTTCTCACTCACACAGGGGCAGCTTCCCACAGGGCAGTTCAGGGCTAAAGAGCAAATGCGCCCTCCCAGCCACACAGTGTTTTTTGGTGGCGGACATTCAGCCTGTGATAAGCAACCAAGCCTCCATTCCTCGTGGTCCAGCGCACAAGTTCTCCCACTGTGCTACAGAGCCAACCTTCCCTCTCCTTCAACCGCCCTACCTATTTTTGCCCATCCGGGGGCCAAAGAGCCACTCACCTGCCGCGTCTTCCTCGCACGAGGCTTCTAGCCCGGACGGAAGAAGGCGGGGCCGCTTCTCCCCTGGGATCCGCTTCTCTCTTTCCACCAATCGCGTGGTAGCCGCTTCCCCAGAAAGCAGCAGCCTTCGAGACCAGCTACTGCAACGTCTCTTACCTTGAAGACCACATCCCCCAGAATCCTTCGCGGCATCTACGGTGGCCCTAAAAATGGTTCTTGGGGAAAAACCGCGCGCGCTTTTTGGTTCTGTTGGCCATGGGGGCGGTGTCGGCGAGGGAGGCGGGGCAGGGCTGAGTTTGGGATACGGGTAAAAGTTCAGGAGCAGCGAAGCGTTGGCTTTGTTGGCTTGGTAGTTGCCGAAGGAGGGCTTGTTCCGCTGCTTCTACCGCTATGGCTACGTTAGTGAAGAGAATCATAAGTACTGCAAGGGCTCCCGCTGCTATGGGTCCCTACAGGTAAGGGTGGAAAGTGAAAAGTGCTTTTTGACATAGCTTTAATCTGTGGAACTCGCTGCCACTAGATGTGACCTCTGCCCAATTGGTTCTTCCCGGGTCGATTCCAGCGGGGAAGAGGACGGATTACAGCAGCTTCTGCACAGGAAGGAATGTCAAATGGGCTGAAGTTTATTCCCCAAAGTGGGAAGAAAGTGAACATATTGAACATGTAGTCTACAATATGTAGTGAACATGTAGTCTACAATAACTTAATTTGGCAACTCCAGCTGTTTTACTGAAATGCAGTAATGAAAGACATTTAAAAGTATGTAGCCTTAAAACTAGTGCCTTGATGCAGATGCTCAAAAGCATTGCAAGCATCTGAAATGTGTCCAGATTTAATATTGTAAAAAAATAGGAATAGGAATGGGTTTGCTGTTGCATAGATATAAAACATATAAGTAATGAATAAGGTGCCTATTAAGCATATATCTATCAAGCAATGTTTACAGAAGCCTGTTGAAGACTTTCCAGGAGTCTGTTTTCTGTTTTCTCTGAGGGGCAATACCAAATTGTCTGGAGCAAAATCCACTGGACTCAATGAAAATAAATTGGAATAAATTCCTGTGGAAGGACAGCTACCGAAGCCAAAGCGCAAACACTTTGGCCACTTAATAAGAAAAGAAGATTCATTTGAAAAGACCCTGATGTTGGGAAAGACTGAAGGCAAAAGGAGAAGGGGACAGTAGAGGATGGGATGGTTAAATAGTGTCATTGACCCAATGAACATGAATTTGGGCAGGGCAAGGGAGACTGGGGGAGGGGGGCTGGCGTGCTATGGTCCATGGGGTTGCGAAGAATTGGACACGATTTAATGACTGAACAAGACCAACTTTGCACTTGTTTCGAGCACATCATCCCTAAGACTGCAATCTTTATCTAAGAGAAGTTGAACTGAATGTAATAAATTTCTATTTTTGAGCAGAGTTATAGGAATGCTCTATCGATGTTGCTAGGTATGCCACAAAACATAAGTATTGTTAAATTTTAAATTGTGATATATTTTTGTCCTATAACCTCAATGTAGCATTGTAGATTCTTTAAGGCAGAGGCTCTCAATCTTTTGGGCACCAAGGACTGATTCCGTGGAGAAAGATTATTCCATGGAACGGAGGGGTATGGTTTTGTGTGCTGCCTGCATCCCGTAGATGGGGCTTCACTTGTTTGTGTGGCCCAGTTGCTAGCATGCCGTGGACCAGTGGAGGTCCATGGACCGGGGGAGGGGTTGGGGACCCCTGCTTTAAGGTATCTCTGCTGACCAGGTACAAGGGTTTATTTACTTAAGATTTTGGAAGTTTTGCTGCATTTTTGTTATTCTTGTTAAATGGTTGAATCAACAAAATAAACTCTTATCTATCTGGGTCACAATATTAGAAAAAAATGTATAACTTGCGATTCATTTTTCTTACATTTACATTTTCATTATCTCTTATTTTGTATTTTTATGAAATAATTCTTGAGTTATGTAGAAAGTCAGCACCCACCCTCCTAGAGAATGAAATTCTTGGGGAATATTAAAAAGATAGCATAGAATGTTTCCCCTAAAGGACAAATGGGAAAAAATCTTAAAGGAGGCAGAAACCAGCACCAGTGTCCCTGCCCTAACTAGAAACTGAGGAGGCCAGCTTTTAAAATGCAGATTTCGTAATCGATTCAGAAAGACTGAGTCAGACAGAAACTCCAAATAAGCAATTAAGGTTGACATGATTAACTCACGAACACTTAGGATTTGCATTTCCCCTTCTGCCTATAGAGCCTGCCATGACCCCATAGGAATCTGACAACAGCTGATTAGAATATTAAAGGACATCTTGCACAGGAACAGGAAGCTCAAATACAAAGCCCAAAGAAGGTATAAAAACCCACCCACTCTCAGCTCCATTTGTCAGCTGTCCCAGAACTGCATGCTGTTCATCAATAAACTTTCTTTCCAATCAGCCTCCATATTATTTCCAGTGCCTTTTTCCCGGCTTGGAACTGATGGATTTTTCCTTCCTACAGTTGCTCAAGTGTCATAGTTAATGAATACTGTAAAGTTAAAGATTGTTACTCCTGTTTGCTTGAATTCAGATTCCTCAGGGTCTTATTTTTTGAAGTGTGCAAATTAAAACTTGAAAAACAATACTGTACCTATTTTATTTTCATGTTTATTGAAATAACTCTAATACTATATTATTATTTTTCAGGTTTTTTTAGTTCCCCGAATCAATATATTGTAGAAGCTCACTCTATGCTTAGTTCAAAGGAAATCATTAATACCCTTCATATTAAAAATAACAGAACTCTGATTAGCAGTATCCTCTTTTATGCAAAACTAAGGATTTGCATAGCAGCAGTGAATGAGCTTAAATGCTTGGAGGTGACTGCCAGTTGGAGAATAGGATTTATAAACTATTCGGATTGGTAGGAAGCAGCTTTGCAAATTCACTGTGCTCACCTGACAGGACACATTATTTTAATTCATAGTATTCACTTGGGATTCACTTTACTTTTTTCTGCATTGATTGACTACTACCGTATATAAAGAGACTTGGACAAAACTACTAATTACTATAGTAAATAAGCATAATAAACATGAATCAGCTATGCAATAATTGTGAATGCTAGTCTGGAATATAATAAATAGGATAGTTATACCTTTTTGCCACTTCCATTGTTTTTGGTTCAGGCTATAATATTTTAAATATTTGTTCAAATACCTAATAAAAATGCATGTTCATAGCATTTTCCACCTTGTGCAATATTTGTTTTGGGATGAGATTCCAAATTGGCTCTCATCCAAAAAATTTTTTCCCGTGCTCAAGGATGCCCAAATTCATGTTTAGTTTCTTTATTTCTAACCTTTCCAGTAACAATGTGTGAATTTTAATCATTACTGTCAAAATTTCTTAAAATTGTAGAATGGAAAACTGTACAAGCAGATAAATTGTGCTAGTAATTGGTTCATTAAGTAAGAGGACTGGCCTGCTGTTGTTGCATTTTTTTACTTATCTGTAGAGATGCTGCCCAGACTTCAAAAAACTAATTAGTGTAAATTATAATGTGTAAAAAAGAGCTAATCTTTTCTCAAGGCACAGCCTTCAGGAAGAGGCTTTTATGGGATCTAGTGGTTTTTTTTTAATTTGTTAGAAGTTGCTTGTATGGCAGAAACTTTTTCTCGCCAACAATTCATGGACGTTAGTCTATCATAACGCAAAATCGGGATTCTGGTAGCGTCCTTTCCAAGTAACAGATTTTAGTAAAGCGCATTAATTACTATGAACTGCAGCTCACATCATCAGATCTGTAGTATAGTGTAAAGTTGGGCTCTTAACTCCTGCCCTAATATGTTTTTGGTCAGATGGAAAATAGTGTGAGGTGATTGGACTTTCGATTAAGCTGTCCTGATTTAGAAGGATGTGACCTATAGAGCAAGCAGAGTCAGACCCAATCTTTTGGCTTGTCTGGGCCGCATTGAGTGAAAAGGAATTGTCTTGGGCCACATACTAAATATATAATATAATTAATTTATATAAATAACAAATTTCATTTTTATAGCTTTTACTACAAATCGTAATAATCATGTGAGATGACACTACTAGTTGTCCAGGTCCATGGGTTGGACACACTTGCTATAGAGAAAAAACACAAAGATGATATATTTTTCACTGAGGGTTCAGTATAGAGACCATTCACAACTAAGAAAAAATGGAGAACCAGAAGATGTATTGATAGACACATCAGGAAATAGAAGTGATTGAAATAGGGATATTCCATACTGGCATGTTTTGTTGAAGATCTCATTTGTAGGAATAGAGTAAGACAAATGATAATTGCAAATTTATAAAAACAAAAACATGTTTTGAAAGTTATTAGAAGCTAAGCTCAATGCCATGCATTCATTAGTGAAACTTTATTTTTCCTATACAAAATTGACTGTGGATTTTTTAAAAATTACTTTAAACTTTCAGTAATGTGGCCATGTAAACAGAAATGTTGGTCTCAGCCTATATTTATCTCATTTAAATTGACTTGAAAGCTTCCCTGTATGAGCATTGCAAAATGCTGCCTCAAATTAATTGGTTAAGTGCTCTAAACTAAAGAATTTAAGAGATAATTGCTGAGCTGGCATGCAAGTTAAGGTGTGTTATTGAACAGTCAGAAATCAGGTCAGAAGAACCATAAGAAGTCTTGGGAATTTACTTCCCAAATAGCCATTTGGTTAATGTCTGTTATTTTATAATATTTTAAACCCATCCCAATCCTGTTAACATCAACTTTGCAGACTATTGATTAGTTGGCATCATTCATTTCTTTTCAGTAGCATTAACATCAATACCAAAAACTTCAACAGAACTTAGATTAGGTCTTATTTAACTAACCCCCCTCCCCCCAATAAATAACAAAAACAAAAAATGGTTCCATTGTGTTTTTAAAGAAATGCTTAACGCATTGTAAGCCGCCTTGAGTCTCCGGAAAAGGGCAGCATATAAATCGAACCAATAAATAAATAAATAAATAAATAAATAAATAAATAATATTCAGAGAGTCATCTACAACCACAATTAACTAAAATTTCCATGCTAAGCAAGGTGATTGATAAGTGAATTGTGCCCAATTATACTATGTTTTTTGCCATGGTTGTTAAGTGAATCACTGTGTCAGCATTCCAGAAAACCCCGATTCCCCGTAAAGACGCGGAAGCAAGCATTTTCCAAAGCTCTCTTTACTAGAAATAGGTAAACTGGCACATCTGGGAAATCCCGAATCTGAAAAGCCCGGACTTTCCTTCAGTAATACAAAGCTCCCAAAACCACCCCCTTTCTCCTCAATCGATCACATGCTCCAATCACCGTCTGTTCCACCTCGACCCAGCACCTGACTCTCCTCCTCCAGATGCTGGATCACCCTGACCTTGACCAATAGGAAGAATGCTATTATGTCTACTAATTCCCTTCTCCTAAATCCCCCCTCCTACTTTCCCACACATGAGGAGGTGGCAGCATTGAAGCTTCCAAGGCTGATGCACTGCAGGTGTTAAGTGAATAACATAGTTGTTAAGCCAATCCATTTTCCCCCATTGACCTTGCTTGTCAGAAGCCACCTGGAAAGGTTGCCAGTGGTAATCATAAGACCCTGGGATGTTGCAACCATAAATACATGCCAAGTGCCCTAATTTTGATCATGTAACCGTGGAGATGCTGCAGTGGTCTTAAAGGCGTAGCCGGATTGTAAATCACTTTATTCAGGGCCATTTTAACTTTGGATGGTTAATAAATGAACCGTTGTAAGTCAAAGACTACCTGTAAGTAACTTGCCATGTTGGCCATGCAATATGACTAATGCTATATTTAAAAGCATATTTATATAATATCCTATAATTTGGAAGGAGGCTATTAACATCTCTTAATGTTAATTAATAGATGCAAAATTTAATACTCTGATTCATATTCTTTTGAACTAAATTCTTGCTGCGTAGAAATTGACATTGAGCAAACAAAGAAATGTTTATAAGCCAAAAGTTTTATTCTTCAGCATTGAACAAATGTACATGTTCAAAATAAAAATCCAAATTAGTTTCTCTGGTCTTCCTCCATGGAGAGAAACTCTATGCAATAGGCTACCTGTGTCCACAGAGAGAAAGAAAGTGGTGAAAATAAACCAGGCTTCTAAAGGTGTCCTAGTAAGGCTTTTTGTTACTAGTAATAATATAATATATGAATGTCATATACTACTGCATACTGAATATAATTATATGAATATATAAATATTTATATATTCAAATAGCAAATCAATATGTCTCGTTCTCTTTCCTGATTCCTATTTTTCCTCCTTTTAACTATCTTAGCCAAGCAGTGTTGGTAGATCGGACCATGTATATCGCAGGGCAGCTTGGTATGGATCCCTCCAGTGGGCAACTCGTTCCAGGAGGTGCAAAGGAACAAACTTACCAGGTGAAATGTGATCTCACTTATTCTACTAACAAGTCTAAGATTACTATTATGGCTGGTCATATAGTCAGCAAGGTGTTTAGACTGGATTTGGGATGTGGTCTAAGCAGATGTTGTTGCTTGATGATGATGATTAATGGAAAGAACAGATCCACAAAGTTCAAAATAGAGGGTCCGGTATTATATTTCATTATGGAAATAGACATCATTATTTGAGCTCAGTAGAGCTGAAATAAAACACATTCCCTACTTGTAATTTCAGAGAAGAGGCATCCTGTCAGCAAAACAAAGAGGGGCTGAACTAAATCCCGACATTCCCCAGTGCCAAATATTTAATTGTTTCTGCCTTCTGACTTCCATTGACAAAATCATCAACTTTTATCTGCCAACAATTGTTTGAATTAAAACTGAGTGGCCTTCCTGATATTGTGGTTGTGAAAGGGCAATTATGCTGGCACAGTTCAGCTTAAAAGGCACAGGACAGAAACATCATATCCTGTGTGTTTTTTTTTTAATAAACAAGCCTTTTAGGGACAAAAAAGTATTAATGTAACTTTCCTAAAGCTTTTGAGAAGGTAATACATTAAGCAATAAACACTACTTAATATCTGTGTATATGTTGGTTGCCATAATAGACTGTTAAATGAAAAGATATACAAATAAAATGCATACAGGAGCATGCCAAGCAAACAGACAGTTGAACTGGCTGTGTAAAATAAAGATCCAGTTAATTCTATATCTTCCAGGAACCACTGCAAACTCTAGCACAGGGTAGAATACCTGCCCCTTTCCACACTATTTCTGTATTTCAAATTGTGTTTCCTTCAGGATTGCCCAGTGGATGGCAGTCTAGCATAAGGAAAAGAATACAGCTGCTTCTGTATGTAATTGCCATTTGTTGCACACTTACTTTTCTATCTTGAGAAAGTTAATTTCAGTGAACTAATTGAATCTCTGAGGGGTCCTTGGTGTTCTCTGAGCTCTTACAGATGTTTCATTACCCAAACTAGGTAATGACTCACATGCTAGTCTGATGATGTTACCTAGTTTGGATAATGAAACATCTGCAAAAGAACAGCCAAGATCACAAAGCACAAAGGACCCCTCAGTTCAACTCTGAGCTACAAATATTCTTCATTATTAGTAACTGAATCTCTTCACTGGGACTTCCATCATTTCATGTTTTCTTAGATAGTATGTTTTCATTATCATAAGCTGTTCTTGCATATATTTCATGATGTTTTACTTTTGTGTTTGCATATGATTACCATTGTACCCTGTTCTGAGTTCAAGGGATGATGTGGTCATGTTCAAATAAATTCAATATTGTCCTCATTAGGCCCTCCAAAACATTGGGGAAATTCTGAACGCTGCTGGCTGTGACTCCTCTAATGGTATGTTTACATTCAAATTAATTAGTGAACTTATCTATAAATGTATAGAGAGAAAAAGATGTTTTCTGCCTAATGAGAAAGAAGACCTATTAATTTATAGTTCTGGATAAGTGTTGCAATGGTACCCCGGCTGTTCCTCCATATAATTTTTGTATTTATTGTGTTAAAAAATTTATTATGCTGGTTTTGCTTAAGATTTTTTTTAAAAAAAATATCTCTAGACTTTTTGAAGAAAAGTTGTATATAAGTAATTTAAATAATACATATTTTGTGTCACTTCTTGGAACAGTGGATTAGTGCTGCAGCTTTTCTGTCTGGTAAAACTACGGGTATTTTGATAATCCCTCCCCTCCAAGATAGTGAGTTTTTGGTTTTTGGAGATTATTAGTACACTTTTTCTTTCTTAAGAGTTTTCTCTGTTTTTCAGATTGTCAGATTAAATGACAATCAGAATTAATGTTCATAATACTATTTTTTTTCTGGGTCAAGAATCACATTTGGCCTTCGTGTAATAGGGTTAGGGTTGCACACCCAAAAGTAATGGTTGGGGCCAAGATAACATAAAATTTCACTCCGTTAACATTGAAAGGTAATTAAAACTTATTTCTGTGAACATTTTTCAGTCCACTACCATTGTTCCCTGCATGATGATGATATTTTTATGTAACTCAAAGTGGCAATCTTACCTTCCTCCTCCTATTTTCCCTACAACAAGAACAGTGGGTTTGGTTGAGAGAGCGGGACTAACCCAAAGTCACCCACACAGCTTTCATGTCTAAAGGAGTCCTAGAACAGGGGTCTCCAACCTTGGCAACTTTAAGACTTGTGGACTACAACTCCCAGAATTCCTCAGCCAGCAAAGCTCTGGGAACTCTGGGAGTTGAAGTCTACAAGTCTTAAAGTTGCCAAGGTTGGAGACTCCTGTCCTAGAACACTCTCCTGGTTTCTAGGTCGGCAACCTTAGCTACTGCAACCAAACTCAGCACACTCAGTTTGATTAAGTTATTATTTAATAACGTCTGGAAGTCTCTGGGGGCCAAATCCAAGGCTCGGGGAGAATGTGTGCACTTTGGTCCATAGATTGCACATATCTATTGTAGAGGAGTTCTTCACAAGTTGTTGCCCTCAGGAGATAAGATGTACAAAATTCAATAATATCTAGGCATCTTGATCGTTAGAAGTATTATAGGAATTGAAGTCCAGCACCTTCAAAAACCACCAAAGGTGGTTGAGGTCCAACTCTGGCAACTCCATTTGGAATGTTGGTGGCCTACTAATAAAAAAAGAATCACAATTCCAAAACACTTGCCAGATAAGACACTTGCAACACATTTCTATGAAGGTTTTCTCAGAAGAAATGCTGACCTACTCAAGTGTGTGTGTGTGTGTGTGTGTGTGTGTGTATAATACAGAAAGATTCAGACTTAATTATATTGACTGCTGAAATGTTTATAGCTAGGTAATGTGAAACATAATTTAAGACAGGGTTTCTTCATTTTTAGTGGTAAAGACTACTGTACTGATGACCGACATGAAGGATTTTAGTGATATTAATGAAGTCTACAAGCAATGTAAGTATGGCTATTGACTGCACATTTAATTTATTTACCTTATTTTGTGTTTTGATGGAGATATATCCAAATATGTACTTAGGCTTCTGCTAGAACTACGGTATAGAAGTTTATGAATTATATTATCTCAAAGTACAAAGCAGTACTAGAACTTGCTAGAGACTGTAAAGGAACATTTGAAGCCTATAATCTTAAAAAGCATGCAAATTCTTTCATTTGGCTATACTTTAGCTAGAAAGTGTTTTATGTGGGACTAAAACTCTATTGCTTGTTTCTATAAATCCTTGTGGTTTGTAAGACCTCACTTGGCATTGTTCATACCTGGCAAACACATTTGTTTTGGAACATGCTTTCTTTTGGGGAAAAAAGGAGGGATTTAAATTCTTAGATTGCTGATTTATCCACTTGCATTCTATATGAATTTATATAGAATCAAGAGGCCTTTTCTTTACTTAGCTTTATAACTTGTTATTTAACATAGTTCATCTAAATATAATTCTTTACTTCTGCAGTCAGTTATTAATTGGAGCTATTTATCTACTCCATATAGTTTTCAAGTGCAACTTTCCAGCCCGAGCCGCTTATCAGGTTGTGGCTCTTCCAAAGGTAAAAGTATCAGTTCTTATTTCTATAAAAACTGGGAATGAATGTAATGTTTTTTTTAGATTAGAAAAAATGCAAACCCTTTTTTTGCATTTTGCTATGTTCTTAAATATAACTTAGATGTTAAGAAACTAGCTACGTCTTTTATCAGTGCAGTCTTGTCTGTGTTTTGTCATAGATTGTGTGCTGTTTCTTTGTGCATCCTCTCATTTGAATTAAGGGAGTTCCTCTAATTTGCACAAGACATCATATTTTTTGTGATTGCAACATCAACATGGGATAACTCCTGGATTTTCATCAGCAAAGAGAAGATTAAATCCATATAAACTTGGCTGGAGGGGCAAGAGAGAGAGAGGGAGAGAGAGAAGCCAAATTGGTGCGCTCAGATTGATCACTATGCCCTTTGCTCTTTATATGAGCTGTGTTGGGATCTGAACTGCAGTGCCATCAATATACTGATGGTATTTAGCTTTATCTAGCTACCCCAGATTTGGCTGGAAATGCTAAATTTATGTCCCAGGACCAGAAGATTGGATGGGTCAAAGCAAGTTAAAGTTGAATCCAAGAAAGATGAAGTTGCTGTTGTTCCTTTGTAAGCTCCAGGGTTTTCTAAGGTGGTGGCACTGCTTCTTTGCAAGCAGGCCTTCAACCCAGGTTCATAGTTCTGCTGGAAGTGTACTGGTACATCAGCTGTGTGATTGAAATGGAAGAACCTGGCTACAGCGATTCATGCCCTTACTTACCACTATCTGATTGAACTTCTGTAATAAACATGGGAAGTCCATACAGAAGCTGCACTTGATTCAACTTATTAGTTGGATCAACTTATTATTAGTACTTATTAAGTACTCCTTGTTAGTTTGAAATTATTACGCATGTTTTGCAGGCCCTCAGTAGTTGCCAGTAGAATTGGAAGTAAAGTTTGAAATGCTAGTTTTGACAATGAAGCCCAATATGGCTTGGTAACAAGATATGTTCAGAACTCTTGTTTCGTGTGGTGGAAGTCCGAGATGTCTTCTAGGAGAAACTGGTAGTGATGTCCCATTTTCATGAACTAAGGGGACCTGAGGCCAGAAAATGTTACATTTTGGTGATGGCACAGCCTCTCTCAGTAGGGAGATTGGTTCTTTGATAATAGCCTTCCAGAAACTGATACAAACAAGCTTTTCTGGATGGCTTCTGGAACACAATTGTCACCAGTTATGTTTTAATGATTTGGTTTGTATATTACTGTGATTTTATGATAGGAGAGGTTGATTAATTTAGGGTTTACTCTGAAAGTGTTCTATCCTTGTAAACTCAAATTAAATGTATTTGAATTAAATACATTAAACCAGGGTTCTTCAAAGTAGTCAATAATCACCCCCCCAAACATTGATGGGACTATCCTAGGGGTCAATGTTTGTAGGAGATGACCAGGCTGAGCCCAAGAGAAGGGTCAAACACATCATCAGTCTTTAGTCCCTTTCTGGCCATAAGAGATCTAGGTCCAACCCACTTTGAATTCTTATCTACTGCCAATTTGCTTTGACGTTAGTAGTTCAGATTCTTATATAAAGCTTAAGGTTGCAATAAACATTTATATTCATTTGAACTGCCTGGATTTCCTGCTTTCTGCCTGGATTTCCTGCTTTCTCCAGTACTTGACAATGTTCTTATTATTATTATTCATAGCAAAGTAGCATTTATTATTTTCATATTTTAAATGTTTAGGAGGGGTGTCAATGAATAATCTAAAACACTGAACCTTGGCAACCTGGTGTGAACTTTAACTCCCAGAATTCCCTAGTCAGCAAGGCTGGTTGGGGAATTCTGGGAGCTGAAGTCCACACCTCTTCATATCACTAAAGCTGAGAAATACTCATCTAAAACAGCATGAGTTGAAAAATTTGAGGAGCCCTATGTTAAATAAATCAACTCTGCCCTGATTTTATGTGTTATATTTTTCTTTCCAGGGTGCTTGTGTGGAGATTGAAGCTATTGCCATTTCAGGACCACTTCAAGATGCCTCACCAGCTAAAATCTAATCGTTCCGATTTCTTTTGCCATGATCATTCTCACTATCTATAGGATTGAGTTCTGTTACCGATTCTCTCAAAAAATGTTATTCCTGAATTGTGAATCTGACTCATTTAGGGGTATTTGGGGGGGGGGGCAGATTGACTCACAGGCACCACTGACTGTACTATTAAGGCTGTCTGTTTATTCATGGTATAGCAATGTCATCAGTCTCAGTGACTTTAAGCTCTGTGCTGGCTAGCAAATTTTGGGAGTTGAGGTTCATACATCTTAAAATCACTGAGGTTTAGAAACATTGGAGTATAGTATGACTGAAAGACATTACAAGACTAAATAATTCAAGCTGCTTAAAACCATATTTTAGGGGGGAAGCAACAGAGCTCTTCAGCTAAACTTGACATAGATAAGAAACAGTAGATTTTCTAAAATTGGGAATCAAGATTAACCTCTAGCTGTGTACTACATTAAACATAATTGTATACTTTAAAACATTAAAAGAAAAATCTATGAAGAATAAATCACATTGCTGTAACACTGATCAGTGTTGATAACATCAGTTTTGGCTTCTTCTTTTCTTTCTTTTTTTTCTTTTTGAGAAAATTAGCTGTTATACTTGCCAGTTCACATTTTGTAATGAGAAACATGACAATACATTTTGTGGAGAGAGAGAGAGAGAGAGAGAGAGAGAGAGAGAGAGAGAGAGGGAGAGAGAATGTATATGTGTGTGTGTGTATGTGTTTATATATATGTACATATGTGTGTGTGTGTGTGTGTGTGTGTGTGTGTGTATATATATATATATATATATATATATATATATATATATAATTAATTGGCTTTCAAAGAGAAATGCTCAATAATTATATAATATCACATTTATTTATTTATTTTTTAAAAGTGTGTTTGGGCTTTCTGAGTAGACCAGGGGTAGTCAATCTTTTTATACTTATCGCCTACTTTTGTATCTCTGTTAGTAGTAAAATTTTCTAACCGCCCATCGGTTCCACAGTAATGGTGATTTATAAAGTAGGGAGAAAACCCCTATTGCCTACCATGAAAGCTGGAACGCCCACTAGTGGGCGGTAGGGACCAGGTTGACTACCACTGGAGTAGACCTTCTAATAGTTAGGTTTAGGGATGTGCTTTATGAAGAAGATTCAGTTTGGATCTTCAGTACAGTGGAAAACGGCCTGCCTGTCCAAATTAGAATGTCAATTCAGAAATATTCAAATGTGTTTTTTTTCCCTCCACAACAAATTGGTATAACTCTTGTGTGTAATTGATTGATTTACTAGATATTGTCACAAATCCTTTTACACCAAATTCCAGACAAATAGGCATTTTAAACAGAGCACTAGTATTATGCTAGATACCCTATTTTTTTTTAATTATCAATTTTGCAATATTAAGATATTTAGATACTCCCTAGAACAAATTTGCCAGCTTTCATATGACTAAAACCAGGGATTGATATTATGCAACTTTTCCCATGATTTTATTGCATCTACCTCATAGTTATTGATATGCAAGGAATAGCATGTTGGTTTACAAAATGGTCTCCAAATTCCAGCTTGCACAGAATAGCATGAGGGAGAACTGGGCTTTGGTTGCACTTGGGACATGCAGGCCAAAATGTCAGAAAACTAATACTGTCCTTACATGTAATTTGATCATAAGGCAGGATTAGAATTCACTGTCTCTCAGTTTCCAGCCTGGCTGTCATATAAACAAATACAAGAAGTACTCAATTGGAACCAACAACTAATTAAATGAAACATTATTGGACAGTGCTGGACATATGTCAGTTCTGTTGTGGTGGTTAAGCAAATAATTTGTGGTCATTACCGATAAGTGGAATAGCACGTGACTGTGATTTGCAAATTACTGCCAGCTTCTCAACTGGTTGGTTGTCAGAAGCTGTCTATTAAATTCAAATGATCATGTGACTGCAGGCTGCTGCAACTGTCTTCAATGCATGCTAATTGCCAAATGGCTGAATGGTGATCACGTGATTGGGGATGCTGCAGTGGTTGTAAGTTTGGGGACCAGCTGTAAAGCTATATTTTCGATTCCAGTGTAAGTTTCAATGGTTGTTAAACAGGGCAATCATTAACTGAGGACTACCATAGATCTGGCATAAAGGGATGCAGAGTTTGTGAGCAAACCGGGGGAATTCTTCTGGCTTCCCCATTGACTTTGCTTATCTGAAAGTTGCAAAAAGTGATCACATGACCCTGGGACACTGCAAATATGAGTCAATTGCCAAGCATCTGAATTTCGATCACATGACCTTGGAGATGTTGCAACGGTTATAAATGTGAAAAATGGTTGTAAGTCGCTTTTTTCAGTGCCGTTGTAACTTTGAATGGTCACTAAATGAACTGTTGTAAATTGAGGACTACCTGTAAAATTCTTCAAATAATCTGAGATTTGCTGGAAAACTAACTAAGCTAGAAGTGGGGGGGGGGATTGATTTCTCTTGCTGACAGTTTAATTTTTCAGAACGTAGGCAAAACAAAAAGATCAGCTCTCCTGACCTAATCCTGATCAACAAGGAATTGGTCAACTGACTGAAGTTTTAGGCATTTTGAAAGAAAGCAACCATGTCAAAGAGTTACCTAGGGAAGAAAAATGAGAGGTCAGTCACATATCTTGGACTTAGATGAAATATGGGAAGATATCGCCTTGAAATTCTGCACCATAATTTGGAGAATAGGAGAACCTAAAAAATAAGATCCTGAAAGCACAAAAACAAACAAAAATTCTATAGGAAGAGAAAATTGGAAAGCTTTAAGAGACTTGTGTGGATCATGTCCTGAAAAGCAAAAAAAGATTTATGAGAAATATAGGTCGATAACTAAGGTGGAATACTAACATTGCACACATGAGCTTGTAGGAATAGACTTGGGAATGCTAAACTCAAAATGTGGCAAGTCTGGTAAGAAATGCAAAATACAATAGCAGTTTTGTGAGGTGTGCTTGTAATAAAAGAATTAAGGCTATAAGTCTGTTACATGAGTAGTATACAGGGGAATAAGGAGAAGGTGAAACTCTTTAACATTTTTGTATTTAATCTCAGGAGAGAGAACTCTTCCCCAAAAGATAGAAAGGGGGAGGCATAGCTCACAAGGCATGGTAGAATTCATAATTTAAATGAATTTATCAACAGAGTCAGATAAATTAGATCTCAGGGAGTAGAAGAAGTTGGCAAAAGTGGTTTTGGAATAGCTGATTAATGAAGAGAAGGACCAGGGGAGACATGAGAGCAGTGTTCCAATATTTGAGGGGCTGCCACAGAGAGGAGGGAGATCAAACTATTCTGCAAAGCACCTGAAGGCCAGACAAGGAATAATGGATGGAAACTGAACAAGGAGAGATTGAACTTGGAAATGAGAAATTTTCTGACAGTGAGAACAATCAAGCAATAGAACAGCTTGCCTTCAGAAGTTATGGCAGATTCACCACTGGAAGCTTTCAAGAAGAGACTGGACTGCCATCTGTCAAAAATGGTGTAGGGTCTGCTTGGGCGGGGGGGTTGGACTAGATAACCCACAAGGTCCCTTCCAACTCTGTTAATCTGTATCTTTGAAGACCCCAGGAGAAAGGGAAAGATACTGAAGATTAGAGAAGAACCAATATTAACTCAGTAAGGGAAAGAGGAAAGATCAGGAAAATTACCAATCACTTAATGCCTGTACTAAGGAAGACATTCATTCGACAACCTGTCATTCGGCACTGGAAGCACTTAGGCAATATAGTTTCCTGGAACCAGTGTTTGCAAAGAACAAATCATGTTAGGCTAATTAATTTTTTTCTGAGATGATGACGGAGCTGCTCCACCAAGAGAATGCTATGGATGGGGTGCACCATGATTGCAAAGCATCTGTGAAGTCCTCATGTAAGCGCAGCTAAGGTAAATAAATATGGTATTGCAGTCCGATGGACTTGTAGCTGGATGACCTGCAAACCCCAAAGGACGCTCATAAATTTTTCTTTATCATTCAGGAGGGAAGTAGAGTGATGTTATTGGCTGCTGCTGTTCAACCCCTTTTTTTAAAAAGACCTACAAGATGAATCAAATGATACAAAATTAAGGGGATTGACATTATGGACAAAGTCACTATTCAAAAGACTCAAAGGCTGGGCCGAATCCAATAAAATGATTCACTGTAACAAGTGACCTGCATCTGGGTAGGAAAGATCAGATGAATAGGTACAGGATTGTACAGAATTGATTCAGTGGGAAGGCATGTGAGTGAGATGCATCTAGGAATAGCAAGGCCTACTAGCTGAACATGAGCAAATAGTGGTATGGCAGCTAAATAAAATACAATCTTGGTTACATTAATACAAGCATTGTATCCAGATCCTTTCTCTTTTCACACAGCATGATAATGACCAGCTGGTTGAGATTAAGACTGAATATTAGGAAATTTCCTAACAGAGTTGTTAGTG
>WNWU01000003.1:44971963-45046868 GCA_012654045.1 Ptyas mucosa | reverse complement strand
AAGTCCACAAGTCTTAAAGCTGCCAAGTTTGGGAACCCCTGCCCTATAAGATGCCTTCCATTTCATAAGTTACATAATTCTAAAATCTATCAGTTACAAAACTTTTCTGCTTTCCTGAGTTATACCAAGTATGTAGTTAATAAATTTTCTACAATACCCATAGACATTTACTCGATAAGACTCCCATATTTGGACAACATTACCATATTCCACAAATATATTATTTATTTCAAAGTTTAAGGTTACATTTTAGAGATGTTTGAGAAGGCATGAGACCAGCCATATCACACAAATAGCAGCAAAGAATAAATGTTTCTGAAAATGAGTGAAGCACAGCTCTGCTCACTTTATTGGTTGCATAGTTTAAAGAATACTGTAATCAATCATTTCATTTTTAGCCTGACATTTGCAATATAATTGTTTTTTTAGAAGGCTATCTCCTCTAATTTTTAAATGTCAACAATTCATACTAGTGCTCATCTAAGTATTTTGAGGACCACAATCACTATTTTCATTAGTTTCAGGAAATGAAATTTGTATTTTCTTTCCTATACCATATTAAAGGAATAAGATCGATGCTGTAAATCAGCCTAACCCCATCTGATCCCCTTTACAATTCTTACATGTTTACAAGAAACTTCACCTAAGAAATTTAATGCAATTAATCTGCAAAAACTCCACTGGAATTTGGTTATTTTCACCCTAGTTTAGACCATATACATTCTTAGATCTAAGATTATCTATAGTCACCTTTACAATTTATATTATTTGTGCTATATTATCCTTCATGTTTACCGTATTTTCTACCTAAAGCAAGTAAAAGTGTTATGCAATTTGTAGTTCCTTTGAAACAATAGCAGGAGGCTCTTTCTGGCAGGTGTGATGGTTTAACAATGCAGTTCTTCAGTGGTAGGATTGGCAACTTGATTTTTCCATTAAAATTTCTTAAAATGGTTTTCACTTAGTATTCAGTAGTTGTGATAAGTTTATACAAGCTTTTATAAAAACTAGATTTTTGTCAAACAGGAATATAAATTTTAACTGAGCAATCAAGGATAAGGTCCAGCCAGAAGCCATAAAGTTTAGCCATGAAGTCCAGCCAGAAGCCCTGGGTCATTCTTCATTAGCTTGTTCTGTAATATAAAGGCAGAATTTAAAAAGTGATAAAGATATTCAGGTAAATAATTTTTGAAGTAAAGATATGTGCACGTACCATGAAAATTTGCTAGTGCTTTTTATGTAAAAAACAAAACAAAAATAGAATGAGCTTTTAAAAAGATAAATTTCAGATTGGAAATGGAGATCTTGAATAGAATCCTAAAACAATTTAGATCCTAAAGCTGAACAGAAAGAAGAGATTCTAAAACTGAATAGATAATCTAGATATCCAACTAGATCAAGGATGGATAATTTGCGGCACTCTAAACATTTCTAAAAGAGAACCAGTTTGATGTAAAGGTTAAGGTAACAGGCTAAAAATCAAGAGACTCTGAATTATAGTCCCACCTTAGGCACAAAATTGACTGGGTGACCAGTCATTCTCTCTTCCCTAGGAAGCACACAATGGCAAATCACTTCTGAAATCTTGCCAAGGGACATGTTCAGGCAGTTGTTAGGAGTTAGCACAGATTTGGAGGTACTAAAAATATATATATATATATTTTATGAACTGAAACACCCAGTCTACTCAGCATAACCAAAGACCAATTCCTACCTTAGAGGACTATATGCTCTCACCAGGTAAAGGAGATCACTCCTTCGCTCAGGGAAGGAGTGATAGAAGACAGTCAAGTGGAAACAATCCAGGTTTTAGTTCATTAAAAAGAAATTTGAAATAAAATTGTGTCTGTATGTGTGTATCTCAGTACTGTGGTAGCATGTAGCCAACCCTTACAGGTCCTAGTCAGTACTTTGATGGGAGACAGTTAGCTTTTTTCCTTCCCTGAAATAATTTTAAAGTTTCAGGGAAAGAAACCTCTGCTGTCAGAAACAATAAAAAGATATTAAAGAACAAGAACGGCTTGTTCTTTTTTGTTTGTCTTTACTTGCTTTGACTTCCAGGTAATCAGATAACTGAGAATGGGAAATCTCAAAGCTATAGCAATAATCTGATTATTGAGTGTTTAATTAAGCATCTCATTTTCCAAGTACTTGCAGCTATTATTATCAGCTAGTTGGTTTACATCAGAAGATTCAAGGCTATGCTTTCACTTTTAAAATAGCATCCTGACTGAACAATAGGGTGAGGGTGTAGGAACCAAATGCTAAATCTGTCCAATTTGCAGCTTGCTTTGATGCAGCCTTTCCCCAATACCTGTTACAGTATTTCTTTCCTATGGTGCAGAAAATTAAGCTAAAAAATGTTCAACAATAATCTTTAGAGGGAAGTGATGAGGATTATAGGGGGAAAAAAAAGGAATGACATAAGTAAAGGAAGGTGGAAATCTAAAGGGGCTAACAAGTCACAAGTCAAACATGAACCAGCAGTCTCCTGCACTGCTAAAAAAAAAAGCAATTACTATGTTAACAGGAGCATTAGAGCCTAGATCATTGGGATTTAATTGTAGCATTTACTTTACTCTATTCAGACATCATTTAGAAGTTTTGTCTAGTTCTGGATACCCCAGTATTCACACAATGAATTCGGAGAAAGGCTATGAAAATGGTGAGGAGTCTTGAAACCAAACATTTTGAGGAATAGTTAAAGCAGGGGTGTCAAACTCATGTCACGGTGTCATCATGTGACACATCACAATTTTTTTCACCGTTCGCTAAACCAGGCTTGGTCGTGGCCAGGACGTGACTCATCCGGCCCGTGGGCTGCGAGCCCTGAGTTAAAGGATCTGGGAATGTTTAGGTTGCAGAAAAAATAGATTAGGAGAAATATGACAGCAGACTTCAAATAAAGACTTGTCACACAGAAGAGGTAGTGAACGTATACAGGTAGTTATTGACTTATGACTGCTATTGAGCATTGAGTGAATTATGGTTGTTGTGTTGTGCTGGTCATTAAGCAGATTGTTACGGTGACTGATTTAATGACGTTTTGCGGCAATCATTAAGCAAACGCTGCAGTCAGAAAGTGAACCTATTTTTTGCAATGGGTGTCTGCCAGAAACCTAAAGTAAATGCCAGTTTCTGGTAAAAAAAAATGAATTGTGATCACAGGACTTCAGGACGCTGCAAAGTCCATAAATGTGGACTGATTACCAAGTGCCCAGAATGGTCATGTGGCTGTGGGGTTAGTGGGGTGGATGGCAGCTGTTGGAACTTTGAATCTGGGTTGTAACTTGTCTGGGAGTACTTCCTTGAATGGTCACTAAGCGAGCAGTCACAAGTTGAGGCCCACCTGTTCTCCAGGTTCAAACCAGATATGAAGAGGCTATTTCTGAATGTACACAGGCTGTCACATAAAGTGGTGATCTTTTTGCTGGAGGTCTTCAAATAGGGCAAAAATATACCTTTGTAGTGCACTGAACAAGAGGTGAGACTATATGACTTTTAAGGTCATGTCCATCTATGATTCATCCTATATTTCTAGTTCTCTTTTGAATATGCATATTCATCATGTCTTCTGAAACACTTTCTCAAAGAAATTCCCAGCAAATGTACATATCAATTCACAGGCTGCTACCTGAACATCTGCTATAGAACACACAAGAATATCAATACAATATACTGCGTTCTTAATATATTACATTGTATTACATTTTTATGTTCTCCATCAACATACCTATCTCCGTGACCAGTGTAGCTTCTCTGGTTTCTTCTTTTGTTTCCGAGGCCCCAGGTATTACCTCATGGTGTGTCTCAATTTCCACCTTTTCTTCTGCCTCACCTGGTACAGTAACTATAGAGATCAAGGCAAGGAACACTGAAAAGAGCACTGAGTGTCTCAACAAACTATAGATGTTACTCTTGTCAACCATATATTTTTTTAACTAGGAAAAAGCACAAGAGATACCTAGTATTGCTGCTGAAATATTAGTACTTGTTTCTTAGAAATTCAGTCACTAAAGGCTTTGTTTATTATTGCAATTATTCATGTCTTTCATGTTAGCTTTCTTTGTGGCTGAAAAAAAATGTTGGTAAAACTATTTAGAAATTAAATTACTAAAGCTATATTAAACCATTTTGACTTATTGGCATTCCAAGTCAAAACACGTAGATGCACATAAGATGGAATCCCCATTCCTTAAAAAATTATCTACTTTGTCAAAATAATGCAATAAAATACTACAGATGCTGTTTCCAGCAGGAAACATTTTTCATAGATCCTGTCATACTGATACAGTATAAGAATCTACATTTGTAGGTCACAATTATCCTAAAAAACAGCTTGTTGGGTCTTATGTAAAAATTCAGGATCACCATTATTTCCTTCTTTCCATTATCATCTCAATTTTTATGCATTTCTATGTGAACAAAATGTACCATAAATCAATGCAATATGGCAATTTGGAAAACAAATAGATTCCAGTAGTCTAAACCAAACAACACAGTACTGTATTTTGGGTCAACAATTCATACAAGCATTGGAATAATTGTATCCAACTTGAAATACAATATTATCCTTAGCAATGAGCAAATCCATTTCCAGATTAGAGATGGTTACTCTCGTTTGCATATATTCGCTAAATATACAGCTAGATAAACCTTTCCCACCTAAAATTACTATCTAATTACCACTTTATCTGATAAGAGTTATTGAAGGGAAGAACAAACAAGGAAAAATTAACACCTTATAGCATGCGGTCATTTAATCTTGAACAGCTATTATAGCTTTTAAAAAAAAATTAATTTAATTTTTTTAATTTTATTTATATGCCGCCCTTCTCCGGAGACTCAGGGTGGCTTACAATGCGTTAAGCAATAGCCTTCATACTTTTGTATATTTTATACAAAGTCAGCTTATTGCCCCCACAAACTGGGTCCTCATTTTACCCACCTTAGAAAGGATGGAAGGCTGAGTCAACCTTGAGCCTGGTGAGAATTGAACTCGCAGTAATTGCAGGCAGCTGGATGTTAAATGCTGCCTTAGTAGGAGGCATTAGCCTCCTACACCACTCAAGCTCATTTTTATTACTTTTTCAGGATTATTGTTATTCCTTTCAAATACTCAAATCCACTGAGCAAAAGTTTCTGTTCCCAGGCAGAAGACCAAGAATATTAGGGTCAATAATATTAGTATAGCCTTTATTGTCATTGTACATCATGTATAAAATAATATTAGTTTTAGCCTCACTGGTGCAATTCATGACAAAAGATACAAACAACATAAATAGTATAAAGAATAATCCCTATGCAAGTAATTAGGGGGAAAATAGAGGGCTGTAAAGCACTGTGAAGCGGTATATAAGTGTAAGCACTATTGCTATTCACACATAAAAATAATTGTTTGAACCTGTCCCTTGAAATTGTTACAAGAGAATATTTATTACCGTCCGTTAGCTGTTCCTCTTCATCCATAAGCAGTTCCGTCACAATTTCTGTTACAAAACATCGGATTTCCTCTGTTGAAGGTTCAGGTGTACCCCCTTCTGAGGTGTCAGTAGGTTCAGGCTTCTTATCCTGGAGAGATTCTGAAGGTGAAGAAAGAGCAGCTTCTGTGGCAACTTGAGGATTGCTAACTAATTCTGTTGATTCCACAGCCCGAGGACCACCAGCTTCAAGGAAGTCTAAAGATAAGCATTGACTTTTGTCAAACTTTTCTTCTGATGCCATTAGCTGAGGCTCTGTACCCTCAGGATCTACTCTGTGACAGGTAGAAAGGTCACATGTTGTTATTTCCTGAATCAACGCATCAGGCTCCTCTTTATGGAGATCCTCATCTGTTTTTTTCCAAGAAGATCCAAGCTTCATCTCCTCCAGGGGTTCAAGTTTAGTCTGGGCAGATCCTGTGTCATTTTTATCTGTGATAGGGAAGCTGTCATCTGATTTCCCAGTGTTGATCAAGTGTGTGTTTTAAAGGAGAGAGAAACAAATAAATATTTGCAGCCACTGTTAATCATGGAGTTATCTTTTTATGCATTTTGTTTCCTTCTGAATTTGCTATTTACTCACCTCTCATCCTACCCATATGATTTATTATAACTTATGAAATTGTTATTCTTTAAGGTACCACATGTTGCTTTGTTATAACTAATCGCTGGGAAATAATATGGACAGAACTGTATGTATTTTAAATACATGTATATCACTGTGGTTACAAATAGGTAAATGAGCTAAGGCCCGGTCTTTCTGAGGAGATTATGCTGATCCTCTTCCTATGTTCAGAAAAATGCTGAAACTGTTCCAGAGAGCATTGTACAAGATTCGGCTATCTGTGCTTTTATGTTTGTTTTATCTTTGATTTCACGGTTATTTAGTTTTTATCCCTACTTACAGTTATTTTTCTTTATATCATGCCAACTACCATAAGTTCTTTCACTGTGGTGGGATATAATGGAAGAATCTTACATTTCCAACAACATATACAAAATCAGGGAAAAAATCCTTGAAGGAGAGAGGCAAAAAAACAACCTAAAGAGCATTTTCATACATATTACCTGCTGTGGGCAGAAATCCAAATAGTAAAAGAAAAAGAATGGAGTATCTTAAGAGAAAAGAGGCTTAACGCATCTGAAAGCTGATCAAAATCACTTCATAGCCCAATATTTTAATGCAGGTCCCATGTGAACAGGGTTTTTTTTGTAATATTTGTGAATTATATCATATCAACCTGAATATACTTCAAATACTATTATTATTGCTCTTTATCGTTTTAATGATTACTGGCTAGTAAACTGCCCTGTTTATACTACTGTCTGTAGTGAACAGGGCAGTCTCACCATTCTGAGATCAGCATTTAAAAAAACTCCACCAGTTAGCAGACTTTGCTTCACATTTCTGTGTTGTTTTCCTGACTGTACAATAAAAATATAATTAGACCTAACAGCATATATGTATGTAACACTGGTCCTTCATGTAATATATTATCAAAGCATGTCAGATGGATTAAGAGATAATTTAAAAGTTAGAATATCATTTTAAAACTTTACTAAAATTGTCACATATTAGCAGTTGTATAGTTCCTCAAAAACTGAAATGAGAAAACTGATGTACGTCTTTAAATTACAAAAGTAAGGAACATTTCTTTTAAAATACAACTCTAAAATTAGTCAGAAATACTTAGAATTTGTCACATCAAAGTGCACACAAAAATGCAGTTTTTACCAATATTTTCTACATGAGTTGATTTTGAAGAAAGCATCTCTTTACATAGCTATCTTTAAAACTGATACATAATCCTCATTAGTTTCAGTACAATTCATCTCAGAATTTTAGCAGCTCCAGTTCAACCATTGTTTTTCTTGATTTGGCAGGAAACGCTGAAAATAAACATTAAGGACAAGCCCACTTGCAAAAGAGCAATATGTCATTATTGATTAGTTATAATTAATAAGGATAACAGCCCTATGCTAATTTGTTAAAATAGGCTCATCCAACAAAGTGAGGATTTATTCCTCAGGATCTACTGCATATTACTAGAATGGAATTTGATCACTAGGTCCATCCATAATGAATGATTAAGTGGTTTCCTCTTTTGATTTCTCCTAAGTGCCATAGAGAATGGACAAGGGTGCGAATAGGGGCAAGATTAAAGCAAAGCTGAACTTTTGCAATGGGGGGCTGGAAATTACCTGCCCTCCGATGCCATCTGTCAGAAATGGTGTAGGCAGGGTCTCCTGCTTTTGGGGGGGGGGGGTTGGACTAGATGACCTACAAGGTCCCTTCCAACTCTGTTAAATCTGTTAAATGATGGAATGGGATACACAAAGGGGAAGTCAACGAGGGCAGCCAAGAATAGGCTGCCCTGAAGTAATAAAGGCGACTAAGAAGCTCTTCAGTTGAAGACGTTGGGGGGGGGGGGGGGGGAGAGACGAGAGCTGCATTTCCGAAAATCGTTATTCTTTCTCCGCGTTGATTTAGTTCTCTTATCGGCCAGGCTTTTCCAGCCTTGAATGTCTGACACATCCCCAAACTCCGCTTCTTGAAGCGATGCCACTTGCGAGGGCGGCTCCTCCACTTTGGCGTTAAAACGTTAAAAACCGCCGAGCACTCACCGCACTGGGGCAAGCCGTTGGCCTCCGGGGATTTGGGAGTTTGCCGGCCGAACTCCTTGACTTTGGTTTGAGCGCTGCTCGAGCACCCCATGGCGTGGTGGTTATAATAACAGCGGCTCCCAAGGGCGCCAGGCACCCAGGTGAGTCTTCTCTCGGCTGTGGCTGCAGGTGAGACCCCGGCGAGTCGGCTCTCCGCTTCCTGCCAGGAAAGGAATACGCACAGGTGGTTCCTCCTCGGACGCGTAAAAAAAAAAAAAAGCCCAACCAAAGCATACCCCTCCCCTCCCCTCCCCTCCCGCGTTGCGCTGGGCAGAGCAACTCAGCCCTTGCCCGCTCGCGCGGGAGAGTGTTTATCACTCCGGCTCGGTTGCCATAAGAACGGCTCGGTGAGGGGTAGTTTCCAACAAGCCTCCTCTCAGATTTTTGGCATGCCCGGTCTTGGTGCGGGGCGCAGGCGCGTCTGAGGCGGCCCAGAGACTGAACCGCAGGAGAGCGAGGAAGAGTTAATGGCAACCACGTGCGGCGATTCTGCTAAAATGAGCTGAAGGCAGCCTACCCTGCCTGGGACGTTTCGCCAAGCGCCCTCCCCCACTCCTCAAAATCCAACTTTTGTTGATTCCGGGCATACACAAACGCCAAATCCTTTCTGACACGACTGGGATCATTTTCAATAACTCTTCATTGCCTTTTCATGACGCCTCAGATAATCTGAATTGTAACCATCACTTCAGTGTGCTCAATGCATCCATAGCTATAACCAGTGGTGGGATTCAGCCAGTTCGCACCACTTCGGGAGAACCGGTTGTTAACTTTCTGAGCAGTTTGGCAAACTGGTTGTTGGATGAAATAATTAGGGCAGAGAACCGGTTGTTAAATTACTTGAATCCCACCACTGGCTATAACCAACTTTCCGCCATATATGTGGGCCTGTATTTCCTCAGCCAGGAAGGGCACATCCCCAAGTCCCAAATGTCCTTATGATTCTTGATGAACGTATCTTTTATTTTATGTACACTGAGAGCATATGCACCAAGACAAATTCCTTGTGTGTCCTATCATACTTGGCCAATAAAAATTCTACTCTAAGTGCCAAACTTCCTTGGTATGGCTGCCATGGTGATGAATGCAATTCAAAAGACACCATTATTTGGGGCTGACCTGCATGTGGGTAGTGTAATCCTTAATTAGCAACAAAGGACACTTAGGGAGCCCCTAAAAGTTATGTTTGGCAAGGCCAATGCTACCTTTTACTGTTACTTTTCTTCCCTTTCATTATTCCCCCCCCCCCTTGTAATATTTTGTTGATGGGCACTCTGCATCTTAGCTTTGTGTGTGTGTGTGGGGGGGGTGTGTGTTGTGTGCCTGTGGTGGGATGCCATTTGCTCCTGACTCAGACACTAGGCCTTTTGTTTTAAAGTTACACATTTACTTGGTTGTTTGGGAACTTGGTCTGCACTGCACAGGTATGGTAACCATTATGATTTATGTTTTGAAAACTGGTTTATTTCCTGGTGAAAGAAAAGCAAAACAAATATTGCAGGTTCTTTAATTATCTTGAATAGCTGTTGCATCAGGTGGTCCATGTGGGTGATGCAACTAGTAATTGTTTAACCTTCTAAACATTTGCAACATACCAACCAGACAGATGGGAAGTGTGGAACATACAAGCTGGAGGCAAGTTTGTACAAAACAGTTAATCCAAGGCAATCAGTTTTTGTGTGATTAGAAAACATTCACAAGCAATGCAAACATTAATACTGTACAAAGTACATATCTCTTTCAGATGTAGTCATAAACAGAAAAAGTAACAGAAGTTATCTAAATATATATGAGTATCTGTTGGATTCTGCAACTTAACTGATCTAATTCATTATATTTCAATTCTAGGAAGCTAATACGTGATTTTTGAGAATAGGAGTGTGTTCCTGAAGGTCACAGTTGACTTCCTATGTTGCCAGTTGAATTTGAAGCCTATTTCAAGTTGTTCATAATAGTTTTTTCATGGGTACCAGACCATCCAATTTTATAATGTTCACTCTGCACCTTTAATTCAATGGAACACATTTTGCTGATCCTTCCCTTGGATACATCTGACATCAGTTGTTAATTCTGCTTGATTCATTATGTAGGTCATACTGTGGAACAAACTGGTATTGGAGTTGGAACAAGTCCCTTCCTTATTAGAGTTTAGCAATTGGCTCAAAATATATGTTAATTATTTAACTGCTCATCTTTTCAAAACAATTTAATTATTTGAAAATATAATTGTTTAATAATGTTTTAATAATGCTTTAACTGTATTTCTATAAGTCACCACAAGCCATTAGAGGAAGTTTAATATGCTCTAAATAAATGAACATGTGCATTTGTTAGGTTGTATTATCCATCTATTGACTATATTTTATTTTATTTGTATTTCACCTTAATTTTTTTTTGCAATGTACATAATGCTGACTCCTTTTATTTTCCTCACAACAATCCTATTAAGATGGGTTGGACTGACTGATCCAAAGTCACCAGTTGGTTTCCATGCCAAAGGAAGAACAGTTAGTTTCGAGTCCAATATTTTAACTACTATATCAAATTTTATATGTATGTTTTGAGATGCGCACTAGGAGTTGATTATTTTCTAGGTTTTGTCTATACTTCTACAGTCTTTGTTTTTTCAGATTTTTAAAATGTTTCCTGACTGGTGACAGAATGACAAAAATGTCAGTGTTGATTCAGCAGATTGCAACCTTCCAAAATTCTCATTGTGTTGGATTTGGAACAATGAGGTCTATTTGGTTTCTAGACCCTAAGTGAATAGGACAGTACATGCATCAGAGGTAATTGAATGAGCATGTTTACACTTCTTTTATAAATGATAATTTATCATGAACCTCAGTCTGCCACTTTTAATCCCATAGGAAGAAAACTAATTAGTGTGGTTGCCAAAATGGAATTTTAATAAAGCCCTTTGGCTTGTTTGATGAGAGAAATGCATGAAAGAAATCTCCAATGTCTGCTAATTTTACAGAGTGTTTGGGAGGTTCTGAATATGGTATTAGGATATATTAGGATAACAATGTTCACAGTGATAAAATACCAAACAGAGTTGAAATGTAGCAGTAGTAAGGTAAATGTACAGACAGCCCTCTACTTACTGGTCCCACAATTGGGACCAGACTTTCTATTGCTAAGCAAGGCAGTTGTTAAGTGAATCATGCAGTTGTTAAATGGATTCTGCTTTCCCCATTGATTTTGCTTGTTGGAAGCTGACTGGGAAGGCTGCAAATGGGGTTCACATGACCCCAGGACACTGCAACTATAGTAAATTCATGACAATTGCCAAATGCCCAAATTTCGATCATACTGTATGAATGTGGGGATGCTGCAACAACCAGAAGTGTGAATACTGGTCATAGGCCACTTTTTTCAGTGTCATGGAACCTTGAATGGGTACTAAATAAATGATTAAATGTTGAGGACTACCAGTAAATCAAATGAATAAATAAATAATACAACTAACTTAAACGGCTCTTTTGGTTCCGCCAACAACATACTTGTCTATTTGCAAACTAACAGACTTCAAAGAGTCTGATAGATTTGAGAAAAATAACTTGATAGTCTCATCTTCTCAGTGTAGATGCAACTGTCTTAATAGAACAAAGATATGTTGTTGCCTGAAATTTTTTAAAAAAGATTCTGCCCCTTTTATATATAAAAGTTGACTGGACTGGTCATCAAACCTTACTGTCACTTTGATGATAAGAGAATATCCACCTCACTATTAGATGTGGTAGCCTGTTGTACAAAGACCAGAATAGGATCTGCATTAATACATTTAATGGAAGATATTTAGACTGAGTCCAAACTACCATCTTTGTGCAGAAATTGAAATGAATCCTTTGCTCCTAGTTAGCATTTTGCCATTTTCACTGAGGAATTTTCTTTATTTTGAATATATCTATTATATTAGCTTTAGTTAAAATTCCAGTGCAATCCTTGAACATTTATATTTATTCTATTCCTCTTAATCAAACTTTCTTACTCAGTTACTGCATTCACATAATGGGAGTTATCAACCAGGTCTCTGACATACTGATAAGACATTCCTATATTAAGAATTCAGTGTCAGCTAGAGGGCAGTAGTTAGTCAGCACCTTGCTGATCTCAAAAAGCTAAACTATGTCTAGAAATACTCTGCATATACGGTAAATATTTATAATTATGATCTACTGATTATTTCCTAAAACAAAGTGAACACCAAAAAATCTGGTGGGAAAGACATTTACTGTTAATCCAGGTTAGATTACAGGATTATAGGATGGTGGTTAGCATTTATGTTCAAAGGTGCTTCTTTAATAAGTTGGACAGCACAAATTTTACATTTCAAAATTTCAAAGTTATCAATTATTCATCCCTGTTTTATAAAAATATGTTCTAGGACCAAAGTTTGATGGATCTCCTTAACTCATATCTATTTCATAGAGAACTGTTTCATTCTTCAATTTAGAACAATAATCTCTTCAAAGTGGCTCATCTACCTTCTCCATTATGTTTCTTTGATTTTCATGAATCTTGCCAAACACTTTTTCTAGTCCCATCCCATTATCCTCCCCTCCCCTCCCCCAAATATAATTTTGTTTCTACACTACTACAAACATGCAGTTTTGGGGGCAACAGCATGACACATATTTGCCATTGTCTTTTTCTATGATAACTGTTCATTGTTCAGTCCAATCTGGAGAACTGCTGTTTCCCCATTGTATCTTTACCAAGCTGGTCCCACTTAACTTCCATGGCCAAAAGCTCCAATGTGGTAGCTCTTGTTGAGACAAAAGCTTGTATAGTTTTACTCAAGGTAAGAGCTTGATGGAATGGTAATTTTAATCTTAATTTGAAGAAGGCAGCAGAGATGTATGGATCTAGAACGGACTTTCCCTAGTTGCTGAGATCAAAGCAGATAGGGAACACAGCAGATAATTCAATTAGAGACTTTGCTACCCAAATTCCTTTCCCCTAAAAACTGTGCCTTTATCAATGAGTTAGAGAAACTGGGATTATCTTTTCCTAACAATCACAATGCCCATCTTCTATGTTTACATTTCAGTTTATACAGTAGTATCCACATATTGGGTGTGTTTTAACTGTTCACCAATGAAATTATACAGTACTTGTTAATGCCATGATTTTCCCATTGTAATGCTTTAAAACTTGCTGCTTAGAACAAATCTATGCACGTGTCCCTCAATTCCAAATGCTTTCTATTTTGCAAATTATAGATTTTAAAGAGATTTACATTTTGCATGTTCATTGAGGCACACAAGAGGTTAAATGAATCTTGGACAATAATCCAAGTAAGAGTGTGGTGCCAATTTTCGTTTGAAAATATTCAGGATTCCAATTACAAATATTATCAATTTGGACTTTCCTACCTCCAAAGATAAAACTCTCTACATGTAGTTGTTACCCATAAAACTCAGGCACCCAAGTTCATGTGGAGTTAAAAAGTACCTAGTCTCAGAATTTGAAATACACCCGGTATCTTTTCCATCGCCATCACCTACAATACAAATCCCAAGTACTTGAGGCAAAGCAAAAGGCATTAAGGAGGTGGGGAAGTCTTTGTATAGGGTAGAGAAACAAATGAAACATATTAGATTTAGAATAGAGCTGGAAGGTACCTTGGAGGTCTTCTAGTCCAGCCCCCTGATCAAGCAGGAGAAATGTATGTAATGTGTCAAAGAAACAAATCAAGTTATAAAAGACATTGAGGTACAATAAAGAATTTGCTCTGTAAGACTTGAGAAAAGACAGCCACAATTAAAACGTTTCATCTCCTTTCCTTTCCCATCTATTTCGTTAAGCTTGCAACTGTAATGAAGGACTTCAGAATACAGTACAGCCCTATTGCTTAACAGTCCCTGAAAGGGCTAGAGTTTGTACGTTAAAGGACACTCCTTTGCTCAAAGGAAAAACATGGTTTCCTGAAGTTGAAAAGGACGCAAAGATGCTATGCTAAAATGTTAAGTTCACCTACATTAAAATGCTAATAATGAACCCTAAAAGAGTATGCAGTTTTATACAGCAAAACTGACATCCTCCGATTATTCATTCTTCTTAATGTGCATTCTTCTTAAAGTTGCCAAGGCTGAGAAACAAACACTGCTTTACCCTTTGCACTGTGAACCAGGAAAAAAGCTTGTGCCCCGAATAAACCTATGAAAAATCGCTAGTTTTATGAAGCGCGCCAGTCTCGCGATTGTTGCGCGCGCAACCTCAACGTAAGCCAGAAGTTTCGGAAGTGGGGGAGGGGAAATGAGGTGTCTGCTCTCGCGAGAGTCTCTGTCGGTCGCGCTGACCCGCGTGGTCCTACGCGTTGCCGCGAGAGACTTCCTTCCTTTCCTCGTTGCCCGGCCATCTTGGAGGCGCTCCTCTGGTGAGCGGGGCCCTGGGCCTTTGGAGGAAGGGTCCGCCTTGGGTGAGGGAAGCGTTTGGCGGGTGGAAAACGGCTGTGCTCGGCCGCAGTGTTGACTCTTTTCCTTTTCTGCAGGCAACGGCAGGGCCGACGTGAGCCGGCAAGATGGTGGCCGCCAAGAAGACGGTGAGTGAGCGTGCCAGCCACCCGGCTGACCTGACGATAAAAGGGGATAACCGGGGATCCCGAATCCACAGGCGAGAGCTTGTGGAGGGAGACAGCAGCGCTCCAACGATTGCGAAAGGCCTCTTGACTCGAGACAAATTTCTGATCAAACGGGGTGGAGGGTTGCTGATCGGAAGGAGCCCTGATAACACCTAAGCAATAGCGATTGGACCTTCCTTCAGCCTCCTAGAAGGCGAGGTCCATTTCGGAGCTTTTTGCCCTAGTTGTTGCTTCCATGCCGGGTGTCATATGGAATGGCAAAGGCAGATGCTATGACACAAAGAAGCATGTAAGAGTCCATTTGTAGGTCTTTGGGTGATGGCGGTAGGTTTTGCTGCCTCCTGGTACCATCTGTGCTGTATATGAGCACATACGGACAGGATGCACATACAGGCAGAATAAAGAATTAGAATTATTTATTGGCCAAGTGTGATTGGACACACAAGGAATTTGTCTTGGTGCATATGCTCTCAGTGTTCATAAAAGAAAAGATGCATTTGTCAAGAATCATAAGGCACAACACTTAATGATAGTCATAGGGTACAAGTAAGCAATCAAATCATAGTAGGAAACAATATAAATGGTAAGGATACAAGCAACAAAGTTACAGTCATGCAGTCATAACTGGGAGGAGATGGGTGATAGGAACGATGAGAAGATTAATAGTAATAGTAATGCAGACTTAGTGAATAGTTTGACAGTGTTGAGGGAATTATTTCTTTAGCAGAGTTCAGGAAAAAAATGTTCTTGTGTCTAGTTGTTCTGGTGTGCAGTTTGATCCAAGGTTTGTTGCAGCCTTGAAAAATTTATGTGGCTGTGGTTTTTGTCACAGGGCCAGGTCTCCATATATTTGGATCTTGCACTGTTTCTTTGAGTTTTTCTATGCAAGTGTGGTTTATTTAAAAAAATCAGTCCATCTGAAACTGACAGTTTTGAATAAATGTGTTCACTTTATAGGCATTTTAAAAGAATGTTTTTGAAAGTATATTAAGATGAAAAACACCAGTATTTGGATTTATTAAACACTACTGGTTAAGCAATTCATATTATGAATGCTCTCTTGAAGTTACTCTTTATGGCTTGGGATTGAACAAGAACTGTAATAGAATTATAGGCATGATTAGCTTTTGCTTTCAAACCACTTAGTTTTTAAAAAGGCTGGAAGATACAATTGTATTCTAATAACTCTTGACTGAGCTTTTGAGAAAGAGAAAATTCAACAAGTATTAGTTGTGTTTTAAATGGGATTTTTTTAGATATTTTGGTTGCATTATACCATGTTAAAAAGCTTGCAAACGACGTTACATTTTATGGTGAGGTCAGCATATAGAGCCAAGCATGTAGGGAGAAAGTAGACAAGGTATTTTAATGCATTATGTATAATAGAAGAGCTAAGGGAGTCTTTGCACAATTTCGTGTTGTGTGCCAGTTGCATCCATTCCTAGAATATGAGCCCTGTGGCCTGTCACTCATGGTCTGATCATCTCGGTTGGATTATTACAACATGCTCTTCATGGGGCTACCCTTGAAGAGTGTTCAGATGCTACAACTGGTACAGAATGTGGTACTGTGGACAGTTCTGGAGGCCCCTTTAATGGCAAATGTGACACTGCTGTTACGCATACTGCACTGGTTGCCATTTTTTTGGGTGGGGGTCTAATTCAGGATGTTGATCATTATATTTAAAGCCCTTTATAGCATGGGTCCAGGGTCTCTGAAGAGCTATGTTGTCCCAAAGGGACTAGCCCACTCTGCTTGCACCAGAAGAAGGGGCCCACTTTGGATCCCCTCTGCCAAAGAATTTCAACTGGCGGGGTCCAGGAGAAGGGCCTTTTCTCCTATGACCCCTGGCCTCTGGAATGTTCTCCTGCTGTAGATGAGGTCTACCCCAACACTCCTGGCCTTTGGGAAGAGCCTGAAAACTTGGGGTCTGCTGTCTGACCTGGGGCCCCAACTGAATTTGCTATGTTGAGGGTGGCTGATGGGCTAGAGAAGATCCCAAACCCCAGATCGCTCATCTTGGGTTTTAGCTTTCCCATTTAATTATCCTAATTTTAATTGCCTTGTATTACCTTTTTTTAACTTTTTATATTGTAAGCTGCTCAATGTTGCTGTGAGATGGGTGGCATAAAAATTTAATAAAATGCAAAAAACATTCTATACATTCACTTTTTTTGTTTTAACAGAAAAAGTCTTTAGAGTCCATAAACTCTAGACTTCAGCTGGTTATGAAAAGTGGTAAATATGTACTTGGATATAAACAAACTCTGAAAATGATTCGGCAGGGCAAAGCCAAGTTGGTTATCCTAGCCAATAACTGTCCTGCTTTGAGGTAAGTGCACTTTTTGATTAGTTTTATTAAAGGATCACATAAAAGGGTTGCTTTCTTATAGTATTAATGAAAATATTTTACCATCGACTTGTAGATATTTTTGACTTTTTTATATAGCTTTTCAAATATATTAATCAGCCAGACGCTGGATATCAAATTTTTTTGCTGAAATTAGATTTCATCAATGAAGGGAGGTTGGATGAGACATTCCAACATTGTAATTTTGTGATCTTATAGGTTATTAACTTGATTTTTTTAAAAAAAGGAAGACTATGTGATGGGGTAATGTGAAGATAAAAGTTCTGAATATATATAATAGAAGAAAACTATGATACCTTTATAGGTTTATATGCTAATGGGAAATTATTATACTGATATATTAGAATTGATATTATGTTCTGCTTGCATATAGCAATTATATTATGGATATATAATGTATAAAGCCTTTATGAGATTTTATTTTGTAAAATTTTGCAAAAATATTGCAAATATTACCAGCACCAATGGTCTTTGGTTAATAACCAGGAGAAACTCAATTTACTCCTCAAATATAAGCTCCAACCTACCTGTACATTGCAGGTTAAAATAGGTTTAATCTAGTCTTCATAATGCATTAGGTAAAGGTAAAGCTTCCCCTTGCACATATGTGTTAGTCGTTCCCGACTCTTAAGGGGCGGTGCTTCTCTCCGTTTCAAAGCCGAAGAGCCAGTGCTGTCCAAAGATGTCTCCGTGGTCATGTGGCTAGCATGACTAAATGCTGAAGGCACACGGAATGCTGTTACCTTCCCACCAAAGGTGGTCCCTATTTTTCTACTTGCATTTTTTATGTGCTTTCAAACTGCTAGGTTGGCAGAAGCTGGGACAAGTATGCGGCACTAGGGATTTGAACCAGTGGACAGCTGACCTTTCGATCGACAAGCTCAGCGTCATAGCCATTGAGTCACCGTGTCCCTTCATAATGCATTATTCCCATAAAAAATAGTGTAAATTGAGATTGAATTAAATAGTTGTATTGTGTGTTTATTTTGTTCACTGTACACAGTTCCTTTTAATAAACTGGTGGCTATATGTTTTAATAAACAAATGAAATGAATAAAAATTAATTGTTAATGTCCTAACAGGAGATTCCATAGAATGTGACTTAATCTGGAACAAAGCCAAATAAGCACCCTGTTTATTTCTGTACCTTTAGAAAATCAGAAATTGAGTACTATGCTATGTTGGCCAAAACTGGTGTGCATCACTACAGTGGCAACAATATTGAACTGGGAACAGCTTGCGGGAAGTACTACAGAGTATGTACACTTGCTATAATTGACCCAGGTATGTATGTTGTATTTAGTATCTCTCTCTGGATGAAGCTGTTATTTTAATTGTATTTACTCTTATTTATTTCCAATTTCCAATTTCTTGGTCTATTCACTAGGATTCTCTATAAATGTTATTGAATTGAGAACTCTGCACTTCAATATGCTAATATAAAATCAATAGTGTTTGTAAAGCAAAAATCGTATAATCTTATTTCATATGTGGTTTAAGATTTATATTCTCAGTAGAATAACTTTTGTCCTGATCAGAAGAAAATATGTTTGTCAGGAGGTCATTGAAATTGACCTGTAGGTCCAGTGGAGCAAATAATTTTAGAATTAAGCATCTGGTAACTAATGAAGTTCATTCTTTATTATCATTCTAATAGCGTACCATTCATCTGGTAACTAATAAAGTTCATTTACCATCTTTCTTGCCACAGTTGTTAAGTGAATGACTGCAGCTTTTAAGTTAATAACATGGTTCTAAAGTGAATTTAGCTTCCCCACTGGCTTTGCTTGTCAGGTCGGAAAAGATGATCACATGACACTGGGTGATGGCAATTGACATAAATATGAGTCAGTTGCCTAGCACCAGAATTAAGCATCTGGTAACTAATAAAGTTCATTTGCTGTATGGGTCCTTAAAGTACATTAGAAAGTAATTTATTAGAGGCTAAAGATTTAAACTGTATGTATTGGATGTGGGAAGTTAATTTATCTTGATGCAAAGTTAAATGCGAATATTCTCGCTGTTCTGGTTTGTACAGTAATCAGTGCAGGCTAGACATTCGCTATATTACCACTTTGCATTGTGTCCTCAGGGCTAGTTGGTCTCCCTAGTTCTGATTTTTACCTGCAAGTTACATTAACTGATTGAACTTTATAGTATGATCTGTCATTGGGAATATATTCAGATAAGGTTATCAAGAAGATTTTTGTAATACAATATACTGTACATGACAAAGGTGTTTGTGAAATTTTGATATTGAAGTATGATTTTTCCCCAACAGGTGACTCTGACATCATTAGAAGCATGCCAGAACAAACCAGTGAGAAGTAAAATTAATAAACTTTAAATTTTGTGTAATAAAACTGGCTTTAAATCTGTTGTTGGTATGAGTTTTTATAAATCAGACACAAGTTGTATGCAAAGTTTGATGGAGAAATCAAATAGTAAAGGTCTAAATAAAATAATTTAATTAGGAGTTAAAGACCAATGGGTTTAAAGAATATAGCCATATTTGGCTCCGCTGATTGAGTTCTGTATTTATCTGAAAGAGACCAAAAAAACAAAACACAAACTCATCTACAATATCCAGATTTATCATCAATCTTGTAGCGCCTACTTCATAAATGTGCATGTACATATGTAAGCATATTCAAATTGTACAGAGCATTTGAAAACCAGCAGGTCTTTAAACATGATTAGAAACCATCTAGAGTCACTTAATTGTATAAATGCAGGAAGGAGGGAACCAACCAACCATCTTCTAATTAGGGCTATGCAGTGTTTCACATTCAGTATGGAAAAAATTCTGAGTGTGCTGAGAAACTTGCAGCTCTTTGTAGAAACTGCTACTGCTGCAGAATAGGGGAAAAAATGCTAGGCTAAAGATAGGTAAGAGGAAATGATAAGTGCTAGGAAGAGAGAGAAAAAAAGAGTAAAAACTCAGGCTGAAGTGAGGGCAAAAAGAAAAACCATGTTTAAATATTGTAGAAAAAGTAAAATTTAGTAAACAAACACTTCATCATCTAGGCAACTTAGACCTCAAGAACAATTCATTAGTTATTTGAATCTCATGCCATTCCTTACTTGGGGGAACCGCCACACATTAAAAGTAAATAAGGATATACCGTAGTTAAGCAAATTCAGCCTTTTATTTAGAACAAGAGAGCCAAACAGAATAGCTTATGAACAACTGAAAGAAAAACAATAGATGGTGGGAAAGGTTATTAGACATAATTTATTTTTGGCATAATTCAGCTAAGGCACTTTTTAATTTGTTCTGAAATAATAATCCTATAATTCATTCTGGAATGAATTAATTTTCCCATATGATGGCTATCCATTCCTGCAAGTATCTGTTGGCCAACACTTCAAATACTTGTGTGATACACATGTTTGAGATTTTTTTTTTATAAAATGAAGATATTCAAAATTTTGGTATATAATTCTATCAATAAAAAAACATTTTATACATTATATCCCCAAACCCTATCCCACATATAAATACTTAGTGGTTACCATGAACATAGGGAGTGCGCCTTAAATATGTTGGTTACTACTTCTCAAATTCCTAGAATCAATCACTTATGAGAAGAAGTGTTGGCTGTAAGAAGAGTTCTAAGCACAGAGAAATTACTTGTTATTACTGTGGATATTGGCATTACCGCTGCATGAGAAGCACAGGAACACCATTGTAATGTAACACTTGAGTGCGTCCAGTCAATACATTATTACAATGAATAGTGAACAATATTTGGCCTTTCCAGATTTCTAAATAGTAAAAATTGCCTTTTATACCGTGTTTCCCCGAAAATAAGACCCTGTCTTATATTTGTTTGAACCCGGAAATAAGCGCTTGGCCTTATTGCCATGCACTCAAAAGCCTGATTGGACTTATTATCAGAGGATGTCTTATTTTGGGGGAAATGGTACTAATATTTTACAATATTATACAGTTTCTCAATTGAAAAAATATAGTTTTCTAAAAAGTTTGTAATTTTATCTTAGTCAATGCAAAAATACACTATTACAGTACTCTAAATTACTGAAGTTATAAATTCTCCTTTTTTGTGCAAAACGTACCTACCTACATAGCTTTGATACATTTTCTTGTTTGTAAATATCCAACAAAGGTATATTGCTGCTAAGGACATTTTATTAGTATCCTAATCGATTTTCCAATGCTTCTATTCTTTTTGACATTTCTTCCAGTAATTTCAAGTTAAGGAAAACAATTTCAGACTGATTCAATATTTAATATCGAGAATACGCATATAATGGACAAGCTTGGGAAATCTAGAGTTACTTCTTTTAAAATGAAAAACCCTGAAATAAGTCAGAGTCAGAGCTAACTCTGTATAATTGTATTTCCAAAAATCCACTATTGATTAGTTCTTGGACATTTCATTTTGGCAATGGGAAGGTGGTGTTATTTTGTTGCTGCTTTTAATAAACAGCTGAGAGTTAGAAATCCTTACTGAGCTAATGAAGATCAGGAAATGGTACAAGTGGAACTTAAAATTCTCTTCTGACCATAAAACTATTCAAATAATTCTGTTGTAAACTGTAATGCAATTGTTTTAATTGCATTGGTATATATAATGTGGGAAAGTACATTGTCACATCAATAGTAATATCCTGTTCATAGTTTTTCCAAAGGCATTAACTGAAACAAGATAAACACCCAGTCTTATGTTCATATATGAAATACACACACACAAAAAATTAGGCTTGTGGAATGAATGCTAAAGAATTATGATGTCACCTGTTGTAATAGTTCTTGCAAATACCACTTCTCTAGATATCCATTTCTATGTTGGCAGTTAAATGGTTTAGTTGTACTTAGAAAATAACCAGAAGTAGCTTAGACTGACGCTTCTCTAAGAACATAATCACTGTGAAAAAGAAATTTGCAGACTCCTTTTGGCCCAAATACTTAGGCCAGCAATTTTTGCTAATACCGTGTTTCCCCCAAAATAAGCCCTACCCTGATTTTTAAGTGTGTGCCTAATATAAGCACTATCCCAAAAATAAACCTTAGTGAAGATCATCATCAGCCAGGTGGAGGGTGGCCAGCATCGGAGACAGTGCGGGGTCTGATGGTGTCCATAGCCATAAAATAAACATCTACTTGGGAGAAAGACTGGCTGATCTAGATCAAATATAAAACGGGGATCTCACACTGACATCAAAAATATGTATTATCAAGGCTCTTATTTTCACAATTAAGCTTTAAAAGCCTGAATTTTCCTTCAGAAAAAGTGGAACAAAATGCCTTTGAATTATGGTCTCTGGAGAAAATTGTTGGGAATACCTTGGACGTGTAATGTTAGGGCCATGGCTAATCTAAGGCACCAAATTTTAAGAGGTGCTAATACTGCTTCCTTGCAAATCAATCTAAAAATACAAATCTTCACACAGATGGGAGGTAGCACCCTCGGTCAATATGGCCGATGGACACTATATATCTTTGAGCCCAAACTGCAGCAAAAATCATTGGAAAACATGGAAACATTGGAAGAATCAAAGGCAGTTGAAATTGGCCAGCAGAAAATATGTTGGGTAGATACTGCCAATGACAATAAGAGCTTATTTAAAGAAATAATCATCAACAACCTTAATGACACCCATCAGGTCGCATAAGGAGCCAACTGAACAACAAGCCACATTATATAAACTGCCATTCTGTATTTTGAAACTGCAGCTAGAGGGGGTTTGTGCTTCAGCATCATCATTAATGTTCTTAAAGAGTGATGCATTAGCTACAGTGTACTAGTAGGCTAAATACTTATGGTACTGCCATTCATGAAAAGACAGCAAAACCAATCCTGAGATTTAGCATTATTCACCATCATAATTCCCTCTATGTATTGAAACACCAACATATTGGAATAAGAACATAATATGAGAAAATAAGTAGTGCATTTGTACATAAACCATATAAAGTTTGCCAGAGGCCCGAATTAGAAATGTCAGATTTGGCCTGCAAAAATCCAGTGAATTGCAAAGAAATAAGCTCTTTGTTGCCATCTAGTGGACAACTGGACTCAAGCAGCCAAATTCTGCAAGAAATTTTCAAATAACTAAGGGGAAAGTACTATATTATGAATGGCAACAGAAGCCTTCAAAACCAATTTCATCTCCATTGAAATGGGCCCTGATCAGTTTGATCATGCCAGAAGAAGCAGCTGCTGGTTCCATTTTTCAGAAGTTAGAGTAACCAACTTCCATTGTTAGCCCAGCCCCTCTGGAACAGCCTTCTATGAGAAGCATATTTGGCTTCAATCCTAGCCACTCATCAGAACTTTCTTAAAACAACTTGTCTAGAAAAGATTTTAAGATTTAAACCTACAGTAGGTGCTTTTTTTAAAGCAGTTTTGTCTATTTCTTATTCTTGGTTTACATTTAAATTGCTGTTGTTGTGAGCTGCCTTTTTGTGGCTTTGTGCCTTCAAATCATTATTAATTCCTGGCAACTGCGTAGATAAGTCTGCAGTTGTCTTTGCAAGATCTTTGAAAATGGCTTGCTGTTGCCTTCCTAAGGCTGCGAAAGAATGACTAACCCAAGACCACTGAGTTGGCTTTGTGCCTAGAACTCAGTCTCCTGGTTTATAGCCTGGTACTTAATCAATATAGCAGATTAGTTCTGTGAGCTGCCTAAAGGACCTATATAATTGTGATGATTATATCACCATAATTGTGTGATAGGTAGGTAAGTACCCTGTTTCCCCCAAAATAAGAATCCCGATAATAAGCCCAATAGGGCCTTTGAGCGCATGACAATAAGGCCAAGCGCTTATTTCAGGGTTCAAAAAAATAAAAGACATGGTCTTATTTTCAGAAAAACATGGTAGGTAGGTAGGTAGGTAGATAAAGTACTGTGTTACATAGAAGCCAGGCAGTAGCTAGGAGTCAATACTAATTTGAAGGCACACATAATTAGATTACATATAATTAATAGCCGGCAAGGAAACACCCGCTAATTAATCTCTTTACAATGGAATAGGATTGGGTTTAGGGACAAAATATGTTTGGACAGATGACTAGACCAGCACTTTAAAATTGATTGAGGAAGTTTGTATGCCTGTATTCAAATACTACCTGCTATCAGCTGATAGTTGGGCTTCTTTTGATCACAGAATTAGTGCTATTCCAGCAAAAGCTATAGTCATCTGAAACATAACTGCCAGGTATGGGAAGAACTGCACTATGGAGTAACAAAGATTAGACATTATCTCCCCACCCCACCCCACCCCACCCCCACCCCCCGGCAATCAACTGTATTTCTCTACACAGAAATAGAAATGTAATTCATTTTCAAATATATTGACTTGAAAATCTATATGAAGAATTACTGTAATAGATATACAGAAAGGATATGTTGCTGAATTAGTTTCCTAAATTCAGTAGTTGCGAAATTCTGGAAATTTGTAAGATTCTCACATTTGCATAGGTTTTTCTTGTCATCTGAAGGATTTGCTGAAAAAAAATAGGTGGAGTGTATTTAGTTAAATAGTAAGAAATGTATTTTCATTACAAGAACAAAATCACTACAAAATCTATTTTGTTTTTAGTCCATTGAACTCATTGGAAAAATGGAATTCATGGAATGACAAAATAATTTTAGAAAAGTTTCTTTCTCAGTCTTTTTTAATTGCTGTAGGAAAACAGACATCTGAGATTAAAATGAGGATTGTTCCATGCATTGCATTTATTTTAAACTGAGTTATGATAACCACTATAATAAAAGTGCAATTGCTCAAGGTTTAGATAAGAAGACTAATTATAAACAAGGGTTTCAAATTACTAAGTGGAAATTCAGTGGTTTCATATTTGCAAACAAAAAGACACATAATAAATGAGAAACTGCCTTTTTCTACAACATATATCCCAAGAATCCTAGGGAATCAAAGTGGATGCATAGTACAACTGTTTAATGTGACAGAAGATAAATTATTATAGCTATACAAAGTAATGGATGGTCTAAATGGAAATAAATTTTACCTGAAGCTTTTGTCCATAACTGCTTTTCTTTAAAAAGATATTTATGATGCACAGCAAAATTAGAACAAGAAAGAACATCTGTGATTGCTAAGGTAGATGCTTCAGGTTCTACAGAGGACAACACAGTGAGACCAGAAGTGAGATTATATTTTATCCTCTTATGAAATGGTTTCTTTGTGTGTGTTTCAAAAAGAACCACCCTGTTGATGGATATTAAGCAATATATAGATTTGCATAATAATTTCTGGATTAGAAATATTAACCTGGGCAGAGTAGAATTAGTACATGTGTGGTAAATATGGCCAAAATGTGGCAAAACTGCTGTTTTTACTGTTATCAGTAACTACTATATGTGGCACAGGTGTCACTAAAACTGATAACCTTCTCTACACCTTCTATATCTAATTAAGAAGTATTATTACAATAAAAATGACACAATGTTAGCTTTTCTTCTGGCAAGGGCAGAGTATAAAAAAATCAAACTGAATAAAAACGACATGCACACACTGATAATTTCAAACCTTCAGAAAGTAAATTCATTGAATGAAGCCGATTTGTTGTTTCCTGGTAATCCTTTAGATCTAGAAAAAATGTTGACAAAATGAAATAAAATAGGACTTATTGCAGTCAGATTGTGATAGTCAACTACAAACAAGCCAGATACCGCAACAGATTTTGTAATTTAAAAATTAAGTTGTTAGAATAACTTTTGAATATAAATAAAATTAGGGATAGTTTGTTTGCTACTGATTATATTTAGCTAGTCAGATGTAAATGGGTCATTTATATTGATTTTATAATCTTAGATATTGGGAAATGTTTCCAGGATCAGAGTTTTATGAAAAATATGTAACAAAACATTTTTTAAAAAAGCTCCTCATGAGTCTTTGGAAGCTCACAGGAAATAATCAAAAGGAGCAGAGAGTCCATTACTCTAATATTTATTGAATGAGAAGAGGTGCATGGAGTTGGACTGTCTCCCATTAGCTCCAGCCTGAATGACCAAAGATCAGAGATGATGGATGCTGAAATCTGATAAGCCACAGATATCCATCAAGTGAAAAAGTAAGCAAATGAGTCTTTTTCTTTTTCAGTCCAAGGATGGCATTGTGAGAACACAGAGAATAGCACAAATGGAGTGTATGGAAAGTCCCTTTACATTAACGAATATCCATCCCACATTATTTTACAAATAGTCCTAGATAGTTTTTAGCAATATATCATAATGCAGTGTGTGAAAAGGGAAGGATTTTTGTGGAGTTTTGAGCTGTACATGTCATTTTTGTTAAAGTGACTAAAGTAGTAGATACTTTAATTTATGACTTTGGCCTTAAAATAAGCTATACACTTCTTAAGTGATAGATTACAGAAATATTATTCGTTCTACTGGTGTATTGCTGATTGTGTTTTACATATATTCCAGCAGTTATACAGATGCTCAGAAGGAATGGGAAGATTTATTTATTTTAATGTCTTAGTTGTCCAAATCCAATGGACTCCTAAATTTCTATCTGTGTTAGTTTTATATTGTTTCTTGTTTAGAATATCATTTTGTGCTTAGTTAGTACCTTCACAGATTCTTTTCTGCAGTTTTTCAGTGATCTCTTCCATGGCTTTGAATTCCTGAGCATAAAAAATATGTTTTTCAACAGGTTCAGAAGCAATTGCTCGTAATTCTTCCTCAATCGATTTCCCTATTCCAACAGCATATATAGTGATTCCTAAAAATGAAACAAATTTCATAATATAGTTCAAGATTGAAATATAGCATTTAAGCACTATTAATTAATAGAAAAGACTTGTATTCAAAAATTTATCAACAGAGAGTATTTCAAAAGCAACAATAATATGCAAGAGTTCTAATTCAGATCAAGCAAGTTACATTTAATATCATAGAAATTAACTGGGCAACTTAATTCTGATTAAGCTAAGCCCTATTATTTTCATTTATCATGATCAAAACCAAAATATAGTGTCCCTCAAATTTCTTACAAAGTTGATTACATCTAATTGCTTTGGTGTAAAAATACGTATTTAGTCATTGCCTATTATTGTTACTATGATTGCAGAATCATAGGGGAGTCTCAAATATAAATAAATTCATTTAGACTGGCATTCTATGGACAAATTTATTCATAAGTGCTCATGCTTATAATATTTATCTGAATTAGTTGTTATAGATCACTGTATTCTGCAAGTTAATTTCCTCTAAATATATTTGAATTAAAACTGCCAGAATTCCCCGAAAATTTGGCTTTGGAAACTGAAAATTTATATTGAGTCCAGTCTAAGATTTCCAAACCTTCCTTAACATCAAACAAGGAGTATGTATTTCATTCCTAGAGATTCTCCAGAATCCTTCTTCTAGAAGTTAATAAAAAGCTCTAGATTTTAAAAAAGATACCGTATATACTGTAACCTAGTAATAGCAGCATTACTTTTGCTGCTTTCTTTTGTATTTCTTTTACTGTTTACATTTCTAATAAATATTCATCTACCACTTTGCTTTGCTTTAGCTGCCCATTCAGAAGCATCATCTTGGGCACGTCCATCTGTAAACACAACTGACACCCTGGGAATATTTGCTGAGACGCGCCTGGCTCCCTCTGCTTCAGTAAAGCTTCTCTCAGTCATCTGTTTCAGTGCAAGCCCGGTCATGGAGCCTTTCCCCATGTATTTCATTTGTATCACTGCTTTCTTCATATCTTTGGCTGTGTTGAATTGTTTCAGTGTGAATTCTGTGCGAACATGGCTGGAATATTGCAACAAACCAATATGTGCAGCTTTGGGAGATATTGTAAGAGAGTCCAAAATTCCCAAGACAAATTCCTTGACAATTTCAAAGTTATTTTCTCCTAGACTTTTTGATCCATCTATCACAAATACCAGATCAATTGGGCCTTCATTACATCCTGTTAAAATAAAATGAACAAATGGAATAATGGAATATTGTCAGCAAAATGATCTATTTCTCCAACTTAAGGATTTATCACATTCATGCATTAGCCACTAGTGAAGACTTATTCATAAAGTAGCAGAGAGAAATCTCTGATGCTTCATGATGAAATCCTTTCACTGACACATCTCACCAATTGCTATTTGGGCTCCTTTTGAAAGAATGGGTAGTGCAAACTAATTAAATACAATAACAACTATGTTAAGTAGTTCTAAATTAATTGAAATTACCTTACTGTAACTTAATTCTAATTTCATTAAAATCACTTTCAGTTTCTAACTTAGTCCCAGTATTGTTTTTTTTCCCCAGCTTTACTTATTTTTGGGATTAGAGTTCTTAAAATATTACTCAAATATCAAGTGCAGTTCTTTTTCTCCTTAAAAGTTGCACACGTGTGCACTGAACTGTAGTTTAGTATAATATCTGAACACGGTCAGGATCTCTTTTGAAAGAGACTTCTTCCAATAATAAAATAAATAATAATGGGGGTGATAGATATAAATTACTTACTTTTGCATGTTTTCCCATCATTCCATAAAATAAATCCTTCATGGCATTCACAGACATATGAATCATTAATATTAACACAGATATGTCCACACCCATGGTCAATGGACTTGCAGACATCTCGATCTGGGTACAATCAAAGAGATTTCTGGTAAAAACTTTCTAAAGATATGATATACTAAAAGTATTATTTTCTATAATACGTAACTTCTTACTTGTATATGCAAACTGGATTTCAAGAAAGTCAATTTCTACAAGTTTAGAGAGATATGGGGCCCAGTACTGGGGACAGAAATTGTCAGATCAAAGGAAGCCATGGGAGGCTTGGAAATTTCTCAAAAATAAGATATTGAAAGTATAATCATATATCATGTTAATGGGAAAAACATGGGATGGAAAACAGGAAATACAGAGGGACAGGAAACATTTGATCTATGTAAGTCAAAAGAGTCAAGAAAAGGAAATGGAAGAGGGGTGTAATCACCAGGGAAGCAAACCAGCAAGTAGCTTGTATCCCCAGAAAAGTTTAAAAGTACAAAAGGAATTTAGGCTTGCAAGCAAAGCTAAACAAAGGGTGGTTTTCAGTTTTTTGCTATTATCTATAGTAAAAAGAAGAAAAAGGAAGTAATGCAGTCACCTGTAGAAGATGGTAATATAACAGGTAAGGAGATAATAACAAAGCTCCTCAACTCTTTGCTTTCTTCTACTCCCAAAAGAGAAAGTGTTCAAATAAAGCTAAGTAGAACAACTGACACAAAGAGAGAATAAACAAGTGAAAGCAAATAATGAGATATTTAGGGAGCACTCAACTACCACAAATGAGATTAAATTTCGTAGACCAGATTAATATCTGTCCTAAAGGAATTATGATAGATGAAGTTATCCTGGAGCCCTTTTCTGTGATCTTTGAGCAATCACAGAGATATGTAATGTCAAAGAGAAAGGCAGATCTTGTTGCTTTCTTCAAAAAGGGGGAAATGGATTTGGGTAACTACATGCAAATTGGCTTATTGCTGATACTGAACAAAACTTCTGATACCAAATAAATAACTAAGCAGCCATTTTGTAAGCATTTAGAAGAGATAAAAATATTTTTCTCTACATACTGTGTTGATCAGAATACACTTAAAATATTGTATTATAATATTATGTACCTACAATATGGTATCAAATTCTAGACATTACAAAGATATTAACAAACTGAAAATGTCCAGAGGTGAACAACCAAAATGATGAAGGGCCTGGAAGGAAAAATTAATGAGAAAAACTTGGAAACTCTGGAGTATGTTTAGCTTGGTGAAGAGAAGCCTATAAGAAAATATGGTAACCTTCTTCGAGTTCTTGAAGGGATGTCATGCATAAGATGACAAAAATTGTTCACAAAAATTGTTAGTCTAGAAGATAGATAAGGAAAAGATGGATTTAAATCCTAAGAAAGTAGATTTTGATTGGACTTTAATATTTTTGGTAAAAGTTGTTCAACTGTGAAATAGACTTCTTTAGGGACATGAAACCTAATCAGTGATGCTGATTATTCATTCCTTTTTTAGCATGATAAATTATCTTCAGGGATGCTTGCTTACTTCTGCAGGTTTTTCTATCCTTGTTTAGTATGAATCCTTCATGACACTTGCAGACATATGATTCACCATCACTGTCACAAAGTTGCTCACATCCATGATCCACCAGCTTACAAAGATCTGTACCTAAAAACAATTGACAATGCAATGTTTTAAATTGAAAAAAAATACATGTTAAAATAAACATGTATTGCTCTGCTTCCCAACAGCTCCTACCTCATAATCCCTGTTTTTATTCTTTGTATTATTTCAAAATCTCAAAAAAGCAAAGCAAAACAAAACCTTAGCCAAGTCAGCATCTATTTCCTGCCAATAAGATACTATTTGATTTATATAGGGGCTGTAGTTATTCAATAACTGCAGTTTTGTTATGAATGACAGCCAAACTGACATTCACAGTCAACACATTTCCATGCCAGACAGGCTCAGAGGTTCTATCAACCTTTACAAGTACAGATATGTGTTCTTGGTCATATTCAAAACCAATTTTTCCAAGCTCTTCCCTCTGTTGAATTTAGGAGATTTGAGTCCATTTGAAACAAAGAAAGAAATTGTTCACCAAAGGCAGAAACTGGGATTTCACATTTTTTCAAGGCTTCAGAATCAATCATTTCAAATTTCCAGGAAAAAAGGAAAATCCACATAAAGAAAAGCAATAAAAATACTTGTTCTAAGAATCCTATTTATTTTTATGAAAAAAATGTGAACATTTCAGCCAGGAACCTGTATTAGACATTTTTGCTATTGTTAGTTAATCTTTGCTGTCTTTTGTAATATCTCAATCTTCAAGGTCAGGAATTCTGTGTATTTCAGGTAGTCTTTTATGCGTATCTTAAGGTTTTGCATGAAGGCTTTTAATTTCTTTCATTTTTTAAATTTTTTTTATTTATATGCCGCCCTTCTCCTAAGACTCAGGGCTGCTTAAATGCATTAAGCAATAGCCTTCATACTTTTGTATATTTTATACAAAGTCAGCTTATTGCCCCCACAAACCGGGTCCTCATTTTACCCACCTTAGAAAGGATGGAAGGCTGAGTCGACCTTGAGCCTGGTGAGAATTGAACTCGCAGTAATTGCAGGCAGCTGGATGTTAAATGCTGTCTTAGTAGGAGGCATTAGCCTCCTACGCCACTCAGGCTCACTCAGATGGATTTCTAATCCATCTCTTTTTTATGGAGTCTATGGGATAGTAAACTAGTCTTCAGGGGACCAGTACCATCTAGAGGTCTAACTGGAACATTGCATATGCTTTTAAAACCTTTTTTTTCCTTGGTGATTGGCTTTTTAGAAAGACATTCACTTTTGTAAAATAAAGTTTGATTTTATCTGTGATGTAAATAAATTGAAGAGCTGGTATTTCTAGTTACTTACCTTCATTTCTTTCTTTTTCTTATTTTTATTTTTTCACTGCCATTTTATTAGTTTGAGATATATTGATACACACACTGGGAATAGGGACAGGGTGCCAAGTATGGCACCCCCAGAAGATTTTGTACATAGCAGCAGTGGTAATTATCAAGCAGCTTTGAAGTACAGAGTAGGTGATGGGACAAAGATGAGTATTCTCAGTGGTATTCTGGGAGAGTATCAGGGGTGGTTTTTACTTACCTTTACTACCGGTTTGAAGCGGGGCCGCATGCTTGCGCTCTTCTGCGCATGCACAGAAGCATTTTGATGATGTCGGGGTCAGTGGGCGGGGCCTCCCACTGGTTTTACTACCGGTTCTATAAAACCAGTGCGAACAGGGGGCAACCCACCACTGGAGAGTATGTTTGAAACTTTCAACTTTTACTGTGCAAATTCAGCCATTCTACAAGTTTATTAATTTATTTTGTCAATACATATTTAAGGGCAAAAAGATACAGAAAAAATTCAATTAAAATCAAGCTTACGTTTGCAGGCTTTCCCATCACTCTGAAGCACATATCCTTCAATGCACTGGCAAATGTAAGATGTTCCAGTGTTTGCACATAAATGTTCGCAGCCATGGTCATTCAGCAAACAATAATCTGCTCCTGAGGACCAGTTTAAGCATAATTAATTTATTTATATAGGTACATACTTTATAATATGTTTAAAAAATTGTTGGGTTTAATTGTCACTATTTGTTATGTGAACAATACAGACAACTGATTGGGGTGGGAATGGGAGTTGGGTGTGTGTGATGATATTTCTTTATTCTAGCCACAAACAGCCCTGGTTTATTTGGGGCTAACGTAATTATTCTGTGAACTATTTCCTGTTAAACTGTTATTGAAGGTTTCTTTATCATTTCCTGGTTCAAAAAAGAGACAAATTCCTAGAAAAGACAAAAGAAAACAAATGTATTCTGTAGCAAGTCTGTTTTCTTTTAATTTCACCTGTGCCCAAAATCAGGTGAAAAAGGGGAAAGCGGTGTTTCTTTTAAACTACTCCAGTCATTGGAGGTGAGCCCACTAGATATAGGAGTGCCTGTCCTAATATGTTACCATGATGAGTGATGGACTGAGTCCCTACCCCATCCCTATGGGGGTATCCCTAAGGGGGTATATAATTTTAAAAAGATATAAAGAAATTAGAGGAACAAGAAGAAGAAACTGAAGGTAAGATAAATGGAATAAAGATTGAATAATATTTCAAATCTTTAACCTGATTTACTATATAAAATATACTATATTATATGTAAGTGCCAAACCCTGTCTGAGGATAGACAGAGGTGACATGTAGATGCTTCTTGGCATTATCTCATATTTTAGGAAAAACTAGCTTTAAGAAATCTTTACTAATGTTTTAATAATCAATTGTTTGATGAATAAATGAAACAATGGTATCTTAAAAAAACTGAAATGTTTCTCAATGAGTAGTAGACATGTGGAGTCATTGGTGCTCTCTGAGTATGGTTGTTTGCTGCAGACAATTCATTACGTGATTAAGTAAAATCATCAGTGCTAGTGAGTGTGGCATTTGCTCCCTGCATATGTACACTAGCTTGCCCTCCCATTGTTTGGGGTGTGCTTTTTATCTAATGTTAATCCTTGCTCATCTAGGTAGTGGCAGCTGGTGAGGATATATTTAGCTGTGCAGATTTCTTTATCGATTTAGTATGTACAGTATATCACTTGAGTTACATATGCTTAAACTTCCACAAGTGGCTGCACTTACTGACACCTGTGACAAGGCCTTACAATAATTCAAAAGAGAATAGTAACCCTTCTTCTCTTTGTTTTGAAATACACTCTTCCTCTTTTTTATTTCTATTTGTTTTCTTTTTTTTACTTCTATGAAACTGAAATTTACTGATGTGTTTCTTAATGGAATCACATTTTGTGTAAAATTTTTCTCCCTATGTCTCAGTTCCTTTGCTTTTCTGAGTAGTTTGCCAAAGCACATGCTTTCCTTGACCATTTAATCCAATCACTGCTAATTAACATGAAATTCTACTTGAATAAAGCTTTGCTAGAAATTATGAAAAACAATCTAAGCACTATTTTGTTTAATTTTATAGAATATCTTGTGCAAGAAACTTACGTGAACAAGTTTTCAGATCCTCATTAATGATGAATCCTTCAGAGCACTGGCAAATGTAGGATTCTCTGGTATTTAAACAGAGTTGTTCACACCCATGATTGAACTCAGCACAATGATCTATTCCTGAATTGTTATGTTGAGCAGTAAAAGAGAAAACATTTGAATTTTCAGGCTATAAAATATCCAGCTATGAAAACTTCAGAAACAGAATCAGATACAGAATACTTTTTATATTTTCTCTTCTATAGGTAACAGCATCTGTCACAAGTGAAAAAGCTTTCTTACCAGTAATTTAAAGAATTGCAAACAAGAACTAAGAGAGTTTTATGTATCAGAGATATCCCAAAAAATTAAATGTAAACACCCATAAATAACAAAAAAAGTTGTAGGCATTCTCACTATTTTGGCAACCATCTATATTTGAAAAATAAAGATAAGGTTCCTAGCATTTATTTGTTCTTTTTTGAGCTTTGTGGCAAATCTGTTATTTGTGGAATAAGCAAACTTATTAAGTCACTTAATAAGTTAATTTTAAAGGCATAATATTGTTATTGCCAACATATTCCTAGGGGACACCTATTCATATAAAAAATAATTATGATATGCCAATTTACTCTTTCAAAATAATCTAACTTACTTCTGCATGTTTTGCCATCATGGTTTAGAATGTATCCCGTTTGACATTTGCACATATATGATTCTTCAGTGCTAACACATTCATGCTGGCAGCCATGTTTACCTAAACTGCATATATTTATTCCTATGGAAAGAGAAAACTAATAAACATGTCAAATAAAAATGCTGGAAAATAATGTAATTTTTAAAACACTGATTAATGATCAGCATATATAGCTATTAAAAACTTCACCTTTAATTTATGTTCCCAGAAAGCAAAACTGAAATTAAAAATACCTGAGGTTCTTGAAGGAAGTTGTGTTTGTGCAAGAGGTGCATCAAGAGGACTAGAGTTTCCAAAACTTTGGGGACTGCTATTTAAATTTGAGGACTGGCTTTCAAATTGAGTTTTTTTACTGAGGTTGGCAGGCCTGGCACTGTACAGTGAAGTTGAGTAATTGCAGAGACTCACAGCTAGTGATAAAGCTATTGGCATGATGACAGCCCTACTTCAAGTCCTTAGTAGCCACAACTGCTTTTTAATTGTCCCAAATGACTTGGCTTGGGAAATCCATAATTCTAATCTACCTTGGATAAGCCTACATTGGATTTAGTACTAAAAAAGGGTAGCAGTTGCCTTGGTTTTATTTACAGAAGGCATTAGAACAGTGTAGTTTCTGGGACACTTTTTAAAAAAAATTAAGATAGATTATGAAAATATTTGGGTATAAAATATTAGATAATTATATGCTTCTGGTCTCCATGCAACACTGAACCAAATTTTAATTTGGAATGTTTTTATATGGTACAGAAAAGAGCAGGCATTTTTTATCTATTGAGAGCACTTTCTCAGGAGTGATCTGTCTCAAGCAACATTTAAATGATGAACAGGTCTATAGCAAATAATAAATGGGACTTAATCTTTCTAAGACTTTCTTCCTCATATACTTGTTTTTAATCTCACTTGAGTTTGATACTCAATTCTCTCCCTCTAAAAAGCAAATAGGCAGAATATGAATAGTTAATTCTTCTGAGAGCTTTAATTGCTTAAGAAATTAGGCTAAGGGTTACAGATAGTCTTAAGACCCCAGTTCCCACCATTCTGCTAGAGTTTTTAATTTAATATAAATCTGTAACATTTCTGGTAATCTGCTTTATTTACATGGTGTTGCATCACTTTCCTATTTAAGAAATGTAAAATCTGTTCTAATCATCCAGACCTTGGCTATCATACTTATTTTTCCCCTAAAAGAGTTTAGGTTTGGGCTTAGATAGAACTCCAAGAGAAATGGGAATTGCTCCTTAGGAAGACTTTTTATGCACATGTTGTACTCTATCTGGCACTCAGCTTTTGACAAAATAAAAAAGTATATACATGTATTTGAATGAATAAACATTGTCTGTACATAGGAATGACTATCTGAACATAAAGAAAAGTAGTGAGGAGGAAATTTCATAGGCATGTTCTAAAGTTATAATTGAAAAGAGATTATAAAGTATATGTTATGACAGCAATGTTGATAAATAAAAGCAGATGAACTTACTATACACTTTTAGGGCAACATACTTTTGCAAGTTCTCTTATCCGGATTAAGAGTAAATCCTTGGTTGCATTGGCAAAAGTAGGATTCATCTGTATTGACACATTCCTGCTGACAGCCATGATTTTTCAAAGCACAATGGTCTGGTCCTGAAGATTGGGAATAAACTCTTAGAAGAATAGTAGTGGAAAGTACCAAATATACAGAATGTAATGAAGATTAGCACCTTGGTTTTAGTGAGCACTTTTTATCTTTGGAGATTTGGAGGTAGAACATATTCTTCATATAAAAATTACATAATACAAAATTTATAGGCATTCCTAGAAACATAGGAATGTGTGTTTCATTTCCCACCCCCCCATACTCCAACCATGCCTCAGCATTCTTAAGAGGCGTCTTATTCAAAAACTGACTCTTCAGCATTTTATGGTATATTGATCACAATGTAAAGTAATGTATATATGGGCTTATGGATTTATTGCATGCCATCTCATTGACCATCAGTCTGTCTGCTCTTTGTATAAAAGATATTGGGTCAAATCCTTTTGTCTTTTCCTTAAGGCAACATACACTCTTTGAATCTCCTTCTGATAGGATGTTGCTAGTTGATACTAGGTTTTTTTTAACTTTTGAAGGATTAAATAGCAGAATTGAGATGTGGATAACTTACGTTTGCAAGTTTTTTTGTCTGGATTTAGAATGAACCCATTATGGCACTGACAATAATAAGAATCTTCAGTATTGATACACTCATGTTGACAGCCTTGGTTATTCAAAGCACAATAGTCCACAACTGAAACACAAGCAAGATCAAATTTAAGACAAGTTACTTTGATACAGAACTTTAAAATTGAATGCATATAATGTTGATATTACCTCATTCTTCAGCTACTGCTGACATACCAGCCGAGTTCTATACAAATTTCAGTGGCATAAAAAAGCATTGTTTATTTATAAATGTGTCCATATTCCTATTATTGTCATTATTAAGAGTTTAAACAGCCTATTCCAAAACATACTTGGGTAAATGCAACTCTTCAACTAAAAGTACAGTCTTATCACATGTTACCAATCTGTAATGGATTGCTGTAAATCAGTTGTTGTAACTACAATAGAACTAAGTGTATGTTTGAAGTCCATACAGGCCAGTAAATTTGCTACTTCTGTTAAATAGATAAATGCAACAAGAAAAAAAATGGAGCTCACTACTGGAAGTCTATAAAGGCATATATTGTGTGGCCTGAACTTTGATTTAAAATTAATTGCATCTTATTGCAATTAATGGAACTGAAATTACTCATTCTTAACAAATCAGAATATGAACTACAGAAAAAATAGAGTTAAGTATTAAAGTTCCCTACATCATTTCACAAAACAACGTACAGTACAGAGTGTGGCGGCTCAATTGGATAAAACACTGCAAGCCTGTGTTTGAAACCTGAGTGCTGCTATGCGATGGGGTGAGCTCTGTCATTTGCTCCAGCTCCTGCCCACCTAGCAGTTCAAAAGCATAATCGTGACTAGATAAATAGGTACAGTACTACTTTGGTGGGCAATTAACAGGGACATGAAAGGAGCCCCCAACCGGGCTTCCCCAGGCAACAGTGATATCACCATCTAATCCTTTCAATACGGAAGTGCCTTAGTACTTCTGACACGAAAGCAGCAGCATTTGATACTGAACAATATTTGGAAGCTTTTCATCAGTTTCTTATGTCAAGCTCGTTGTGTTATACCCAAGCAGAAGAAATGTGGATTATTTACTGGAAATTACAAATCAAATCAAATATCTCTTAAACAACATTCCTTTTCAATTGCCTCATGAGATGCATTATTAATACAAATCTTTTATAATCATCACCACATCTTAGGAGATAATTCATTGATTAGTTTCAGTAATAAAGCTCCAATCCATAGGAAAGCATATATCACAGAAATAAGTTTGAAATAATACAAACAGTAAATTGTAATGCAATTTTTAAACAAATCTGTGTACTTTGTTTTATACAGACTTATTTAATAGAAAATATATCACTATTTCTGCCTCTAAGTAAGCAATTAATAACAGCAATATAGGAAGAATAGAGAAAGAGTTTAATTATAATAAAGAAAAAAGTCCTATGCAGTGCCTTGCTTCATTAAATTTGTCAACTCCTGCTGAAATAATTTTTGGAGGTTTTTCCCTCCTCAATAAATTGAACAGCATGGTGGCGAAGATGTTCGCCTACCACTTGGAATGTTAAGAGTTCAATCCTAGGTAATGACAGATGTTTTTCTCCTAGGATGCAAAGAAAAAATATCTGTTGCGAACTCTGTGTGATGTCAGGAAGGCATTCTGCTGCCACGCAGGGTGGTGTCGTGATGGCACAGTGGCTACAATGCAGTATTGCAGACTAATTCTGCTAACTGCCAGCAGTTCGAATGTTACTGGCTCAAGGTTGATTCATCCTTCCATTCTTCCAAGGTCGGTCAAATGAGGACCCAGATTGTTGGGGGCAATATGTTGACTCTGTAAACTACTTAGAGAGGGCTGGAAAGAACTGTAAAGCGGTATATAAGTTTAAGTGCTATTGCTAACCAGACAGTAAATGCTGTATTCCAACCAGTCATCCCGATTCTACCTTAAATTAAGGGGTAAAAAGGGTCGGAAATGGGAAGGGGTTTTTTCCCTTTTCAGTAAATGTGTGTATAGAGCATATTACTTGTGCATATATGCATGTGTGTATTATACCTGCCAGAAACCACACTCTTAAAAGGAGCAGGGTGGGACAAAAATATATTCATTGAATGAATAAGTACAGAAACACAAAAGTATACATGACTACATCCATTCTTTCTCTCCTTCTGCAACTCTCTTTCCAGAAACAGCAGAAAAGAAGAACAATAAGGAAATGAGACAAATGGAAGATAAAGCTATGCTGGGAAAGGCAGAGGGAAAAAAAGGAAAAACAAAACTGTGCATAGAGGATATGAGGGAAGAGATAGGATTGGCATATCTCTATTATTTTAGCTTCATATTTTGATTCCTAGTATCATCTCTTCCAATCCTGCCATTCTTATAAAATATTCATTGTAGAAGTTAAACAAACATAAGGAAAGCATGCATCTTTGTCTCATTCTTTTTCGTTCTCTGAACTATGCTGTTCCATTTTAAACTATTCTGAAACTGAGTAAACATTCAATGACATTCATATAAATGTTTTATATAATACAAAGAACCTACTATGATAAAGCAAGAAGTCAACATTCTCACCAGAAATCTTTGAATGCAGCAAATAATTCTGCAGCAAATACAGGATTATATAGGGGCAATAACAGAAATCATCAGCTACTTTATAAATTAATGCAATTGAAAACAAATACATACTGAAACAATTCTTCCCATCTTCTTCAAGTTCATAGCCATCATAACATTGGCAGACATAGGATCCAGGTGTATTTACACATATGTGCTCACATTCATGCTTTTCAGTCTCACATAGATCCTGGACTAGAAATGTTATAAAAATGATAAAATATTATTATATGAAGCAAGAAATTAGTAATTATTTGCATTCTGTTTTGGCATTCAGATATCCAGGAGAGTTTAAGAAAGTATAATTAAAGAATAAGAAATATATAATATTAGTATATAATATATAAATATAAATCTTTTAGCTTCTGGATTAAATTAGAGCGGCAACATTTTATTCAGGAAAGGAAACACTGGACATAAGCATGTTTTTGTATGTTTTGTTGTACAGAATCCTTTTTTATGTCTGTTGGACTACCCCTTGATTATTTCTGTCCATCTACAGCAAATATTATAATCAGATAATCAGCTGGTTTAAAGCAGAAGTCTTTGTATACATTTTTGCTCCATAGCAAGAATTTGGAGATGTCATTATTATTTATATCTAGAATTACATTGTATCGTCTATTATGAACACTGATCCCAAAATCCCTTCATATGACAGCACTTTGGATTTAATTCTCAATTGCTCTGACAAAGCCAGTGTCACAGTAGCAAATGTTTTTGTCTTCTGCCTCTATAGGAATTGCTGATTAGTTATGTTTATGTAGGGTTGGCTTTTCAAATGCAAAAAGCCTGAAAACAACTTCATTATAAGACTGCATATCACAATTGCACTTGGGTCAACTGACAGAAGTACAGAATACAAATACAAACATGCAAGGAGGCGCAAAATGCAACTGCAAAGATTACGCAGAGGAATTGGAGAAAATCAACTGTAACGAAACAAGCTTGCCCAAATGTTAAGGTTGCCCCTGTTTTAGAGTGAAATACCAGATGGGAAGAAACTGGAAAGAAAAGAGTTTCAAAATACAGATGTTACCACAAACTGGGATTGGAATTATTTTTTAAACTGAATGGCAGAACCAAGATTATTTAAAATACTGAATGTTCATTATAAAGCAAAGCAAGATTAAAAATGTTCAAAGCAAAGATGAATAAAAATTAAATAAAATTCTTAGACTTTACTGTTTCATTTGTCTGTCAGCTGCAAATTAAATTAACTAATTAGATGCAAAGCCATCTCTAATAATATTCACTATACAAGGATAAGCTTCAGAACATTATCGTTGGAAGAAACTGCAACACTGTACTATCAATATTTAGCATACTGTTCTGTATACAGTATAGTTTCATTTATTTACTGCTTTATCCTATACAAATCTACTAAACAGGAAACCCTACTGAGTTTGTTTGGATTTCATCATAGATAACTGGATTGCAGTCTCATATTTCAGTATTAGTATAGTTCAATTGGATCCAAGAATGGCGAGAGGAAAGAAAACAGCTGTAGTGCTGTTTTACAAATGCATGTATACTGTAGTTATTTAAACTATAAATTTATAGTTCAGATATATTTACATTTTATATATAATCATCGGGGATAGGTATTATATGATGTTTAGAATTATATATCAAAATACATGTGAAATTTAGAGTTTAAAATCAAAGTTTTCTTTAGATATTATTTTGAGGAAAATAACAAATGCTGAAAGGAGCATGAACATTGGGGAAGAAAGAGGAAAAGAACCTGAGTTAAACATTTGCCTAAAAAAAAAAACTTAATTCAAGACATAACATAAAACTTGCACAATGCTCTTGAATTCACACTGGACACAGAACACTGATTTTAAAGCCAACTCTCTAATACATACTGCAGCATTGCTGCCAAGCAGTCAGTGATGTGGAACAAGAAAAAAGACATGAGATATATTTTATTAGACATTACTGAAGGAGAAACCTTGATGGTTATATCGATTGTATGCCTAATATGTTTCTGCAATAAGTAATTCTGCCCTGTGAAATTTTGTCAATACTTTCAACTGTTAGTGCACACAACAAATATATAAATCTATTGTAATTTCTAAGGTAGGTAATAAAGATTTTCTACCTATAAAAATTTTTGTAAAAAAAAATCTGTGTATAAGTAGGGAAATCTGTTACTCTTCCATTGTTGCTGAATGCCAATTCTCATTAGCTCCAATCCATAGTAATAATAAAGAATGTAGTTGTTCAGCAACATGTCAAGGCCACAGAATGCCCAACTTTCCATGTTCATCTGTATTACTTTGCCAAAGTAGACATATTTTTGATAGTGATAAATACGGTACTACTCCATAAAGATTATAAAACTGATTAGGAGACAAGGTAGAATACTTTCTATTTTCACCCATTAATGTTGCTCAAAATCACAGGTGGAAACTAGTAATTGGAAGTATACATATTGGAAAGAGGGAAAATGTGTGTGAATATTGTGGTTATGAACTGTTTTATAGTGTGTATTATATGTGATTGGGTATATTTGCACACCTCTAATCTGCAAGTGATGCAGTCCTTGGGTTAAAGTGTTGCATCTTCCCACCATAAGTTCTATTTATAAGATATTGAGCTATAAAAGAAGTAATACATGAAACTCACTGCTACAGCTTCTCCGATCTAAGTCCAGAATATATCCATGTTTACATTTACATACATAAGAGCCAGGAATGTTGATGCAGAAATGGTCACAACCATGTTGAGTTATACTACACATATGCTGGACTGGGGGAAAAAAGCAATACATAATTTAGCACAAAAATTAACTTAAAAATCTAATTTATGAACACATAAGAACGTCTCCCCAAAATATCAACAGAACAGAAAATATGCATGTTAAAGTGATAAAACATGCATCAAAACTTATTTTATACTTCTTAATTTTGCTTAATTTATTATAAACTAGCTGATAACCCGGCATTGCCCATGTAGTTATTTATCCCAATCCTGTATTAGACAGGAAAAGGAATGAATTATATCTATAGTGTGAAATTAAAGTAATTTTATTTACAGGGTTTTAATTAAGACATAATTGTCCTGGTAAACAGCCTGGGAAAAATTCTACAGGGAACAGCCTTTGAGGTGATCATCTGCATTAGCAGACACTTCCCCAGACAACTTGCCCTCTTTGCTTGAAGCTGAGGGCCTAGGGTGTTGTTTGTTTTAAGAATCAATCTCCCTTACCAGAGGGAGCCCCTTTGTGGAGTACTGTGAAGCCGTTACCATGGCAACTCTACTGTGCTGTACAGTAGAAGCCATTTTAAGGCACAACAGGCTGTATCTTAACAAAATTTGAATCCAAAATGCACACTTTCACTGTCAAAAGTACTGTGATTTGACACTAGAGATATAATTCATTCCTTTTCATTTCAGCGGCCCAGGTGTTCCAGAGTTGGAACATATATACACAGACACCCCCACCCTGAGGGGTGTTAGGAGTGCCTTATCCCCACAGTATTTTTTTCCAGAGAGTAAGTCATCTGTGTACCAAGTTTGGTTGAAATTGCTTGAGGCGTTCCAGAGTTATGCTGGAACGTACACACACACAGAGCCATATATGTGTGTGTGTGTGTGTGTGTGTGTGTGTGTGTGTGTGTGTGTTTCCTAATTCCATGCACTAAATATGTTTTTTTTTAATTAAACACCGATTTATGGTTTTCATTCCATTCATGTTGACTTTTCTTCTTGTAATCTCATCACTTTATAATCCTTTTTCTACAGATAGTTCTCAATTTACGACCACAACTAGGATCATAATTTTGGTCACTAAGTGATGCAGTTGTAGAGCGAGATATCACATGACCACACCTCTTAGCAACTGCAATCCTCAAAATCCCCATTGCCATTGTTAACCGAGGACCCATCGCAATCCAAGCCATTCCAGGCCTGGTCCCTTCCAGTCCCAAGCCTCAATAAAGTAAGGGACTGCTTCCAATTCTCCTTACCTGCTTATCTCCTCCCTGCCTCTTTGTCCACCTTGTGCCCTGCCTTGTGGGACAGGAAGCAGTCCCCAAATCAGTATGTCTAACACAGCCTTTTAAATATATATTTAATACCTTACCACAGATTTTAGTTTGGAACACAGAAGTCAGTGATTCAATTTGGCTGAAGTTTGCAACCAGAAAAACATGTTCTTCATAAGGTTCACTCCCAATTGACTTTAGTGTGTTCATATCTACCCTTCCCACTCCAATAGCAAATATTAGGATTCCTGAATTTCGGGTTTTTGCTGCAATTTCTGCAACTGGATCCTGTGGTCTCCCATCTGTCACTATCATGATAACTCTAGGTACATTCTCCCTGAGTGGCCGAGCCCCTTCAGATTCTGAAAATGCAATGTTCATTGCATACTGAATAGCTAATCCTGTCATGGTTCCAGTGGCAAGATACATCATCCTTTTCACTGCTCTTTCTACGTCCTGTTTCTTCTTAAAAGTCTTCAGTGAAAATTCATTTTTGACTGTGCTGGCATATTGGATTAATCCCACTCTAGTGGTATCGGGACTAATGTCCAAAAACTGCAGGATGGTTAAGATAAATTCTTTCACTTTTTCAAAGTCGTAAGGGCGAACACTCCGAGAGCTATCAATGATGAACACAAGGTCAAGACGTTTATTACTGCAAGCATTTTCTGAAATGAGAATAAAACAAGATAAAAGGTATATAATCAGATTTATAATGCAAAACATTTTAGTATCTAAAGTTATAGCCACTGATACATAGGGGTTTGTTCTTAAAAGCAACACTGCACCATCATTTATGTATTTTATGTATGTGTTGTATTTTTAAGAAGTATTAGTCACATATTTCACCAATTTACTGAAAAAAGCCTATAAAGATTTTTCCTACCACATCATTGAAGAAGCCAGTTACCTTCTATTTCTTATATAGTCTCCATGGTCTCTAAACAGCTTTCTCTTAATACATGGTCAAAAAAAAAAGAAAGGAAACAATGCCTTGACAATATATACCTTTGTTTCTACATTTTAATGTCTGATCTAAATCTGTCATAATTTTTCTCTCATTTTTTCTTAAAGTTATAATTACCATCATTGTGAATTACTGAGCCTAGCAAGATAAAGCTTTTTATTATTTTAGATTTTTCTCTTCCTGTATGTATTGGGTTGATATTGGCATAATCTTAATTGTTTTTAAATATGATGTAGAAAATGAAAAGCTTCATTCTTATTTCAATTTCAACAATAGATCCATTAAAACTTGCTTTCAACTACAAAGGCATTATCAGCATGTCAAAGGTTGTTTTTCCCCCTATCAAGTGTAATTAAAATGTATATTTTCCCTAGATCAGCATTTCTCATAATATATCCTGCATGTAAACAACAAATGAAGATATAATACACAATCTAGATGTCTATAGAGATTCTTAATCATCCAGGTCATGTTTGTAATATACAGTCTGGATATATTCTTTTCTTAATTCTGTACCATTTCTACTCTAACTGTTGCTTCTTGGTTGTCATATAACCAAATATAACCAGTATATTAAGGACTAGCCTCAATCTGTAGAATTCTGCATTGACAAAAGTAGTATAGATAGTCCTCAATTTATTATTGTTCCCTTAACAATGGTTTAAATTAACAATGGTGTTCGAAAGGCATATAAAGCACTTCTGGCCATCACAAACCATTGTTCACTCCCTCCCCTGGTGGTCATGTAATTGTGACCTGGTTGCCTGGCAACTTACTTACACTTACAGTTGTTTGCCAAGCACCTACAATCGTGTGATCATCATTTGCAATCTTCTCCCCTGGTTTCCCAAGAAAGTCCATGAGGAAGCCAGCAGGGAAGGTGCAAAGTGTTGCCACCTACCAGTTCCCTCTCATTTCTGTGAGTTGGCTGAAAGAGCTCCTTACTAAAGGATTTCAGCTTTGAAGAAGGCATGGTGCTGAAATCCTTCAGCAGGGAGCTCTTTCAGCCAGCTCCAGAGATGAGAGGGAGCTGAAATCCAAACAGGATTTTCAGCCCATCAGTGAAGAGGCAGCATAGTAAGGTAAACAGCAGGGAGTGCCTGACAGAGGTGGGGGAGATTCTCAGAGGCCTGGTACAAACTACACACATCTTCACACATGGGGCTGACAATCCCTTTTGGATTATGACAAGAAGGATTTCCATCTTCTGAATGGAGAGATAAGTAAGGAGTACAAAGTGCCTTAGGGGAATAGGAGAGCCCCTAGGAGCCCTGGCATACCTCTCTTTGTTCAGAGACTGAACATTCTGCTTGGATTTCAGCAGGGAGAATTTTCAGCTCCTGAGCAAAGAGGTGCTCTTAGGTGGCCTGTCTCCCAGGCTCTTGCATTTCCTTGCCTCTTCTTGCATTCTTGGATTGGTTTAGTGTTACTTATCTGATGATGTCCATGCAGTAACTCTTTAAATGGCTATGAATAATATTGACTATAAACACTGCATTTTCTTGGCATGATTGTATTAATTTGCCTCCTACTTAATTTCATATATAAGGTCAACATTTCCAATTACTATACATTACAAATTGCCACAGAATTGTTAATTTCTGCTTTGTCTGCATTGGTGATTGGAGCATAAATCGTAAGGTTTGACTACTCCATTTCTTCTCTGATTTCTTATCTACAGTAGAAGAACTGACATGAAATGTCTTCTTTCAGTTCATTTTAATTCACTAATATAAATAATGACAATATACATTCTTGATATTTCTGCTCTAGCAACATTACATTTCCATTGCTTTGATTCATTATATAAATGTGAATTATCACAAATGACATATTAACGTAAAATTAATAATATCTGTTTCATTATTTAATAATAGATACAACAGATCTATTATTTCACAGGGACAACTGATAGAATTTTGATCCATTTCAATGGAAGTTCACTAAACAGGGTGCATTAAATCTAGATTTCAAAAGGAAAAATTGAATTGAAGGAGGAAAAAATAGTGTTTATGTTGTAATTTGGAGGCCAAACCTCTACTGGGAATTACACATTTATTATACATAAGCAATGGAAAGAAAAATTATGCATTATGTCATACAGTTAAGCTTCCAACAGAGATCTCTTATCCTAGTTTACTCCAAAATGCTGTTACATATTTCAAACATAATACAAATAGACAATTAATCTTACTGAGACTAGTATCTCCAATATGCATACTTCATTAGAAGTCCAAATATATAAATTATATACAGATGAACAAAACATTATCCCAGTATGACTTTTTAAGTTATAAAAGCTACTTCCATAAAGACATTTTGGTTGAAAAGGTAGTGGAGGGAATGGAGGGAATTAACTATGTTTCTGCCTATTTTCCTGCTCTAAATTTTATTGTAAAACTAAGAGAAGAAAAGCTGTTTGAAATATAGAAAAGAAAAACATTAGTAAAGAAAATGGTCATGGTACACATTTTTATAAACTCAATGCCTTCTTCAGAAGCGGTTTTTATTTTAAATATTATAGGAATGTATATGTAATATATAGTCTTGCCTTAATTTGTTTCCTCAAAATCCTAACTCTAATTTTATTATTTGCTATATCTTACTGATTTATTTCAAAACAAGTCAGCAGTCCAGTAAAATATTTAACTTCCCTTTCATTTGCTATTCTTTTTTCCATGGAAATCAGCTATTTCACACACCCCAAGTCCCTATGCCTGTCATCTGCAAACATTAGGAAGATTAAATTATACACAATTCTTTGCTTCACAAACTAACAGCAACTTACCAAGAAAAGTAGCATCATTTCTTTGACTTAAAGGTATTCTTGGAAGCTGTCGCTCCCTGGCTGAAACAGGAAAAAGTCCAACCAGCAAAAGGAAATATAAAATCATTCTTTTCATTTTCAAGAATAGGAAAGAATGAAGCAATAGGTATAATCAGGGCAGAACTCTGTAACAAGATAAAGAAATTATGAACTTTTTTACCAACCACCGATGCTAGAAGAACAAAATAAACCTTGCTTCTCATTGTCTTTAATATATATCCCCTAATAACATTAGCAGAAACTTTAGAATGAATTAGAAAAATACTTTTTACTATAGTATATGGGGACTCTGATCCTTTCACGTCCCATTCATGTATATGCCAATTTGATCTCATTAAGAGATCCACTCTTGAGCACTAAGTATATTCTGCAGGCAGCTCCTAATATATATCAGAAAATACACTGAAAAACATTTTTGAGGTCTCTTCATAAGTTGGGAGGCTGATTGGCAGCACTGAAAAAAAGCACTCAGATTTCAATATTAGATAAGGCAGCAACAAACACCATATGAGCGGCAAAAACCTTGTTGGAGAATCACATCCTTATTCCTGCTGTGAAGATTTTTAAGTGAAATAAATGATTCTTCTTAAAGAAGATAAGTGATACAAGGCTGTGGGAATGAGTGCTGTAAGTGGAAATATTTGAACAGTGCCAAGATCCCTTGAGGACAGTCTGGCAAGACTTATCTACAGGAGGATGAGGGAAGACAATTCAAAGCTATAGTTTTAAAGGACATGGCAGCAAAGGAAGAGTTCCCCCCCCCCCCCCCCCCCCAAAATACCACCCACTCTCATTTGTTTCCTCTCGGCTTTGAATCTCCTATATTAAAGTTTCATAAGAGTTCCACTTCTGCTCCGCTTCAATAATAATATTCCTTGCCATTCCTTTCCTCTTGAACTTTTTTTCCTCTTGGCATTTCCTCCCTTCTCTAAGCAGGTTTGATTTAAGGTATTGCGGGGGTGACGGGACTGGATACCGACCCCATAAAACCTTTCTCCCTTCAGTTTAGGATTCATTTCGGAGTCTGATTTGCCGCTTCCTCTACGCCGGGGTAAACTAGCCAGATTTTATGCTGTCACGGGCAACGGGACCCCTTCTCCAATCCCCATAAGTGCCCCTTCAGGCCAGAGGGAATCACATTTGCGGGAAAGCCAAGCCCCAGCGCCAAGCAACGCTTTTACTCCCTCAGACCGAGAAGGCGCCTGAGGCGAATAGGAGTTGGCGCCAAAACATCCCCCCCCCCACTCTTCGCGCGCGCGCCTCTCTTACCTGCCGCGCCAGGTGAGTCCGGGCTCCCGAGGTGAGGCGACGGCGAGGCGATAAGCGGCCCGGTTGACGGCGCCTGCACAATTCCTTCCCTGTCCCATCCGAAGAGAGGCGCTGAGCCTTTGTCTATCTGCGCGAAGGGGAGGAGAGACGGCCGGAGGTCAAGCCCCGCCGCGCCGGGAGGCTCTGCGGAAGGGTAGCGCCACCACCTCAGGGAGCTGGAAAACGGGAGGAGAAGCAACTCCAGAACCGCGCGGCCTGCTATCCCTGCCTCTCTCTTTTTTTATGTCCCGCCGGAGACTGGCCATTAAAGAATTTAAAGCCCAACTGAGTCCTATTTTATTTTTTTTATTGAGGCTTCTCGATTTCTGCTGAGCCTGTCGGTTGTTGTCGTCGAAGGGACGTTTTCTTCCCTGCTCCTGGGCTACGATCCCGCGATGCTAAGCCTTCTCTTGTTTATATACTTCGTCTTCTTCAGAAAAATAATATCCAGACTTTTCTTCAAGAGGAAACCAAGATTACTGGCAACCATGAAATACCAAGTGATATGAGAGCTGTGATTTGGGGTGGGGGGGGGGAGAAGGGGGGGGCAGAACTAAAGAAAAACCAGACATTAAACCAGAGATCCTCAACTGCTTTTATACCTCAGAGGAAGAAACATTTCTCAATTCAAGGCAAAGACAATGCGGGGATCTCTTGGATCTTGCATGGAAAGGGGAGGTTGCTACCACAAAGGCCTTGCTTCTTGATCCTTATCTCCCTCCTCATATCTGAGGGATCTGGAAGAGACCACCAATTTGGACAGAGAATCTAGGCATACTGAAGAAAGTGATCCTTGAGATGCCATCCTCCCAAGTCTATTATGTTTATTGTAGTTGCCTATGTTCTATTGTTAGCGAGTGCTTTGGCTATCTCAAATGAAATACCATGTATTTATTTTAAATGGTCAACCATTTTGGGAAAAAAAACACCAAAGCCAATTCTTCATTTTCTACTTTATTTATTCAGGTGCTCATAGGGTGTGACCGTTCTGTCTCAGCCTCTTAGTGTTTCATTAGCAGCGCCCTAAGGAATTTCCCTTTGGAAAATATGTATAAGCAACATAGTCTTCTTTCAACACAATAACTATAATCTTGAGATGTTTCTATTTTACATTACTATTAACATTAGGCTTAAATCCATGCATATTCTCCTTTTTACTTTTTTCTTCCCTGCTTCCCAATCTCTTGTCTAGGAAAACAGAATACTCACTCTTTCTGTCCTCACATTATAACTGCAGAAGTTAACAAAAATGTCACAGTCTACTCTCCTTGATATCTACGGTCACTGCCATTGATATCTATCTTCATCTCCACTTCCATTAGGAAAATACTTTCTTTTATTTTCAGGTAGACACTACTAGAAGAAAATACTACGAGAGGAATCACTGGCCTAATGGAGCCTCTCAGACTGGATAAGTGGTCACTGTTTATTTTCTTGAAATAGTATTTTCCAAGTGAAAACATGTTATAAAGATGAAGATATCTACAGATTTCCTCTTTTCTCCTTTACTTTGCTTCCATTATCCCTAATAATGATTTAGTTCTCACATGTTAGTTGTAGAGTGCGAAGTTACAGTTTTTGTTTAATATTTTTGGGCCAAGAATGATACTCTATCATTGGACTCCTGTCTGTAGAAACTAGTTTAGTAGGTCATCTAGAAAATAACAAATATACTAACTGTATAATTCCAAATATTTTTCTTGTCAATTATGAAACGTTTACAAGATTGCTTCTTGTCTCTCAAGAGACATTTAAGCATTTCCATAAATGAGGATTATATTGGTTTTATTTTTTCTGCTCCAGCCATTCAGATGAAAGATATATATATATATGTACATATTACATTGAAGACTTGTAATGCCTGAGTGTTAACAACTAAAATTTTACACACACACATACACACATACACACACACAATTTTAGTTGTTAAAACTCTCAAGCATTACAAGTCTTCAATGATCCCAGGTTAACAAAATAAAATTTTGTTTCATGGATTTTAGTACTAATGTGCACAATAGATTTAGTACCAGTATCTACATTTCCTCTTTGTAGCCTTGAGTTACTAATATGTTAAATATGTTCCAATATTGAAATGAATTTGTGCTTTCACATGCATTCAGACATTAATGTTAAACTAAGATTACATATTTGCATACAGTTCCTTGTCAGAAATGTTACAGTTCTGAACCTGATACAAATATTGTTTAGAAAATAGTCATTTTGGGATGTGCATGAGTGTGTGTGTGTGTGTGTGTGTGTGTGTATGATAAATTGGATCACATTGGGATTACTTTCTACAAACAGCACTTTTGTTTGCAGTAGCATCTTCAAAATATTATCTTGTCCTATAAAGACAATAAATTAGAAAGCTTTAAAACATGAGCCTTTGAAATGTTGCTTTCTAATAATAATGGGTTATAGGTTAGAAGTTCATAAAACTATTGTGTGAAACATTTCTGGTTAACTGATTAAGCATTGGTGTGCTTGTTTTAATAAATTTTTAAATGGTGATTCGTAAATTAGATTATCTCTTTGTGATCCTGTATTTTATCTTTTTATTTTTTTATGAAAAGCGGTTCTGTCTTAACACTTTCCAGTGAATAAATGTTGATAATATAAATGATAACGTCTTTCCTGTCTTTTCTTATATTGTGTGTAGGTAGAGCCTGTGGCTGCAACAAACAAGCTTTTTGTATAGAACCCAACTGGTTCATAATTACTATATCCTACAATAATTACTAATACAATTTATCAGTCAGAAAGAAGAAAATAGTAGCAAGTCCATTCATTAAAGAGAAATGGAACTTATAATATTTATAAAAATATAAAAATATAAATAAAATATTGAGACTAATGGCATGCTAACGTGCCAGTTAATCAAACGTAGCATTTTATGTGAACTCATGAATTTACTAACCCAGTTAGTCAGTGAACCAGAAGTGTTGTTCAGTTACTTCCATCTCATGATCTGATGAGCATTTTTTCTCTAGGATTTTTTCTGACTAACTGCATCTTTGAGTTCAAAGTTTAGTTCATGTTATCAGTCACAGTATTAAGTTCAACGTGTCTTTTGTTAGCCTCTTTTTTTCTAAACATCAGGGTATCCATTTTAATTTTTTCAACTATACTTTCACTTTCAAGCATGTACAGTATTCAATTTCACAAGATTTGGACCACCTTTATTCATATTTATTATATCATAAACAATGTATCTATTTTTCTTACTTTTCCTTCAGTTGATTATCATTTATCCTCCTTTAAATTTCAAGTTACATATGCCATGGCTGTCATCACATGATAGATACTGACCTTCACTTATATGTATTTAATAAACAAAATTCTTTTTAAGAAGTGGGTGCAAGTCTTGGCTAAATCAATCAGGGTTATATCCCGTGTTCCAGAACATAAGCTAAATGTTGGTTTTTGTTTGAGGAAAGTTGAGGTAGTAGTATATTAATCAGCTAGGAAATAATGTTTTCTTTCCTTAATATATTAAACACGTATAGAAAATAAATGGAATTAGTCCATACATATAACCCACAGCTATTTAAAGGAAGGATAGAATTATACAATGAAGTAATTCAGGATAAGACTTCCCAACTTTTAATAGTCTGTGCCAAATATACAAATATGCATCCAAGAAAACAATTGTTGAAATGAGAAGGTTGGATTAGAAATAACAATGCCAAGAATAATCCACAGTAATGGAGATATGAGCTTGTTTAACACAAGGGATAAAAAATAAAGGTGTTACATTTGTTACAATATTAGGTTATATAGAACATAAAAATAATATTATGAGAGAGCTAGGTAATATGCCATCTCAGGTTGAACTGGAATATCAAATTCTAGTATGTGGCAACAGCAATAGGTTTTATACTGTTCCCATTACATTTGTGCAGGCCAAGTTTACTTTTAAAAGGGAGGCATCGCTCTGTGGGTAATATGCTAAATATCTGAATTGACAATATCTTTACAGTACTAGGTCCACATTAATGACTGTGCTGCAAACTATGGAAGATAATTACAAAATAGTGGTAGTAGCTTTCAAAAAATGCAATGCATACAATGCATTATTGTGTTTAAAACATGATCATGAAGCATACTTTCCTCCATACCATTATTAAACACAGAACAGACTTTAGAAAGCTTTTTCTTTTCCCCGATCTATTGCACTATAATTGCAGGTTTCAATTACTGCTAGGTTTTTTAAGATTCTTAACTGTCTGTGAATGTACCATACGTGACCATTGGCTATAACTAATGCTCTGCCCGCAAATTCTTTCCTTTCTCAGTCTAGAAGAAGAAAAAAACAGTTGGCTTTTTACCCAAATTCATTTGTTCCCTAGCTTTGCTATCAGGAGCAGCCTAAATTGTGAATAGATTGGGGGGATGACAACCCCCCCCCCAGGTAGTGTACAATAGAGGATGCCATCTTGACTTTTTTCACTCCTCCCTCCTGTGAACAATTTAGCTGCCATTCCTGAAATCAATATTGATTGCAATGGAAAGGAAAAGGAGAGAAATAATGAAAGAAATAAAAGTTTGGTGAAGGGGCATAAATCTATATAAACATGAGAATTGACTTTACATTTGTATGCCATCTTCTCTCTAGGAGCCAGTTTAATGTATGGGACAATTTTATCTCATTTACATTAACAATCCAACTCTGAGATTGGCCACAAATCACCCTCTCTCAGATCACTCACTCATTGGCTAAGAGTTGAGTAGATCTTTAACTCAAATATTTCTGATCTGATACTTGAACCAATAATGGCATTTATTGAAAAAATGTTGTAAGTCATACAAAGATATGAGGAAATAACCCTTTTATTAGCGCTCATTTTAACACAGGTTTTGAATGAAAAGTATGTATGGCTGTTTTTCATACAGATGATTTAAAATGTCACAAATTAAAAACAGTAAACCAACACGAACCCTTAGCAGAATAATCCAGACCAGGTAAACCAAAATTTAAAAAATTAGGAATTCAAATTGATTGTAAAGCCTAATCCAGTGTAATAGTGACTTGCATAACAAAAGAAAAACTTCTTAGTGGAAAATTCCTTGTCAGTGCATTGATTTAGCAAGTAGGACTCACTTCATTCCTTAATCAGCAGATCAGTACATAGTAAGAAATAGCCTGCACTGAATGTAGGGGTGTCTATCAGTTCTTCCCTTTATATCAAGTGTGTCAAAATTGTGGCCTGGGGGTGGATGCATCTCGTGCTGGTCACACCCACCCCCAGTTTAGAAAAGGGGGAAAACGTTGTGATATGTCATGTGATGACGTGTTGTCGTCAGTTTGACACCCCTGCTTTACATCTTCCTAGGAGGAGAAAATTGCTTTGTTTCCAGTTCCGGTTCCACTTCACTACTTTCATTACCCTCAATTCTGTTTTTTAGTTCTACAAACATTTCAAAAACTTTTGGGGAAAAATAGAAGTTTATGTGAACATAACCAGGACTGAACCCTTGACTTACTGCACTTAAGACGTGTGTTCTACCAATAGGCTAATAATCTTCAACAGCTGGGCTGAGACTAGTATGTAATCTGCTTTAAACATTAGCCAAATAGAGAAGTTTGGAACAAATGTCCCTAGTTTCTTCATAAGCTTTTTTTTTTTTATTTACGCATTGCGGTAACCCACATATAACTTTCTTAATGTTGTCATCTGCAGAAACCCAGCCAGCTGTGGTTCATTTAAGCAAACTATGGCTTCATGTAATGCATGACTCATTTAAAAAGTGAGAGGGATTCCATTTTTAAAGGAATGAAAAATAAACACTTTTATTGATTTATACCTTTGTGACTATACACCAGCTTCTCAAGTAAATCTATACTGGTATGTTTAAGAAATATAGGCTTAAAATCAATAGGATTCAAGACGGTCATGCTTATGTCTAACTGATTTAATGGATCCCAGATAAGAACCACAAATGTTATTTACTTATTCTTTTAGTCAATTTGTATGCTGACTCAGTCATGAAGGCAACTGTAGCCAGCTTATTTATAAGAATTAAACTAGACTTGGAAATAATAGCTTACCCTCTAGGGTTGTTGTAATGTTATATAATAATGACTGTAATACTTATTAAAAGCATTATTATTGTTGTTGATGATGATATTGTTGTTGTTGTTGTTGTTGCTGTTAATTTGCCATAGTCCCAGACATCATAGACACTGGAGTTATCCAAATAGGAGTGCTAAATTCTTATATTAAAGCAGACAACAGAACACACACAGAATGATATGACCAACATCAGTACAGGAAAATGGCATATTGAATTTCCCAAAATACCACAGAAATATTGACTGTTCAATTAACTTTTATTTGCACAAAGTGACAGAGTCACAGTAGATACAAGCATTACCCTTGAGTTCAATTGGTGTGTGTGTGTGTGTTAAAAAATTGTTTAAAAATCCATGAAATCAATGACATTCAAAAATGGTTTAATCCCAGCATTCATAATTGCCGAGCGGGATTACTTAAGTAGCAATTGCTTAAGTAGACAAAATAATGTTGCCAGATTTGGGATAGCAGGAAAATTAACAGTCTGACCTCACGTTTAAGAAATCTAAAGCATTACACTGTATTGGGGAGTGGGAATAGATTAAAAGTCTTGATCTATAGTCCCCAGCCTGAAACCCTCCCACTGTTTTAAATTGCACCATTTTCATATCCTTCAGCCAGTACAGTGATTGGCTATTCCAGCTGGAGATATGGGAACTGTGGTTCAATTTTTATGGAAACATCAGGCTGATGAAACATTCTGGACTAGGAGGATTGTAATGTTCCATTTTTAATTTTTTTTGGTTTGGGGGTGGGATAGTTAGAGTAAGAAAAGGAACATAAATAGCAATAGCCTTAGACTTATATATCACTTCATAGTGCTTTACAGCCCTCTCCAAGTAGTTTACAGAGTCACCATATTGTTGCCCCCAACAATCTGGGTCTTCATTTTACCCACCTCGGAAGGATGGAAGGCTGAGTCAACCTTGAGCCTGGTTTGATTCGAACTGCCAGAGTGTAGGCAGCCGGCAGGCAGCAGAAGTAGCCTGCAGTACTGCACTCTAACCACTGCGTCACTGTGCCTCATAAATCCCTATTTATGGGGGAAGGAGATAGATAACTTTGTTCCTATCCTTATCTACCCTATAGTCTGAAATTCCTTTGAAATGTGGCTATTTTGCTACCCAAAAGCAACATAGTGATGTAAGATGCTAGGGGAAGGGTCATGTGACCTATAGTTTGCCTGCATCTGGATTAACGGAAAGGTAAATCTAAATCCATCTGAGAGTTGTAAATTGGGACACGATTCTTAAAACTGATTTGAAAATTCTGCCATTTAAACTAGCAAAACTTCGACATAAGGTATGGCGGGAATAAAAATACATATTACATGAAGAAAAAAAATCTACAATGCGATTATAGTATACTTTGCTAAACTAAGCCAGTTCAGTAATGTTTTAGGCAAAACAAGAAAACACAAAACACATTTTGAAAATAATCTATAAATTAATCTGGGATCTTGCATGTCCATCTTGAAAGTGAAAGGATATATTGCTTGGATGATCTGAAAAATAGTATAGTTGGTTTTTTAGGTACATATCACACTTATGCAGCTACATAAGGAGGAGGAGGGGCATCTTTCCCTGGGCCATTTGCAGAGTCATCATATGATGGCAACAGCACCTGAGGAAAAGAAAGAAAGAAAGATGGTTTTGAAAACGGTAGGATTAAAACAGGGATGTCCAGCCTTGCAACTTTAAGATTTGTGAACTTCAACTCCCAGAATTCCCCAGCCAGCCGTAGCCTTTGTCCTACAACCATCCACTTAGTGACCATTCAAAGTTACAATGGCACTGAACAAAAGTGACCCACAGCTGCTTTTTCTTGGAAAAGAAGCAAAACATTTTCAAAGAAAAACCAGAAAATCCAGTTGCCTCCTGAAAAAGCACCTTAGGGAGCAACCATGACTTGGATGACTGAGAATCTCCATAGACACTGGGAAAAGTGACTTATAACCAGTCCTCACACTTACGACCACTGCAGCATCTCTAGGATCACATGCTCAAAATCCAGGTGCTTGGCAACTGGCATGTATTAATGATGGTTGCAACCTTCCAAAATGGTTTCCGACAAGCAAAATCAATGAGGATAGCTGGTTTGATTTAACAACTACAGTGATTAATGTAACAACTGTGGCAAAAAAAAAAAGGTTGCAAAATGAGGCGTGATTCATTTAATAACTGTCTTGCTTAGCCATAGAAATTCTGGTTTCAGTTGTGGTTGTAAGATGAGAACTGCATGTAGTGGGCAAAAAAAAATCAGCTTTTACAAGGGGAAGATCTCTTTTAACAGGAAAAATAGTAGATACATGGTTTGGTTTTGTTTTTAAATTAGTCAGTATAACCACAGACCATTTTCCTAAAACTCTTCCCACTTCAGAGTATTTTCAACTATTGTTTACAAACTACCAGTAGTACTTTTTAAAATTCCTCCTAAAACAGACTTCACACTTTCAGGAATTTTGAAAGAAATGGGACAAAGAAGAGGTATTTTCTACAATGTCACTGGCAGTTGTGGTTTTAGTCGATACATGTATAACTTTAGAGCCATGGAACCATTCATTAATAATATAAGACTCAATGGCACAATTCCAAAATGGAAATGGATCAAGAACAAGCCATTTCAAACTGAATTACAGCAAACAGCAATCCCTACAGGCATTAGGGATACATATGTTTTGACCAATGAATTTGGCTCAAATAAAACTCCACACATTGGTTGTGGATTTCTTTTCTTTTGTTAAACCACAGTTGAGTTAACAGTAAACATTCTTTTTACACCAGCACATCTGTAACAAGCACTTAGGAGCAGCAGGAAGCAGAATTATTTCTCAGTTAAACATTGTCACAATGCAAACGTGGAAAGGCAAATCATTGAACTACCTGCCAAGTTAACTTCAGCCTTTCCAGTGCTAATGATAATACTATCTGAGATAGCAAACGTGCAAGTTAAAGATACCATGGTATATCTAGTGGTGGGTTGCCCCCGGTTTGGACTGGTTCTATAGAACCGATAGTAAAACCGGCAGGAGGCTCCGCCCACCGATCCTAACGTCATCAGGATGCTTCTGCGCATGCGCAGATGATATTCAGTTATGTATCTCCACCCCCAATGAATTAAACAATGCTGTTAATTTCCTGTCCCTGTGTCTGGAGGCTGTGGGGGTCTGGATGGGGGACAGCAGGCTTTGGCTAAACCCTGGCAAGATTGAGTGGCTTTGAGTTTTAGGACCTTCTGGACCTGGGACTTTACCATCTTTGGTGCTGGATGAAATTGCAGCTGGTATACAATCTTATGGTCCTTTTGTACTCATGACACCTGCTCAAGAAGCACACAACAATCATGGATAGGAGTACCTTTGCACACCTTCGTTTTCAGTGTCAGTTTCACCCTTTCTTGGATCATGAGGGTCTATGCATAGTTACTCATGCCCCGGTTACCACTAAAATGGACTATTGTAATGCATTCTCCATGGGGCTGCCCTTGAAGAGAATCTGGAAGCTTCAGTTAGTGCAACATGTGATGGTGTGGGCAGTTGCACGTGCCCCTAGAACAGCACATGTTATACCTTTGCCCAGTGAGCTGTATTTGTTCCAGGTTCAATCCAGGGTATTAGTTTTGATGGCCAGGATGGTGAATCTATGGCACGGGTGCCAGAAGTGGCATGCAGAGCCATCTCTCTGGGCACACCAGCCATTCCTCGTTTCTCTTCCGGGTTCCAGCACGCACATGCACACCGGCAAGCTGGTCTTCATGCATGCATGCGCGCCAGAAACCGGAAGACCAGGTGACTGGTGAGCGCATGCACCTTGGGGAACTGCTTTTCCAGTTTCCAATGCTCCCGCGCATGTGTGCCGGGGAGCTTCTCTTCTGGTTTTGGTACTCAGTGTCGAAAAGGTTCACCAACACTCATGGCATGAGACTAGGTTATTTGAGGAACCACCTCTCCTGGATTATGTCTATCCATCCCATTAGGTCCAGCAGGAGAAATATGTTACAGATCCCATCTGCTACATTCTTCCCTTTAATGGAGCAGATTTAACAGATTAACAGAGTTGGAAGGGACCTTGTAGGTCATCTAGTCCAAGCCCCCACCCAAGCAGGAGACCCTACACTATTTCTGACAGATTGCAGTCCAGTCTCTTCTTGAAAGCTTCCAGTGATGAAGTTCCCACAATGTCTGAAGGCAAGCTGTTTCATTGATTGATTGCTCTCACTGTCAGAAAATTTCTCCTTATTTCCAGGTTGAATCTCTCCTTGTTCAGTTTCCATCCATTATTCCTTGTCCGGCCTTCAGGTGCTTTGGAAAATAGCTTGACCCCTTCCTCTCTGTGGCAGACCCTCAAATATTGGAACACTGCTATCATGTCTCCCCTGGTCCTTCTCTTCACTAGACTAGCCATGCTCACTTCCTGTATGTTTTAATCTCCAGTCCCTAATCATCTTGGTTGCTCTTCTCTGCACTCTTTCCAGAATCTCAACATTTTTTTTATAGTTCGGTGACCAAAACTGGATGCAGTATTCTAGGTGTGGTCTTACTAAAGCTTTATAGAGTGGTATTATTGGAACCCACGAGATGAGTCTTTTCTGCTGTGACTCCTATCCTCTGGGACACCATTCTCTCTGAGATGAAATTAGTTCCAATTCTATTAGCCTTCCAAAAATCCATTAAGTTTGGAGGAATGCAACCCTCCTGTTTCTCCTTGATCTCCCAGCAGCTTTTAAAACCCTCAACTGTGTTAGATTCCTGGGCCACTTCTGAGCAATTGGAGTGGTGGGCATTGCTCTGCAGTGGTTCTCGTGGTTCCTGAAGGAGCAGGCTTCAGGGTTGGTGGTGACAGGAGATCTGCCCAGAGACTTCTATACTGTGGAATGCCTTAGAGATCTTTCCTCTCTCCACTCCTTTTGAACAGCTATCTAAAACCGCCTTTTTCATCAGCTGCATTCTGTTGGCAGAGATTTGGTCAGTATGTCCATCTTGGGCTTCAGCAAAATTGTGAAGACCTATCTGTTCTGTTCTATGCAGTAGCAATAGCAATAGCATTTAGATTTATATGCTGCTTTACAGTGCTTTACAGCCCTTTCTAAGTGGTTTACAGAGTCAGCGAGTCAGCATATTGCCTCCAGAGGTGGATTTAACATAATTTTACCACCGGTTTACCGCACACCGAAAATGTGAGAGGGCGCGGCTTGTATGTGCTTTGCTTGCACATGCGGCTGAATACCACCACTGATTGCTTCCGACAATCTGGGTCCTCATTTTACTGACCTCAGAAGGATGGAAGGCTGAGTCAACCTTGAGCCTGGTGAGATTTGAACTGCCAAATTGCAAGCAGCCGGCAGTTAGCAGAAGTAGCCTGCAGTACTGCATTCCAACCACTGCGCCCCCATGGCTCAAAGAAGCAATTGCAACTCTTTGTTGAATGTATCTATTTTTATAACTTTACAATGCACTCAAACTATCTGAATCTTCATGTGATGGCCAGACCTGGACACAATGGTCTCTATCACAATAGCAATAGCACTTAGACTTACATACCGCTTCAAAGTGCTTTACAGCCCTCTCTAGGCGGTTTTACAGAGTCAGCAAATTGCCCTCAATAATCTGGGTCCTCATTTTATCCACCTCGGAAGGATGGAAGGCTGAGTCAACCTTGAGCCTGGTGAGATTTGAAATTGCAAGCAGCCGGCAGGTAGCAGAAGTAGCCTGCAGTACTGCACTTTAACCACTGTGCCACCACAGCTCATAGAATATACCCTGGATTGAACCTGGAGGCAGCAGAATGGTGTGTTGTAATTGAATGTGTTTTTTAATCTTTTGTTTTTCTCTTTTTATTTTTATATATATTTGAGGGTTTGGGATAATCATTTTATACGTTGACATTGTGAGCCACCACAGAATCTGGGAATAGGCACCATACAAGTAAAGTAAATGAATAAAGAAACAACCATAATTGTATATTTCACACGACTTAGAACATAGTTTCACGAGTCTGCCTGAAACACATATACTAAGGAGCAGCTGGAATTATTTCTTAATAAAATATCATCTGTCAAATGGTGGAGCTCATTTTGTCTCTCTGCTTAACTGAGCAGGAAGCAACCTAAATGTTTGTCTATGAGCATTGCCATTAGAAACCACTCTGGAGCAATTACAAATGGAAATGGACTGCCCAGAGATAATTTATAGCTTTGAAATTCTTTGTGTTGCCAAAACATTCCTCAGAAGACATTTATTGTGTGAGAGAATATACAGCTGCCCACATATTTGACAGTACTAACTTTTAGAAAATAAAAGAGCTCTCTCTCTAGACAAAAAACATACACTTATCAGGGGAAGTGATATAAAATATACAGCCTACTGTGGCAGGATCATCTGGGAGTCATTAAAAGACACCTCCAAGAAATGGGTTTTCTGGGTCTAATTCAGAGCAAACATTAACAGAAAAAGTTTATGTTCCTGGATCGTCTCATATCAGGGTGTGGATAGTTATGGGAATTAAGGATTTAATTGCATTAATGCACATTAATGGTACACTTTTTGTTTAAGATTTCCCAGGCTAGGGACTAAATCTTTTCGGAGAAGAAGGTGAGCAGATTGTTCGTGTTTCTTATAGATGGTGGTCCTTACAGGAACTAGGACCTACTGACACAAGTCCAGTTCAGATTCATAAGCTAATATCCCCAAACTGGGAGCCAATGTTCCTAGAAAATGCAAGGTTCAGTCTGCTCAATACAAGATTTTTTTTAAAAAGACCCATTTACCACAACATCTATATCAGCATCAAGGTTGGAACAAATGAAGATGTGGAATTTTAATTTGATGTTTTGTTAAATGATGGCTTGTCCTAACATTTAATCAACTAAAATAATAAAAGGCGTGCAGCAGGTAATTAACCAGGAAATGCTAAATAACAGTATGCAGAAAAGAGAATCTTGTAAGGGAAGAAGCAACACAAGGATGGTCAACATAAGGATAAGCTTGGACACATCTTGACAGGTGACAATATATCTTGATCCCTGAACAATGCAACTGTAAATATAAGACCACTGAAAGTACCCTGTTAGATCTGGATTCATACACCAATCTAAGTCATAATATACATTTGTTTTTGATTTAATGTACCATGAGCCACTGTGGTTTATAACCTAAGATTCATGACTAAGTGGCGTATTGAAACCACACTAATTTGGGACTATTTACCAAACCATGGTTAAAATCAAGTCTTACATACATGAACTTATTGAAAAGAAGGTATCTCTGGGAAGCCCAACAGGAAGACAAAAGCATTCCCGGCTAATGTCCCGAAATACACATTATCCAAAAACCACAGACAAGTTTCTCCAAAAATCAATTTAGCTGATTTTTCCTTGGTGAAACCAGAGCATAAAGAAACTGATATCTGACTTGGGCAACTTGTATTCTCAGAGTAATAGGACCCATCATTGCCTGATAAGTACACAGGAAAGCAACAGCCATGCTGGTCAAAGTCAGTGGTAGTATTCAGCCAGTTCTATCCGGTTTGGGCGAACCGGTAGTGGTGGCTGCGGGAGGCTCCGCCCATCCGCCCAGATGTCATCACATCCCGTTTTTGACACTTCACGTTTGCGAACCGGTAGTGAAGGTAAGTGAATATCACCCCTGGTCAAACTTGTATCATTGAAGATTCTCATGTTTCCCATGTACCATCCAAAACAAGTCTTCTCATCTAAACCCAGGAACCTCTCATAGCTCCAGTCAACCCCAACAAACTTACCGCCGTGTCATTAGTGGTAATGTAGACCAGAACATCAGAGTTGTTTCTGTTATTAATGTAGCGATAACAGTTCCATACACAACTGATCAAGTAAGCCTGGAAGAAAGAGAGTGGAGAAAAGGGAGAAGACAAGATGTGTTGAGCTGTGAACTGAATTGCTTCAACACTGTGCAGCTTTCCTAAACTTTGGTACCTTCAGCTATGACTGTGCTGGCTGAAGACCTCAGGGAAGGTTCTCAAATTGGAGAAGCTGAATCATAAGTTATATGTTGCTTAAGAGATCCCGTTTTTCCTTTCTGTCTTGTTTCCAAAAGCCAACTGTGCAGAACATTGGTTAGTGTGGATAATCCCAAAGCTCCTCTCCTTTCACTGGAACAGTACTTATTTAGAGTAGTTACATTTATGAAAAAAGATATTTAAAATGACAAATTAAAAATAGGGATAAACTAAGCCTCAAATGTTGGGAGATAAAATGGCAAAACAACTGTATAAATCATTGTAGACAAGTGTCTTTGCTCACAGTAAAAAAAAACTGTAGTAAATTCTCTTTGAAAATTCATCTGAATATTATCCTTCATATTCTACATGCATATCAAAGCTTCAAATATTTCCTTGTCAGGATTAATCTCATAATAAATTTGCTTGCAAGGTTAGATTAATGAGATGTGGTGATATAAGCCAGAGCTAATGGAATATACAGATACTTTAAAAAGTTATACAAATGTGCATAGTCATATCACTCCAAATCTACATCTTTCTTTCTTTTTCTTTGAAAGCCAGGGTCCCAAGTGTTTATTACTTTAAAAAACACACCAGCAGTTTGCCCACAATTGACACCTGGTAGAACCATCTGTTAGTACATGTATCTGAGAATATGATTAACTAAATTCAGCAAGCTGGCAAAACCAAGTGCTTTGGAGATTTGACTGAAATGAAAATTCTTTCTGTCCACCTCTTTCCTGCAGATTTGTCCTTAAAAAACTTTCAGGCTGCTGAAAGATCTTCACATTGTCATGAACTGATTTTATAGTGTATACTTTTCCTATCCAGGAGTAGAGAAGTGAGATGGTCAGATTAATTTCTTGAGTTTCTACCACTAAAGATGGCTGGTATAACATAATAATGAAAGCTACTTTTAGAATTATGAAATCCTTGCTTCAAATCTCACTTCTGCTATTTACTCACCCAATAGCCTTAATTGGCTTTTCTCAATCAGTCAGTCTCCCATACTGACTTTCTTTGTAGTAGAGGAGCACAATATTTTTGGGACTAAGCCACATTTGGATTTTAAATACATTCTAGGAAGCACATGCACTCCAAAATAGTGTATGAAACCAGGGCAACAAGTAAATTTGATTTTAGTTTTGAAACACTTCAGGTTAACCTAAAGTAAATGTGGCTACTACATTTAAATTTCCAAGCATTTCCTTTTCTGACACTAAAAATAATTCAATAATAATTTTTGGAGGTTTCAGGATGCTACAGTCAAAGCTCTTCTGCTGACTGCTGGCAATTGCTGCCTGCAATTTGGCAGTCCGAATCTCACCAGTACTACAGGCTACTTCTGCTGATCACCGGCTGCCGGCAGTTTGGCAGATCGAATCTCACCAGTTCAAGGTTGACTCAGCCTTCCATCCTTCCGAGGTGGGTAAAATGAGGACCCAGATTGTTGGGGGCAATATGCTGACTCTGTAAATCGCTTAGAGAGGGCTGTAAAGCACCGTGAAGTCGTTTTAAAGTCCAAGTGTTACTGCTAAGTGTTACTAAGTGTTTCTCCGAAAATAAGATTCACCCTGAAAACAAGCCCTAGCCTGATTTTTTGGGGTGGGCCTAATATAAGCCCTACCCCAAAAATAAGTGCAGGGATGGGCATGGCCATCACGAGAGGTAAGAAGAACGCGGAGGCTGATGGTATCTGACAGCAGCCAGCCCATTGGCAGAGTGCAAATACTGATAAGTCAGAGTGTAGAGGCGGGGAGTGGGGAGAAGACAGGCGATCAGACAGGGATGTGCTGCATGGCTGCCTGACGGGAGCCTTACAGGAGGCTTGCGCGGTGGTACCGGCAGCAGGCAGAGACAGAGGCATGAGGATGGGGTAGGCAAGTGATCCCAATGCCCTGCATGGGTGTTTGTTTGGCATGGCCGCAGGCAAGCCAAAAGACGGTGGGATGGAGTGGGCATGCATTGGGATTACCTCTGCCTCCACCTGGCTCTGCTGCACCAAGGGGGGTGAAGAGACCCCACGAGGCCAGCAGCAGCATGGGCAACCACTTGGTCGCCAGCAGGGCACCTGCCCCAGGAGAGAAGTATCCCGGCAGCAGCTGGGCCAGCAGGCAGGGTGGGTGGAGGCTGGGGCATGACAAGAGCTTGGCCTGTTGCAGCCACGGACAAGCAGACAGTGGGATGGAGAGGGTGGGGCCACTTGTAACTATGCTCCCATTCCCGTTGGCTCGCCATCTCCTGCACTTAAAAAAAATAAGACCTCCCTGAAAATAAACCTGGGTGCTTATTTTCAAGCCGAAAAGAAAATAAGACCGGACCTTATTTTTGGAGAAACATGGTATTATTGCAAGTAGGCCTTGGATGTGAAATATCCAGAATATCCTATAGTAAAAGTAGGAATGTCTGAAATATCCTATATTAAAAGGATATTTAAGAGAGGGGGGTTTTTTGTGTATCAGAGAACAGAAAGTATATGAACTTGAGAGTTGCTAAAGCTCAATGATTTCGCTGAACTTCTGCTACCATCTCAAAATATAAAAAATAAGATCTAAATGGCAGCAAAGAAATGTAGAAAGTCATTTAACTGTTTGCTGCCATCTAGCAGTTGTCATTTTTTTTTTTTTACTGTGAGACCTTTTTGGGATGCCTTTAAGTCAATCTTGTCTCCTGACAATTGCTTGGATAAGTCCCTGCAATTTTCTCGGCAAGATTTCAGGAGCGGTTTGCCATTCCTTCCTTCCTAGAGTTGAGAGAGGGCGACTGGCGCAAGGTCCCCCAAATGATTTCATGCCCAAAGCAGGATTACAATTCATAATCTCTCAGTTTCTAGCCTAGTACTTTTAATTAGTATACCTAACTGGTTCTCCAGTTGAAACCTGGCAGACCTAATCTGAACAATCCCATTTAACAGTATTATTTGAGTAAGAAATCCTTAGAACTTTTAAAACACAACTAAGTATGCTTTCCTTGTTCTTACATTCCATTCTAAACCACTGAAGATTCTATAAACAAATCCCAGGAGTCAATTTAAAATGTTAGAGGATTTATTTATAGCTTTCTCCCTTTTCTACAACAGAAATTGTTTTCTATCTTTCTAACATTTTGCCTTTGCAAATGTTAATATTACAGTAATCTCTTAAACTTAATAAATATAATATTAATTAGCATATACTAGCTTTACAGAGTCATTCATTTTTGGTTTAAGCAAATGCAATCTGGGGGATGTTTTAAAAAATGCTGAAAAAACAAAAGTAAGGATGGCCAAACATAAAAGAACTCCATGTACAGGAAACCACAAAACAGGGCTGCTCGTCTTGCCAACGATTAATAAATTCCAGTGATTAGTTTTACAAAACTTTAAAGGGATTCTAACACAGCACAAGGCTTCAATAAATGCCTTAAAATAAATGATAATGAAAATTTAAAAGTATCTTTAATATCAGAAAATAAAAATTTTCCTTGTTCCATGACCCACAAAATATACAGGAGTCCATTTCATCGTCATTGAAAAGAAAGTATCGATCAAAACTTAATTCAAAATTACTTTTCAAGATACTGTATTGATGACCATGAAATCAACTGATGGCAAACAACTGAATGATACTGAAGAAATTAAAATTGGAATGAACAACTAAAATAGGAGGGAAGTGATTTTAAGAGTAATTCTGATGAGAACAAAAATTTATAGCAATAGCAATAGCGTTTAGACTTATATACTGCTCCATAGTACTTTACAGCACCCTCTGAGCAGTTTACAATGTCAGCATATTGCCCCCTACAATATGGGTCCTCATTTTGCCAGTCTCAGAAGGGTGGAAAAATGAATTAACTTTATAGTCCCTAAATACCAAATGAGCCAACAGCGTATAGAAAAGAAACCTAAACCTTCTGTATCAAGAGAAACATCATATCCAGATACATAAGAAGTTTTCATTCTTAATAACTTGCACCCAAGAAAAGAGAAACCACAATGGGTTATAAATATATTGCATAATAATTTTGTCATGAGAACCAAGGACAGAAAAGAAAAACAAACTGGCGAAAAGTGATAAAGGTTTTCAAATATCTGCAAATTACAGTTGTATATTGCCCTCCGTCTGACAGATTCTAGAGCAAAATGTAGAGGCACAAAATAGCTCATTAGTCTCCTGACAAACTCCTTACTACCCTTGTTTTCAAACAAAGCATTTTGATGCTCTCTTCCATTATTTTTATTTTATAATTCTGCTTATTAGACTTTTGTAAGACTGCCATAGGCTGCCATTTCACTGTGCAGCACCTCAACTTCCAATTTTACCTTCATAATTAGAAGAATCTTTAATAATGGAAAAATAAATCAAATGAAACAGGGAGATGAAGGGACACCATGGAATATACTGTGGGCTTATTGGCACATGTTGGCAGCAGAGTCCCTGTGCTTGTCCATACTCAACAAAGAGGACTGGTTTAAGAGGCATTTCCCTTTTGCTCTTGTCCACTTCGATTTATCATGGGCAACCTAAATTTAGGCATCCTAAAGCCTCCCACATTCACTTGATAGTAAACTGGGTGGCAGATAATTTTAATAAACAAACAAGCAAACAATAAGCCTTTTTCTAGTTCATATTATTTCCAGTTCATATTGTTAGGATGGATAAAAATATGTTTTGCTTACCTTGAAAGCCAATGTGATACTTAAACAAAGGAGAAGAATGACAATTAAGCAGATTGAATTCATTGACATAATCTCTTCCTTGTAGGGGAAATTTGCAGGCTGAAAATTAGAAGGAAATTGTTAGCAATCTCATCAAACTTTCTGCTTTCCCCTCCCATAATTTTACAGCTGAGGGATATTTTACAACTTCAGAGTCATCCTATCAGAACAAGTTTTTTTATATAAGTGTATGCCTTCAAGTCAATTTTGACTCCTGGTATTTGCCTGGACCAATCCCTGGAGGTTTTTTGGCATGGTTTTTTGGAAGTGGGTTGCCGTTGCCTTCTTCCTAGGAAAAAAGTGACTAGCCCAAAATCACCCAGCAGGCTTCATGCCTAAGGCAAAACAAGAACTCACAGTCTGCCAGTTTCCTGCCCAATGCCTTAACCACTACACCAAGCTGATTTTCAAGTTCTTTCTCACTACTCATTAATTCCACAGAGTTTGAAGTGGATTTTATAAAATGACATTCCAAGGGACCTCCAATCTCCAGTCTCCAGCCTGATACAGGTAATCTTCAAGTTACAACCATAATGTGGCCTGTTCATTACAGTCATAAGTTACGACAGTCATAAAGCAGAACTGTAACATTATCAATCAGATTTTATGGCCTTTTTGGCAGTGGTATGTTAAATGAATGTAGCAGTCATAAAGTGACCACTTGGATTGTTAAATGAATGCCATGGTCATTAAGCAAACCCATGGCTTGCTATGGGCCGGTTTTGCAGAAAACTGGGTGTAAATGCTGGTTTTCGGCAAAACTATCATAATACACAATCATGCTGCAAATGGCTATAAATGCAGCTTGGTTATCAAGCACATGATGTGTGGTCATAAGTCCGAGGGGCCAACCACTGGAACTTTAAATCTGGGTGATAAGTACCCCCAGGTAAGTCTGTCGTAATTTTGAACAGTCACTAAGTGACAGGCCATAAATTGAGGTCTATCTGTAATCTGTTAAAACAAGGAGAAAAGATTAGGAGACAAGAAGATACAGCAGTCAGTATACAAAGGAGGAAAACAAGTTTTCAGAACCATAAACTTAATTTGGAAACATCATTCAACCTTCTCAAATAAAAATATTGACACAAACTAGAAATAATAATGTCCACAGTCCTATAAGGACAATATTTAAGAAGAGCCGAGGTGGCGCAGTGGTTAGAGTGCAGTACTGTAGCTACTTTAGCTGACTGCTAGTTCAGCAGATCAAATCTCACCGGCTCAAGGTTGACTCAGCCTTCTATCCTTCCAAGGTGGGTAAAATGAGGACCCAGATTGTTGGGGGCAATATGCTATTTAGTATACTGTCTTTGGTGTAAGCCACTCTGAGTCCTTGGAGAGTGGGTGGCATAGAAATATGAATAATAAAATAAATAATAAAATAAATTTACATAATTGTATGGGAAGACAAGAAAAGATGGTGCCTTTGGAATAGATACTTGGATAGAGCTTTAGGCATCTTGTATACATAACATTCAATTTCTAGCAAAACTAAACATCAAACTCCAGCAGTTTCTGGATGCTACCAAATTCTTTTCCATGTGTTGAATTAAGTATGAGTCATAGATTGGATTCACACATTGTATAAATTACCCTAAATTGAAATTTGTTTGGTTTTGACTTAATCTATTGCATAAATGTAGGCAGCTGTGATTTATTCACTAAGATGTGGCTAGAATTCAGCAATTATGATATTGGGCAGGAATTCACCTCTCCACCCAGCTAAGACCATGTTGCAATTGTCCCTTTCTTAAAACCTAATTTGTCCCAAAGATGATTTTGAGAATAAAATAAAGAAGCAGAGAGAACCATCTATCCTACTCCCAATTCTTTCTACAAGTTGTACAGTAAAAGTGTAAAACTCATATATAATCTTCCTCTTCATCTCCATCACACAATTGGAAAAGGCTATTAAGAGCATTAAGTGAAGTTCCACCACTTCCCCATGAAACAATTTAAGTTAAAGCATTTCTGACACATTCTTGAACATGCCTTCATTTCATTGTGTCACTGGTCTTACTATCAAAGTGCTCTTACTGTTCCTAATATTCATTCCAAGCCAGTTTTAACTTAAAACCCTTTTGCATCCTGCCTCTGATATAAGATTACCCATTATGAAGACGGCGCACTTGTCTTCAGGTTGCTCTCAACTTACAACTGTAAACATTTAAAGTTATGAGCTACCTCCGAAAGGGGGCTTATGACCCAGATCTAAGGTTCCAAGGATTGAATCCCCCCATGGTCATGTGACTGCACTTTAGGTATTCAGCAACATGGCTGCATTTATGGCCGTTTTCAGTGTTCTCCAGTCATGTGACTACATTTGGTTTTGCTGAAACTTGGTACTTCCATTTTATTTTATTTTTTTGGCAAAACCACTGCGCTTACTTAACAACTGTGGTGTTTGCATACACAATGGCCACATTTGCTTAACTGCCACAAAAAAATTCATAGAATTGGTTTGGTCACACGAACCCTCGCTAAGCGATTTACAGAGTTAGCATATTGCCCCCAACAATCTGTGTCCTCTTTTTATCAGCTTCAGAATAATGGGAGGCTGAGTCAACCTTGAGCCTGATGAGATTCGAACTGCCAAACTGCAGGTAGCCAGCAGTCAGCAGAAGTAGCCTGCAGTACTGCATTCCAACCACTGCGCCACCATGACTCAAAGAAGCAACTGCAACTCTTCATTGAATGTATCTGTTTTTGTAACTTTACAATGCACTCAACAGTGATCTTTTATATTGGCATTTTAAATTACAGAATTCTAGAGAAAAGGAGTTCTTTTTCATTTCCAAAGATTACTGCAATAAATTATTTGATGTTTTCTGCCAGATTCATTTAAACACAAATATTTCCGCATGCCTTTCTCTTTTGCCAAGTGCTAGCAAGACATTTTCCTCATTTGGAATTTCACTGAAGTGCACCAACTGTTTAATCCCACCAGATGAAGTATAACAGATTGAAGATAAACATTGTACAATCATGTTTTCACTTCTCTATTTAAAGAGAAACTACTCGAGTGCCAAACTAATATTTTCATCACTCTTCACTTTGTTGGGAATACATGCCTATTTTAGCAGGATGGTAGTTTGGTCTCTCTTCTCATACAAAGCTTTGCCCAATTCAAACAATGTTCAGCATCTTTCGGGCAAAGTCACTCAAATTTGCTCACCCTGGGATTACTGCAGGTCCAGGGGAGATGGCTATGGGTGGGGATCTTGTTTGGTTATCTGGGAACGGTTTGAATCTGTTGAGCTGTGGAAGTGGACATGTCATCACTGGAAGCTTTTAAGAAGAGACTGGACAACCATTTGTCTGAAATAGTATAGGGCAGTGATGGCTAACCTTTTTGCCATCGCATGCCAAAAGTGGAGGGAGTGCGGGGGGTCGCGCATGTGTGCGTACCCACACCCATTATTCTACACGTCACGTCCCAGCGCATGCATGTGTGATCACCCCCCGCCACGCTCCCCTTGCTCTTGACACGTGATGGCACGGTGGGCATGGTAGGCCCGTTTTCTCTCTCCCCAGGCTCCAGAGGCGAAAACAGCCTTCCCCACCCACCCCCAGAGCCCAGAAACGGTCCATTTGCCAACTTCCTGTGGGACCGGAAGACCCATTTTTTGCTCTCCCCAGGCTCCAGAGCCTTTCTAGGTCCCACCTCTGGAGCCTGGGGAGAGAGAAAAACGGGCCTCCCCCCACCCCAAGGCCCTTTCGGAGGCAGGAAACAGCCTGTTTCCCTACTTCCGGTGTGCCCAGAAGGCCCGAAAATCAGCTGGCCGGTGCGCACATGTGTGCAGCAGCTGAGCTCGCGTGACCCCCAATATCTGCCACCACAGGTGGCACACGTGCCATAGATTCGCCATCACGGGTATAGGATTTCCTGCTTGAGCAGGGGGTTGGACTAGAAAACATCCAAGGTCCCTTCCAACTCTGTTATTTTGGAATAGTTTGCCTCCTGGAATTGTGGGTACAAAAATAGACTGGACAACTATTTGACTGGGAGGGTATATGGTCTCCTGCCTTGAACAGGGGGTTAGACTAGAGGTCCCTTCTAGCCTTAGGATTCTATGATCACTGCATTTTACACCAGCTGAAGCTTTCAAATACTTTTCCACAGCAATCCCCATATAGCGTACATTATAGTAATCCAATCAGGAGGTGATTAGGGTATGAATGATTGGGGGCAGAGCCTTTCAATCTAGGAATGGGTGCAATTGACATGAAAGCTGTGCAAAAGTCCTCCCAGTCACAACTGCCACTTGCTCTTAGAGCAAGAGCCACGAATCTAGAAGGAGCTCCAAATGGCACACTGCGTTTGTTTGGAGCTGAGAATGGGATCTCTCTCCCCCAATCATCACCAACTGTATCAACACTGGAGAAGGGAAGTGAAGTGTGATGGATTGTGCCTATGAAGGAAAATGCACATTATACCTCTACTCTCCAAATTGAACTGGTTGCCTGTTTGCTTCTGATAGAAGGAAAAGACTGGAATCTAAGATTAGCATACCGCTAAATACTTCCAGGCTGCTTACAGAGTTAGAGCTATTCCCCCCTTTAAAAAAAAAGTTGCCTAAGAAGAAATCTTGGAGCAAAGAGAAATTGAAAGATGAAAGCATTGAAATACTAAAATTATCTGCAATAAATTCTGTGCCCCTCAGAGTGGGACACATTTTCCAGGCCAACATTGTATTTTTGAGAGTCCCCTCCTGTTAATCCTGTTGCTCCCCCCCCCACCTCACAGGATATAATTTAGGATATTTCCCATTCCAGGGAAAAGTGGGTCTTAAATATAAAGGGGGGGAATTATTCCTTCGTACAGGATTAAATAGCACTTTGGCACTACATATTTTCTTTTGGCATAATGTTCCTCCTATTATTTCCTGGAGCAGTGGAAGCTGGTTTAGCATTCTTGACATTCTGATCCAGACATTTTCACATATGCGAAATAGGTTGGCAATTACTATAACAGCAAAAGGAGGGATTAGAGATGTAGATGCCAATGTTTTTGATACTCTTGTCACTTCTTCTAATGCTGATCTGCATTTGCTGTATCCTTAAAGCCCCCTCCCCCCCCCATTAGTGCCAGTTTCAGCCAAATCCCCCCCACCAAAGTTTGCTCTCCAGTTATAGGAAGAAACAAATGCTGCCTTTGTGCTCTATAAATTTTTTAGGGTACTATAGCGTAGGATGTTAGCACCCACCCCTCTCCTGGAAGAATGGAATATTTTAGGAAATATTAAAAGGCAGAATATTTCCCCTAAAAAGGAGGCAGAAACTCAGCCCCCCCCCCTTATTAATTGGCCATTAAGGTCTGGGCCAGTCTATTCTACATAACAAAGATCTCCCTCCTTCAGGCAGAGCCGTTTAATTGCCCTTCATTGCATCACCCAGCGAGATTCAACCAAACATAGCATACAGACAACCTACAAAGCTAGCTATGACCTCTGACAGCAACCAATCAGGATACTCTTCCTGTGTTGCAGGAAGTTCAAACCCAAGAGAGAGTATAAAATCCAGATACTCTCAGCATCTCTCCCCTTTTTCTTTGCCCAGGACCAAGAAACTCATATGGTCCTGTCCACTATTAAACCATCTTTCCAAGCAGTCTCCAAGTTTCCAGTGTCTTTCTTCCCACTTGGAACTGAACCGAGATGGACATTTCTTCCAACAATAGATTCTAGAGACATCTAACAGAGAACAGGAATTCATGGGACTACTAATATTTTTATAATCTTATGTTTAGTCTGAGATGTGTGGCCAGATCAATTTTATTCTCATCGTCTACAACATCGTTTTCATCAATGAAGTCTACAACAATCATTGAATAAACAGTTTCAATATTGAATAAGAAAGTCTTTTACCAGTTGCTGAAGATAATCCCGAACTGTGTTTGGATAAACCAGTATGCTAATAGCAACTAAAGTGTTGAGTGCAAAATCAAAGATTTGGTAACAGAAGAAAGGGATGATCCAGGCCGCATGTTGCTAGATATAAAAAATAAAGAGAGGAGAGAATATTGTAATTACTTATAGAATTCTAACACAATTTTTAATCATTTTTCTGAACAGGTCAAAGGGGACCATACATAAAAAGAGTTACATTATAAAACATTGGAAAGCTTTCAATCAAATCAGTAGGCAGGAATTAAAAAAAGGCTTTTCATTCAAGGACCAGCATGTTTCATCCAAACCAACATATATATTTAATTAGGTTTAAGTTAGTCATAAAATATAAATTAATCTTGAACTACTTCAGATATTTCTTTCTTCAGAACAAATACATTAAATAAACATCTCTTTATTAATATTCTTTACAGAACATAATTATGAGTGTAAATATTACTATTCATAAGGGCACAGTGTTAAGTAAAGTGCTATAGTAAAGCAGGTAAACCTTATGAATAATTTATGTGTATTCACTACTTGATATATATATAAATGGTTATCCTTAAAATCAAGTTGTCCTGAAAAGTCAATGGAGATCCTCAATAATCCAGGTCATTGTTGTCCCAAAAGTGTTTTTTCAACAAGTAACTAGACTTTATTTTTTTCCCTTGAAGACGTTTCACTTCTCATCCAAGAAGCTTCTTCAGTTCTGACTGAATGGTGGAGAATGGGAGGATTTTCAACCACACAACATGCATGCACACTTTAAACCCAAGAATACCAAGAATACTAAGGCAGGAGCTTGTCTACTCCAAGATCAAAACACCCAGATACAAACTCAGGAATGCGATATATGCAGTACAATGCACTGAGACATGTGCAGATCTCTACGTTGGAGAAACAAAATAACCACTTCACAAACGCATGGCACAACATAGGAAAACAGAGTTATCAGGACAAGATTCAGCAGTCTATCTACATTTGAAAGACAAAGGCCACTGTTTTGAAGACAGCAAAGTCCACATTCTGGAGAGACAGGACTGCTGGTGTGAAAGAGGGGTCAAAGAGGCCACCTACGTTAAAATTGAACAGCCCTCTCTTAATAGAGAGGGAAGGATACAACATCACCTATCTCCTGCTTACAGCACAGTCCTTTCAACAGTTGAAGTTTCCATACCCTTTCGCATTATTCAAGTGACTCTGAAGGCACAAATAAAACTCTGAGCCTCAACGGTTCTTGGAGAGAGTGCTAACGACCAGATGACTGCAAGGAATATAAATCCTTCCAATCACTACCATTCAGTCAGAACTGTAGGAGTTTCTTGGATGAGAAGCGAAATGTCTTCAAGGAAAAAACAACAAAGCCAAGTTGCCTTTTGAAAAAGCACCTTTAGGACACTTTCCTGAAAAGTTTTTCAAAGCAATTTCCTGGTCCTCAGAAAAGTTCACAATGCTTATAATTGTTATTCTAGGAAGCCTTTCCCACCCAGGTGCTCTTTATCTTGGGTTATAATTCTCAGAATTCTAGCTATCATGGCCACAGAAGTGGTAATGAAACGTAACTGGAGGGCACTAGATTGGGGAATCCATTCTCCCCATTAATTAATCTAGGCCAGGGGTGTCAAACTGAAGGCCCGCAGGCTGAATCTGACCCACGGGATGCTTAGATCTGGCCCACAGAGCCGCCCTGGAAACAGCAAAGGACCGCCCTGTGGTGTCTCTGCCAGTGTAAATGGAGCTCTGGAGGGCCACATCGCCCGGGCTCCATTTTTGCTGGCAGAGGGCTAGCAAAACAAACTAAAAACAAAACAAAAGGAGAAACGTTTCCCCTTTTGCATTTGGAGCATGCAAGAAGGGATAGGAAAGGAGAAAGGCAAAGAGGAACGGCAAAGAAAAAGAAGGGAAGATGGGAAGAGAGCAAGGAAGGAAAAGTAAGAAAAGAGGAGAAGGGGAAAAAAGGAAAATGAAGAAGGAAGGAAAAAGAAGAGAAGGAAGGAAGGGAGGGAGGGAGGGAGGAAGGAAGGAAGGAAGGAAGGAAGGAAGGAAGGAAGGAAGGAAGGAAGGAA
>WNWU01000003.1:44958451-44971953 GCA_012654045.1 Ptyas mucosa | reverse complement strand
GAAGGAAGGAAGGAAGGAAGGAAGGAAGGAAGGAAGGAAGGAAGGAAAGAGATTATAATGAGAGTGAGGAAGGGTCTGAGGGAAGTCCTGCTTTAGCACTTGGCCACCACAGGCCCCCGACACAAGTGACATCGAACTGGCTATACCCACCCTGACCACGCCCACCCAAGCCTCCCAAGCAGTGGTGAGATTCAAATAATTTAACAACCGGTTCTCTGCCCTAATGGCCAGATGGGTAGGGGTGGCTCGGTGGTCATGTGACCGTGTGGGCATGGCCAACTCAACATCACTCAGGTCGGTGGGCACTTCGCCTTAGCTGTTACAATGTAATAAGGGTTAACCAGAGAGGCAGTTTCTGTAAGCAGGGCAATAAAGATTAGTCTAGAAACAACAGCAGAATGTTTCCTTCCTGCCTTCCTTACAGGATTAGCCCTGTATAAAGTGGAAAAAAACAAAATAAGATTTCTTCCAACAACCAGTTCTCCGAACTGCTTAGAAAGTTAACAACCGGTTCTCCCGAATAGGTGCGAACTGGCTGAATCCCACCACTGCTCCCAAGGTCAAACACAACCCTGATGCAGCCGAAATCGAGTTTGACACCCCGATCTAGGCTAACTTCTTTATATATTTCTAAACTCAGCCTCATGCTCTGGTGTGTGCATCTCCTAGACAACGCATAATATCTTTCCTCCTTATATTCTGCAAAGTACATATTTATTCCATCATGTTTTGGGCCTAACTGACTGTAGATAATCCTTCTTTATGAATGTGTAGCTTTCTTTGTCCTTTTTTTCTGCTTTGTGGTCTGCTGCCCCCAAGTCTCACGACGTATGGACCAGTTTCAAAGTAAGTCAGTTAAAACAATACAATGCCATACATTATGCCTCACCTTATAGGCACCGTAGGTGGCCATTGCACAAATGAGAATCATGAGAAGAGAGACTGCAGTTGCAATACACATATCTGAAATAAATAATGAATCAGTCACAGCCCTGTGGAAAGCCAGCATTTTTGTTTTATTAAATAAAATGTGTTCATTATTATTGGTCCCCAAGGAAAATATTCAGAGATTCAACCGAAACTGATCTCTTAATAGCATTCCATGTTTTTAACAATACACAATGGTACCAGAGGCCACAGAAATCAAGATTGCTTTTTTCCTCCCAAACAAGCCTCTCCTTGTTTATGAAACATGAACTGGCCTGAGACAAAACTGGATTTTCCTTGGCATTAGAAGGTGTTTCCGGCCTAGTTTCTTCTCCTTTGGTCCAGAAAGTACTTTTCTGGTGCAGGAGCATCCTCTGCTGGAGGACGTGACTTGCGGTGATGTGTCCAAATATTTTCAGACTAATGTTTGCAGAAGATAGTCATTTTGGACCACACAGCTCTTTGGCCTGAGAAAAACATGCCTGAGCTAAACCCCACCCGCTTAACTCTATATTCTTAGCCCCACCGAACTTATATCCTTGTCTACATTTATGGGTCAGAACCATCTTCTGCACCTTCTGCATATTGAAGCTGCTTCGTCTTCTTCTTCATCATCATCATCACTAATTTATCCTCTTTTATATATAAAAAGTTTATTTTCTTAATACTGTATAAAATACAAATAGAAATAGAGATAGTGGAAAAATGGGGAAGGAAAGAGAATGAAGGGAATAGAACATAGAATATAGAATAATTGAGTTAGAAGTTGGAATAAAGTGAAGGAAGAAGCCTTGGATAGTACAGTGGTCTAAAGACCCTGTTATTAACATCAGCTGCCTGCAATTATTGCAGGTTCGAATCTCACCAAGGCTCAAGGTTGACTCAGCCTTCCATCCTTTCTAAGGTAGGTAAATTGAGGACCCAGTTTGTGGGGGCAATAAGCTGACTTTGTATAAATATACAAAAGTATGAAGGCTATTGTTTAGCGCATTGTAAGCTGCCCTGAGTCTCCGGAGAAGGGCGGCATATAAATCAAATTAAAAAAAAAAGAAGGGGAAAAAAAAGAAACAAAAAGCAGTGACTTCCAACAACATAGCCAGTGGTGGGATTCAAGTCATTTAACAACTGATTCTCTGCCCTAATGATTTCTTCCAACAACCAGTTTGCCAAATTGCTCAGAAAGTTAACAACCGGTTCTCCCGAAGTGGTGCGAACTGGCTGAATCCCACCACTGAACATAGCCCATTACCTATCTTTATGTGGGGACACTGTGGCGCAGTGGCTTAATGATGCTGAAACTGCAGAACAGAAATGGTCTGCACTCAGATGGTTTGAGACTTGCACACCATAAGATGGAGTGAGCTCCTGTCCCGAGATCCCTGGCTCCTGCTCATCCAACAGTTGGAAAGCATGCAATATTGCAAATAGAAAAATGGATACCACTTCAGTGAGAAAAGAACTAGCTGTGTTTGTGTGTATGTGGAGAGCAGAAGATGGTACTGGACCTGGCCAGACACAAGGCAACAAAATGCTAGGTGAGGTAAGACTGGCAGAGGAGCCCAAAAGTCCTAGCAACCTGAGCGCCACTAGTCAGCTGGTGTAAATTGAGTTTGCACCATGGATAGGCATGCAAATGCCAAACAGAAAGAATTAGCAATTCTGGCTGTCAGGACTGCCTTATGCCTACCATTTGTAGATTTCCTTGACACTGCATGCCATATGCCAGTGATGGCTAACCTTTTTGCCATCATGTGCCAAAAGTGGGGGGAGTGTGGGGGGTTATGAGCGTGCATGCCTACATCCATAATTCAATTATCCCTGCCCCCCCCCCCCGCCCCCACCAACGCCAACCCCTGCACCCCCCCCACTTTTGCCACACTATGGCAAAAAGCTTACCAGTGGGCTGGATAGACCCATTTTTTGCTCTCCCCAGGCTCTAGAGGCTTTCTTGGAGCCTGGGGAGGGCAAAAATGGCCTCCCCCACCCCCCAGAGGCCCTCCAGAGGCCAGAAATGGCCCGTTTTCTGACTTCCGGTCGGCCTGGAAGACCCAAAAATCAGCTGGTTGATGTCCGCATGCACGCTGGAGCTGAGTTGGGGCAACACTCGTGTGCCCACAAATACGGCTCCGCGTGCCACCTGTGGCACACATGCCATAGGTTCACCATCACGGCCATATGCTAAATAAATAAATAATACCTATCTTCACTGGTGCTGCAAAACTGCAGGACACCATTAGATGTCAGTCAAGTGTTAGATTTTTCTCTATTTCTTTGCTGTCATCTACTGATCTTCTTTTTTTTGGAGCCTGGACTTTTTCCAAGCTGAATCTCAGTGGGCAAGGCAGCCTGTTTTAATGAATCACTTTCAATTAAACTCTTCTTTATAAATATCATCTTTAATAGTATTGTCTCAAGAATTTTCAGAGAACGTTCAGCCCCCATATATATACACACAGCAATTTTATGCCAGCCGTGAAAGTGCTGCCCTGGCATAATATCAGGTCAGTTTAACAGGAGCCAGATTGTAAATTACTAATGAAATGATATATACTTACTGGCATCATCCATAAATTCAAAGTCATTGCTTAATTCAGTACCCGCTAAGTGATACTGGCCAGGATCTGTCAAGGCGCTCAATATAATCAGCAGAACCACTGCATTGAGGATCTGGGTAAAAAAAGGGGGAAAAATGGGAGGGGAGAATCAGAAGATCAGAAAATCAATTCTGAAGTTGTGTTCTATCATGGAAATCACTGGAAGGAAGCATATTTTGTATTTTTATTCCATAGTGTATACTTAATTTTATTCCATAGTGTATACTTAAAATCAGGTGATATTTCTGATATGCTTAATGACCACATATTTTCATTCTGCCAGATACAGGTGTCACTTTGAGACAGAAAGTCCAGAAGACATAAATATGAACATCATGGCCCTTTAGAGATTTTATTTGAAAATGCATTCCCTTGTCAAATATGCATAACCATTTTAGGATGTTAGATGCATGCTAATTCCATTTAACAAGACAAATACAATCAAATTGGATTAATGTTACAGAGGATTTCTCATCCTTTTTTTGGTCATTATTAGACCGGCTCAGTGATAGCTTACCTCAAGAAAAACTCTAAATAGAAGACAGTTAAAGCAAGTCTTAAGATTTTATGTTATTTATAATTTAGGGTGACTTTTAATGATAACCAAGCTTTAATATATATTCCTGTGCCATATGCCAACTCTAAAGAAATTGCACATATTGTAAGAAGCAATTGCTTTAATTTTCAGGTCAGGAGATAAATTCTACTTGATAAAGAATGCTAAGATTTTTAGGGTGATGGCTAAGAAAAATATTCTACAATGAAAACAAATTGCAGCAAAGAGGAAGGATTAGGATCGGGCACCTTATCAGGAAACAGATCAAAATTTGGAGAATGTCCATGCAGTAAATCTCTCTTGACCAGATACTCTGTATTTGCAACTGAACACAACACAACATTTCACTCTCTTTCTTCTATTGGCTTTTAAACTATATCTTGTTGTCCAATATTTTTATTGAAATACACTTAAAATGTATTTATTTAAATCATTTTTAAATAAATTGCCCACCCTACAGTTGTGACTCTGGGTGGTGAATTGGAAACTAAAACCAGAAAACAACAAAACAACATAGTGAATGAAAAAGAAATAGCAACTGATGAAAGGCCCAGATACAGACATAAAAAACATAAAAAAACCTTGTGCCTCTTCTAAATCACAAGGTGTAGTTTCAGCTATGGAACTGTGCAGTTTTGCACATGGGTTATAATGAAAAATTTCCTGATTAGACCAGTGAAGCCAATTTTTTCTTGGTTATTGGGAAAACAGAAATATGAAACAGAAGGAAGGCAACTGTCAAAGATATAGACTTCTAAATGAAATCAATACACTCTAGCAAAATTATTTATTTACTACCTCTTTGAATGCAGTATGCTCTTGAGTTTCAGTTCAAGGTCAGGGCTCACTTCAGAGAAGATACTATTTTTCTTCCCTGCTTCTTCTCATTCTCCTAGGTTTTATAGAATATCCAGGATAGTTGGAAGCCACTCTCTTCAGGGATGGAGTAGAAACTGAATCTTATTTTGCACCATCAGAGAAAATGTTCTATCACTGATGTTCTGAGTCTAGCCAGTGAATCTATCCTCACTTTCCCTATGATTATTAGACAATGATAAAACTACTTTCCATTTTTACTAGTTTTGCCATCATAATAAACATGATTGACGGTATGTGGCAGGGGTGAAATCCAGCAGGTTCTGGAGAACCAGTAGCGGAAATTGTAAGCAGTTCAGAGAACCAGCAAACACCACCTCTGGCTGGCCCCAGAGTTGGATGGGAATGGACATTTTGCAATATCCTTTCCCCAGGAGTGGGGAGGGAATGGGCATTTTGCAGTATCCTTCCCCTGAAGTGGGGTGGGAATGGAGATTTTGCAGTATCCTTCCCCTGGAGTGGGGTGGGAATGGAGATTTTGCGGTATCCTTCCCCTGCCACGCCCACCAAGCCACGCCCACAGAACCGGTAGTAAAAAAAAATGGATTTCACCACTGGGATGTAGGAAGTCCCCTCTCCTAGAGAATGAAATATTTTGGGGAATATTAAAAAAAAAAGCAGAATATTATATTTCCCCTAAAAGAGAAGAGGAGAAACATGTTCTTAAAGGCAGAAAGCCACAAGAAAACAGCTTCAAGCAGAAGCCTGAAGTCTTTAGAGATGGATATTTTGTACCCATTAAGAAAACCAGGCCACTCTATTCATAAACAAAACGCCTTCTGCCACAGCTCCCACAGAAGGCTGGAGCTGATGGAATTAAAAATGAGAAAAATTTTAGAGCCCAGCCACAATGGCAGTCAGGCAACAATTATTAGAATACCAAAAGGGCACACTCAATCACAGGTCAAAGTACATTTCACAAGCATCTCTATCACATCACAGGCATCTCTATCACAAAGCCCCAAAGAATGTATAAAAGTCCTCCTATCTTAACTCCATTTTGTCGGCCACCCCAGAAACATGCTGCTGTTACTGAAGTTTCTGGAAAACCAAATAAACAGAGACTTTCTTTCCTGCAGCCAGACTCCATTTTATTTCCAGTGTCTTTCTCCCGGCTTGGAATCAGACTGGATTTTATTTCCAACAGGAAGATTTAAAAAAAAAAAAATCAGGACTCTCTGAGTGGGGATAATTTTTCAGTTTCTTTGGAGGCCTCACAACCATTTCCCATCTGCTTATGATTGATCAGATGAGAAAGAGGAGGCAGAACTAGGAAAGCCTTTGGACTAATTCAAAAGGGTACTTTGGTATTTTACAATAAAGTGGCCAGCTGTCCCTAACTTGCCACTAAAAGCCATCATTTTCTGCTTCATGTGTTGTGTAAATCCAGGCAAAAATATCTGTAGTGATTGATCATGATTTACCTGGGCCTTGGGAAATAGCTATAAATCTACCCTTTAAAGCAGTGGTTCTCAACCTTCCTAATGCTGCGACTCTTTAATACAGTTCCTCATGTTGTAGTGACCCCCAACCATAAAATTATTCCTAAAACCATTGAAAATATGTGTTTTCCGATGGTCTTAGGCGACCCCTGTGGAAGGGTCGTTCTACCCCCAAAGGGGTTCCGACCCACAGGTTGAGAATCACTGCTTTAAAGGATTCCAGAAATTGGAAGCAGAATATCATAGGCGGAGGATGTGGAGTGGGGGTGGGGTGGGGGAAGCAAAAGAAGTCCAGAGGCAAACAAGCACGCAGACAGTATTAGCACATAAGGGATTAAAGGAGGGTGACTGAGCTACAGCATGCTGAGTAATCTGTTTGCCCACTGTGCAAAATGAAGTTCTGGTTATATAAAGGATAAAGCCTGGGCAAATCACTTAGCATGTAGCTCAGCAATTCCATTCAGTTGATGCAAAATGCTTACGTTTGAAATCATCATCATCTCATAAGTCTCCCGAGCCATGAGAGATGCAAAGATTAAGGCATTTCAGAGAACACTGTCTCTGTTCACATACTGCACCTAAGCTACTGTGTGTTTTAACATGGTCAAAAGAAGATACATTAATTATATACAGTAGCTTGCCCTAGCTGTCTGTGTTAGTCCGGATGTTGTTGTTTTTTTCTGATTTTCTGTGCCTCCAGAAAAACAAAGACCCTAGAGATAGGGTAGCAACTTCCAGCTCCTGAATTTCCTTTTATTGCCTTTGGAGATTTTGAAATGATTGCTGAAACAGCTCAGTCTCCTACCATTCTTGGTGGTTATATTATAACTAATATTAATAATATGATTAATACGGGATCTGCTAGATGATCACTGGACAACTTTCTATTCATTTCTATTCACTGTATTCTAAAAGCAGGAAATGCATCCAGTTGGAAAAAGTACAAATTCCTTTTGGATAAGAAATGTATTTGTGAAGAGGCCTTTAAGTTGTCAGAAGAAAGGAACATTCTGGTGACATACAGCTTAAAGGTTGGTTAGGTCAAGGGTATCTACATGAGCTAGGAGTCGTCTATCAACAGAAGATAATTGGAATCTATGCTCCAGTAATTTACAGAAGAATTATGATTGTTTGGCAAAGATAATGTAAGACTTTAGTAATTAGGAAATGTCAATTAAATGTAACAAATGTATGTAATGAGAAAACTGCTGTATTAGCAGAATCCTTCGTTTGAAAATGTATAAAAACTATGGTCTCAAAATCATAAGTTGTTCAGACTTTTAGGTACACATACCTTTCTGAACCTATTGCGCAATAATAAACTGGCTCTGTCTGACCCAAAGGGATGTCTCTTATATCCTTTCTTCCATAACAGTTAGGAAGGAGTTCCTTTAGGTCCTGGAAGATCTAACTGAGATTTCTCATTCTGTTCCTCATTTCTTTCAATAAAGCCAGAAAGTCTTTCGTGAGCGTTATGCCTCAGTTTCACAACAGGCAATAACCTTGTCCTCATCTTAGAGGACGAAAGCAGGGTATAGCCAGAAATTGCTACTTCCCAACTTGCTATGACCTGTCTCTCTAGGACAGCGGTCTGCAACCTTAAACACTCATTGAACCATTTGGACCTGTTTCCCATAGAAAAGAAAACACCGGGAGCTACAAAACCCTTCCTTTGCCTGGCTATTTCTTGAGGGGCCACAAAACTAGCATATGTAGTTGAATTAAACGTTCTATTTTTTTCTGAAACTTTTCTTTTCTTGGATTTATCCATGGTTGGCCTACTGGGGGTTGAAAAGCTCAATAAATCATGTGCCGGTGGGTGTCGCACATTGGCGGTTGTGACACATATTTTGAGTGACAGGGAGCCGCAGCAGAGGGGTGAAAGAGCACATGCGGCTCCAGAGCCACAGGTTGCTGACCCCTGCTCTGGGAAAAGACAAAAAGGAAAAGTGAGAGTGTTGTTCGGTGGTTAAGAAAAGTTATTCTAGGAAAGCTCAAAGGTCTCCTCCCCCCCCCCCCATTCTTGGATTCAGGGAAGTCTTAACATTGAGTGACTTAATTCTAAAATGTGAAAGGAAAGCATTTTATATATATCTAGGGAGCAGCTTTCTATCTGCTATTTTAGCAGAGGAATTTCCAATTCATTAATTTGATCTTGGGTATGTGCTGAGCTGCTGATATTAGCTTTCCAAAGGTGGAGAACAGGCCAGCATTTTCCAAGGTTACTGTGCCATACTACAAACTACCAACTACAAAAATGAAAGTTACCAAATATATTGCCTGCCTAAGTTTGGTTACCTTTGCATGGATGGCTCACTGGAGACTGGGGACATTTTATCATAAATGAGTTTTAAAATATCCATGTTGAGCATAGGTGGAAGAAGATTATGCATGCAGGCAGCACAGTAGAAAATCCACCACTGATCATCAAATCCTCAAAAAAGGATTTCTTTTCTCCTCAAGCTTGTTATCTCTGGTTCTTTGAGCAAAACATATCTTGCATGTATCTTGCATATATTATCTTTAGCCTGAGGGGCAGGAGGAAAAGAGAAAAAGAAGCCTTTACCAAAATAGTTCTCACTTCCAAATATTTTCTCCTCCCCGTTTTGTAATTTCCTTTCAAAAGATAAGCCTAGCAAATTTATCGCTAATTTTTAAGCAAGCAGCTTTCCCCATTTTGCAAATAATGTGTATTTAACTTGCCTTCCCCACCCACATCTTCCCCTAGTATCTCGTACAGACCTCCTTACTTAATTCAATTCCAGAGCTTAGAATTTACATTTCTGCTATTGCAACTTTTTGGTATGGACTTGCAGATTTTTTTAAAAAATAGCTTTTCTGAGCTATTATGGCATATAGTATTCTCAGCTATTCCTGCCTCTCACCAAGATATGTCACTCATTTGACATTTTTATTTTTCTCCTTGCAGTATATGAACATAGCCAAGTCATGAAAACACAGAGGCAGTTTTGGCTTTGATTTCTGCTTTGTTTTCCAATCATTTTGTGAAGGACTTTTGTGAAGCGTGTACATAATCTTCTGTTATAGCCTTACAGTATAATATTCAGCCAGCCTTGCCTAATCTTGGCAGCTACTTTGGCCTCAGGCCTGTACCTGAATGGCAGGTTACCAGAGATTCCACAACCATGGGCTGATTGGGAAGTTGAAAAAACATGGCAGCCCACTTCCATAACAAAATTAAGCAAAATGGTTTAGGCCAGTGATGGCTAACCTTTTTGCCATCGCGTGCCAAAAGCAGGGGGAGCATGGTGGGGTCACATGCACGTGTGCCCACATCCATAATTCTATGCGCCCCCCGGTGCTCCCCCCTGTTTTTGGCACATGATGGCCTGGTAGGCCCGTTTTTTGCTCTCAGGCTCCAGAGCCTTTCTAGGAGCCTGGGGAGGGCAAAAATGGCCTCCCCCCCCCAGAGGCCCTCCGGAGGCTGGAAACAGTGTGTTTCCTGACTTCTGGTGGGCCCAGAAGGCCCGAAAATCAGCTGGCTAGCGCACACATGTGTGCTGGAGCTGAGCTCGCGTGCCCACCGATATGGCTCCGCGTGCCACCTGTGGCACCCGTGCCATAGGTTCACCATCACTGGTTTAGGCTCTTACTATACACTACGGTATACAGCCCGTTAGATGTAGCAGGTAAGGTATCACATTAGAAACAGGGAGTCTGAGTTCTATTCCCACCTTAGGCACAAAGCCAGGTGGATGACCTTGGGCCAACCACTTTCTCTCAGCTCTAGGAAGGAGGCAATGGCAAACCGACTTCTGAAAAAAGGAAATTGCAGGGACTTGTCCAGAGAATCTCTGAAAATCTGGCATGGACTGAAAAGGAGCGGAAAGGGGGGAAACGCTGTAGATATGGATGTACAAGCCAATATGGTAACAGCTGAAGAACCTGCTTTCTTGGAAAGTCTATAATGCTCAGAAAGGTAGACAGAAGGATAAGAAGAAAGTGAGCACCAGCAGCAAGGAAGGTGAACCAATTATAACAATAATAGATATAAAACTTAAAGGGACAGGTTTAGGGACAGATCATCCTAGATAAGGACTGTCTATATCAGGGTTCTGCAACCTTAAATACTCAAAAGAGCCATTTGGACCCGTTTGCCACAGAAAAGAAAACACCAGGAGCCACAAAACCTGGGTGGGCGTGGCCAACTTGATGTCACTCACTTCCACCAATCACATGACCCCCTAGCCATGCCTACCCAACCGGTCATTAGGGCAGAGAACCAGTTGTTAAAAAACACCGGGAACCACAAAATCCTTTTGACATATCTGTCTCTCCCCTCCCTCCCTCCCTCTCTCCCCCCCCTCTCCCTCTCTCTCTGTATCTCTCTTTGTCTTTCTCCTTTCTCTCCCCTCCCTCCCTCCCTCTCTCCCCCCCCCTCTCCCTCTCTCTCTGTATCTCTCTATGTCTCTCTCTCTCTCTCCCTCTCTCTGTATCTCTCTATGTCTCTCTCTCTCCTCCTCTCCCTGTATCTCGCTGTCTCTGCCATGGCTGCTTCTCTATCCCCTGCCGTCACCCTTAGGCCAGGCGAGGAGTGACTGGGAGGGGAGGGTGAGGGGCGAGGCCAGCCAGTGGTGGGATCACCTGAAAGGGAGCCACAGCAGAGGGCCCAAAGAGCCGCATGCGGCTCCAGAGCTGCAGGTTGCTGACCCCTGATCTATATGGTCACTTGACCTTGGAGAAGACTCCTGAGAACATTGTGGACAGCGAAGAAAATAAACAAATGAATCATTAAACAAAGCAACCCAGAATTCTCACTAGAGGCACAAATGAGGCTCAGACTGTCCTACTTCAGATACATTATGTAAAGGTCTAACTCTTTGCAGAAGGCTCTAGTGCTGGCAACAGTAGAAGATAAATGGATGAACAACAGCAAAGTGGATGGATTCCTTGTTAGAGTATGAGCTCCTGAACATATGAAGAGTGTAAAAGAATACAGAGAAACAAAATGGCAGCAGGCTCCATTCAAAAGCTATATGTTTATAACATAGCTGCTTGGAATGCAAAAGGTTGATTTAGCAATAGCAATAGCACTTAGACGTGTATACCGCTTCATAGTGCTTTATAGCCCTCTCTAAGCAGCTTACAGACTCAACATATTGTCCCCAACAATCTGGGTCCTCAGTTTACCAACCTTGGAAGGATGGAAGGCTGAGTCAACCTTAAGCTGGTGAGATTCGATCTGTCAAACTGCTTGCAGCCGGTGATCAGCAGAAGTAGCCTGCAGTACTGCACTCTAATCACTGTGCCACTGTGGCTTAGTTATTAATGAATACTAACAAGTTTTTGTGATGTAAATGGCAGCTTTATTAAAAAATACATAGGCTAGGAAAGCTGACTTCTATTTAAATCACATGTTGAAGAGAAAGACAGGAGACAGAGAGACAGGAAATCCCCTTGTTCTTTAACTCGAGACACTCATTTGACTGACAATTGTTCAAATGAGGAACAAAACACATGGAGAGACTTTTTCTCCTCTCTCTCCCTCCTGGTCAGACAGGATCAGTGGTGCAAAAAGACATTAAGCCTTGTTGTGGTCGGCAGTCAATGGAGAAAATTAAAATATGCAGGGATACAACTCATTAAGAGTATTCTTTCAATCCAAACTTTTCATTCAAACAATTTAAAGTGGTAGAATAATAATAAAAAAAACCCACAAGTGTGAGGAGGCAAATAGAATTTAAGAAAAAGGAAAAATGCAGTTTATAGCATGGGTCACCAACCTTTCGGACCTCAGGGACCACTAAATTCATAATTTTAAATCCCGCAGACCACTAATATGATCTGCTTAATGACTGGCTGGTGGGCGTGGCGAGGTGGTCATGTGACTGGATGGGCATGGCCAACTCGATGTCACTCACATCAAGGGGCGCCTCGTTGGCCTCTACTCGCTCCTCCCCTCCCAGCCACTCATCACCTGCCCACCTGGGCTCCTTGGGGCCCCAACAGGAAGCAGTTGTTGGAGCTAAGCAGCCACCATGAGAAAGAATCGGCAAAACAGCTCAGTTCAAATTGGATCTGGCCGAGAAGGAGGCTCAGCAGAAGCACTTCACTGAGGACTAGGAGCATAGGCTTTCCAAGCAGAAGGAAGACCTGCGGGAGTGCAAGGCCAGGTACCGGCACCTGGAGGCTCAGCAGGCTGAGATGGTCAGCCAGTTCCAGGCCATGATGCAGTCCCACTGGAACAAGGTCCTCCGGCTCTTCACCACCAGTGGCACTTCCCTCCAGCCTTCTCCCAAAGCCCTGCACCAGGAGGCTGAAGCAGACCCCAAGTCAGAATTTCTGCCCCTCTCCGACCCACACAAAAAGACCCTGAAAGGGGAGACTCTCTGCAGTAACACAAACGTTCATTGCATGTATCCAGCCCAGGGGCCATAATTTGAGGACCCCTGATTTAGTGCAATATAAAAAAATGCAAATAATTTTTCTGAGGACCACCAAAATTTTCTCACGGACCACCAGTTGGTGACCGCTGTTTTATAGTATTCATTTATATCGTATTTATAGTTTTAAAAATGCCTTCTCAAGCAAAGCTTGACTCCCGGCAACTACATGTACATGACCATATTATTTTGTCAAATGAGGTCAAGGTCAGTTGAAGCATAGATTTATCTGCAAGCAGTAGTTGTTTTCATATATATATATATATATATATATATATATATATATATATATACACACACACACACACACACACACACGACACTTCTTTTCCAGGATTGTTTCCATGCATTGATGTAATAAGATTGTGAGCCACAAAAACCTTACAATTAATTGTTGCATTTATCACAGAAGACTGTTATCCAAATGCAGATTGGAAGCAGGTTGTAACTTCCCATCCGATTAAAAATGATCTCTTTGCCTTTTCTCCAAACCGTTTGTTATGATCCAGAACAGGCCTGTAATAACCTCATTAGTTCAGCAATCATTTCCACTGATTGTTCCACACAGGGGATGATCCATTGGTGGGAAGACAGCGATACATGCCTGCTCAGCTAATTCCTGGGCTCCAGAGGGTCCTATAACAATACCGCAGCTTTGGAGACTTTAGAATCTCAATTATCTCTTCCCTCCCTCTGGACTGCT
>WNWU01000003.1:44886760-44951321 GCA_012654045.1 Ptyas mucosa | reverse complement strand
TATTCTATTCTATTCTATTCTATTCTATTCTATTCTATTCTATTCTAGAGAAATTTCCTAACAGTGAGGACAATGGGTGGCCCAGCAGATTAAAGTGCTGTTAAGTAACACCAGCTGCTTGCAATTACTGCAAGTTCGAACCAGGCTCAAGGTTGACTCAGCCTTCCATCCTTTCGAGGTAGGTAAAATGAGGACCCGGATTGTGGGGGCAATAGGCTGACTTTGTATAAAAAAGAACACCGCTTTGGGGGGGGGGCGAAAGCCCTACTAAGCAGGTATATACAAAAGTATGAAGGCTATTGCTTAATGCATTGTAAGCCGCCCTGAGTCTCTGGAGAAGGGCGGCATATAAATCGAACCAATTAATTAATTAATTAATTAATTAACCAATGGAACAGCTTGCCGTCAGAAATGTCGATGCTTCATCACTGGAGATTTTGAAGAAGAGATTAGACTGTTATGGAAGAAAGGAATTGAGCGACATCCCTTCGGGACAGACATAGTCAGTTTATTCTTATTGCGCAATAAGGGAACAGATCGGGAGTCGGCTACCTCAGAATCTGAACACCTATGCATTCTGAGACCCCAATTCTTATACTCTTCCAAACAAAGGATTTTGCTAACACAGCAGTTCCGGTTACAGAGATGCATCTGTTATTATTTTGACATTTCCTAATTACAAAAGTTTTACAATATCTTGACCAGAACACTCATAATTTTTGTAGATTTCTATAGCATAGACAATTAAATTATTTTTAGCTTACCGAGGGAGTTTCCTAGAGAGGTAGATTCTCTTGACCTGGCCCTCTTCAGCCATATGTCACTGTTTGTTCCTAACTTGTGACAGATGGGGCCTCTTTAGGAAAGAATCCAGTGAAAGTGTTTTCCGGTCGAATGTATTTAAGCACATGTTCTTGCTTTTACTACTTTGAGTGAAGAGGGTCCCTCAGTGGTCATCTATCTGAACCCGCATTAATGCTACTATTACTATTAACTATAAGACAGTCATTTGTCTGAAATGGTTATAGGGCAGTGATGGCTAACCTTTTTGCCATCACGTGACAAAAGCGGGGGGAATGTGGGGGGGTTGCACACGTGCGTGCCCCACCCATAATTCAATGCCCCCTATGCCCCCCCACGCATACGTGCATGAGCCCCCCCGCACTCCCTTTTGGCACACGACGGCAAAAAGGTTACCGGTGGGCCCAGTAGGCCTGTTTTTCGCTCTCCCCAGGCTCCAGAGGCTTTCTTGGAGCCTGGGGAGGGCAAAAATGGCTTTCCCCAACCAACCGGAGGCCCTCCGGAGGCCAGAAATGGCCCATTTCCTGGCTTCTGGTGGGCCCAGAAGGCCCAAAAATCAGCTGGCCAGTGCACGCATGTGTGCTGGAGCTGAGCTAGGGCAATGCTTGTGTGCCCACCGATATGGCTCCACGTGCCACTTGTGGCACGCGTGCCATAGGTTTGCCATCACGGTTATAGGGTCTCCTGTTTGAGCAGGGGGCTGGACTAGAAAACCTCCAAGGACCCGTTCAGCTCTTTCCCTATTTCTATTCTACTCATCTGAAGGCTTTTTTAAACCTTAGGATAAGCCCCCATCAATCTGTACAGATAGTCCTCAATTTACAACAATTCATTTAGTGACCATTCGAAGTTACAGCGGCACTGAAAAAAAATGACTTACGGCCGTTTTTCACACTCATGACCATGGGAGCATCCACATAGTCACATGATCAGAATTTAGATGCTTGACAACTGGTTCATATTCATGATGGTTTCAGGGTCCCAGGATCATGTGATCGCCTTTTGCGATCTTCCAACAAGTATGGAGAAGCCAGATTCACTTAACAACCTCATTACTAACTTAACAATTGCATAAATCACTGCAATTTATGGTGGTGGCAGGAAAAGTCATAAAGGGGGGGCAAATCTCATGTAACGAATGTCTCACTTAAAAACAGAAATTTTGGGCTCAATTGTGGTCATAAGTCAAGTAGTCCTTTACTTCACTGATCCTTATTCCTAGGGTTCAGCTCTTTTTTTTCAACCCCACATTTGAAGTCAACATCATGGTGTTGGCTTGTCAGAAGACAAAGTAACTAAAAATTAGCAGATCAACATTTTAGCTCAGTGTTTTGTGTGAATTCTTCCATCTCTCCGCTTAAAAGTTGGGCTATTATTCATTATTATAAATAGAAGTTTGCCCTTGTTGAAATGTGCTAGATTTATTCCCTTTTGTTATACATGTAGCCTCCTTGCCAAAGAACAGATTCAAAGATTCAGTGCACGATTAAATAAGTGAGTCACGTCTGTTCTTGAATAGAGCCCAGATTAGCCGCTTCTCTGCCTGTTCTGGATGTAGAAAAGATTGGACCCTTGCTTCATTTTCAAAGAGGCCTTCTCTTTCCCATCAAGAGAGGAAGGACCCTCTGAGTATTATAAGCTGTGAACAGAGGCTGGGAAAAGTATTGATTGTATCATAATCTCAAAAGTCTGGAATTTCCAGGAACCTGGGGGAAGTCCAGTTGAATGGAACACAGGGGGCTTTGCTTAGGAAAATGGCCATTTCTGTAAAAACAGGTAAACTATCTAAACAAAAATTTGAGATTTTTATTTCTATTTGCTATCTTGTCTTGCACTAAATTCTGTCTTTGGACACATTATAGAACTGGGTATTTAAACTTCAATCTTTATTTTATTGTCTTGAAGGAAAATGATCAATTTGCTTAGTTTTATTTATTTATTAATTAAATTTATATACCACCCTACTCCCGAAGGACTCAGGGCGGTGTACAGTTGAATGAAATATACATGTAATAAAGGAATTGAAAAAACCAATTTAAAATATAATTAAATAGTTAGGTTCGGATATAGTATTGAATTAGATCATTTCAAGTTTCTGGGGCAGATTCAGAATATAAAATTTAAAGTAGTTTTTAGACGAGGTTAGGTCAGGCCGGCCTGCTTGAAAAGAAATGTTTTGAGGGCACGGCGGAATGTACGAAGATCTGAGATTATCCAAATCTCTGAGAGCAGCTCATTCCAGATGGTAGGTGCTCCCACAGAGAAGGCTCTCCCCCTGGGGGCCGCCAGCCGACACTGTTTGACCGACGGTACCCTGAGAAGTCCCTCTCTGGGAGCGTACTGGTCTGTGGGAGGTTATTGGTGACAGAAGGCGGTCTCGTAGGTATCCCGGTCCTAAGCCATGGAGCGCTTTAAAGATGGTAACTGAAACCTTGAAGCGCACCCGGAAGACCACAGGGAGCCAGTGCAGCTCGCGTAGCAGGGGAGCCACATGGGAATGCCATGTCGCTCCCATAACAACCCACGCGGCCGCATTCTGGACCAACTGAAGCCTCCGGGTGCTCCTCAGGGGGAGCCCCATGTAGAGAGCATTGCAGTAGTCCATGCGGGACTACTTATTACTTAACTACGTATAGTTAAAGTATACACCATATTTTGTGTGGCATCCGGTTTATCATTGGAGCAATTGCCCCCATCCCTTTTTCCTCCCAAGTTCCCAAAAATTTTCCATTGTATAAATACATCAAAGGACTGGCAATATAAGTTCAAACAAAAGATTTTGCTTTTCCCAATCTACTTTCGTCCAGATGTGTTTATATTACATCTCCCATCATCCTTTATGGAAAACTGTATAGATAATCCTCAGCTTACAATCATTTGTTTTGAGACTCTTTCAGAGTTACAATGGCAATGCGTGAAAAAAAATGACTTATGACTGGTCCTCTCACTTACAACTGTTGCAACATCCTCTTAGTCACCTGATCAAAATTCAGGCACTTAGCAACTGGTATATTTATGACGGTTGCACTCTTCCGGGGTCATGTGATCACCATTTGAACTTTCCCAGCTGGCTTCCAACAAGCAAAGTCAGTGGAGGAAGCCTGATTCATTTAATGGTCATACAATTCAGTTAACAACTATAATGATTTGCCTAACCACTGTGGCAAAAAGGTTATAAAATCAGGCATGATTCTCTTAATAACTGCCTTGCCAAAATTTTGATCCCAATTGGGGTCATAAGTTTGAGACTACATAAGTTTGTAGTCTATACGCTGATAGCCAACTAGTTGTGGAATAAAACTGAACTAACCCATACAAGATCAGTTGCTCTAATCTGGAATGTAATATCAGATGATGAGCCTTGGTGGCGCAGCAGACTAAAGTGCTGTTAAGTAGCACCAGCTGCCTGCAGTTACTGCAAGTTCAAATCTCACCAGGCTCAAGGTTGACTCAGCCTTCCATCCTTTCGAGGTAGATAAAATGAGGACCCGGATTGTGGGGGCAATAAGCTGACTTTGTATAAAAAAGAACACCGCTTAGGGGGGCCGAAAGGCCTACTAAGCAGGTATATATAAAAGTATGAAGGCTATTGCTTAACGAATTGTAAGCCGCCCTGAATCTCCAGGAGAAGGGCGGCATATAAATCGAACCAATAAACAAACACACACACACACACACACACACACACACCCAAATGCATATTAACACATCTTTTATTTAGGAAAAAAAAAAGTAGTATTTTCCATGTGAAACAATCAACTCCACAAATTTCTGTCAGGTGTCCATATGAAATAATTTAGCTTTATTCCCATCCGTGGTTTTGTTTCCATATGAAGCAAGCTCTTTTCACTGTCAGCGTTGAGTAGCAAACATCAAATAAACTTAGTGATCTTTCTGAGCAATATCTCATACCTTCATGCAAAGGTAATTAGCTGGTAATTAGTCAGCTAAAACATAAGTCAGATAAAAAGAAAGGACATCGTAGTATATCCTTATAATATTCACAATACCATAGTAAGCTGTTATTTCAGTTGTGATGGAGCCCCACAGGATATGTCTACTTCTATTTTCCTTGGGAGACACTCAGTGAAATGCATTAAAATGTGTTAATGACATTATTCTATAATAATTAGCTCTGGGAACTGATTTAAGTACATATCTGGTCTTTTCTACTAAATCTCTGCACCTAAACAGATCCTTCTTATATCCTGCTCTAATCAGATTGATTATGTGTATCAAAGATCCTTTCTTTGAGCTTCATTTTAGCATGGCTTTAAGTCACTATGCTTATAGCATCAAAAGAAAAGCCATATTGGGGCCATTTTTTTCTATAATGTGTCTCCCAAAATTTATTTATTGCAGTTATTTGTATATTGACAATCTCATGGCTCTGGATGTTTTATGGCATAAATAAATATACAATATAAAACTGCCAACAATGAATTTTAATAACAGCTCAGATCACTACTATCCTGCAAAGTCTACATGGAATAATTCTGACAGCTTTGTGGAAGACCAACAAAAGGGGGTGGGGGTGGGGGGTCAGGAGTACTTTTGGGAACAAAATAATCCTAAATTGCAGGGCTATGATAGAGAATTCTAACTGTGGGAGTGGAAGAATCATTTTGAAGGTGACAGACTCTAAAAAAACTTGATATTATGCCATATTTATAGGTAATAACCAGCGTTTTGAGCTGGGCTCAGAAATGTATACATAACTAGTGCAAGTACTGAAGCATAAATTATACTGTGCAATAGAATAATAGGTCTCATCTCTGCAGTCTGTATAAATTGTGGCATCTGAGTCATCTTCATAAACAGCCCCAGGTAGTGTGTGTGTTGCAGTACTGTAATTGTAAAATAATGAAGGCATGAGTCACTGTTGCCAGGACTTAACTGTCCAGGAAGATTTATAACTGATCTAAAGCTGAAGATGGGAAAAAGCTCTCTTCGCTATGATCTCCTCCTCTTCCTCTAGCAGAAGCAGAGTACAGTAGAATCTCAAAATCCTGTTCTTTCAGGGGAGTATTGCCCCATCCAAAAATGTCACTGGAATTGAATTAGAGTACATAAGTTTCTGAAAAACAATCTGTCTTGCTAGAATTCAGTTTTAGATTGTTTTGTCTCATTCAGTCTCTCAAAAGTTCCATTGACCAGAGTAGTGTTTCTTGACCTTGGCAGCTTGAAAATGTTCCAGATTTCCCTCCTTCAATTCCAGCATAGCAGGTTAGGATTTTCTGGAATTTCCACAGCATTTTTGGCATAGTCTGACTTAGCAATGTTAAATCAAGAATCATTGACATTCTGATGACACCTGGACACAAACCAAAAGATAAAATCTCCTAGTTTTATTTAGACATTAAACAATATGGGGAGACATATGAGCTTTGTGGTATTCTATATTAGGGCAACCAAAGCTTTACTGCTCCACCCCAGTGGGTACCAGTTAGAGCTGCCCAGTCGTAACATGACTGCTTCCGGTTTTTGAGGGCAATCCAAATGGCTGCCATTCTGCCAAGAAGAGTCACTAATATGGTCTCAAATCCATGTTCAGGTCTGAATCTGACTGGAATGGATCTAGATAATTTGCTTTATCTGGAATTTTCTTTAGCTGACATCCTGTCAACTTTTCTGGAATCTTTTTGCAAAAAGGAAGTAGATCAAGAGATAGTTTCTTTAAGAGACGAAGTACAGGCAGTCCTTGACTTATGACCGTTCATTTTGCAACTGTTTGAAGTTACAACTGTGCTGAATAAAAGTGTTTTACACCCAGTCGTCATGCTTAAACCATTGCAGTGTTCCTGCAGTTATATGATCAAAATTGGGAGCACCTAGCAATCAGCATGTATTTATGATGGTTGCAGCATCCTGGAGTCACACGATCACCATTTGTGACCTTCCCAGCTGGCTTCTGACAAGCAAAGTCAACGGAAAAGCTGTTGCTTAATGACCATGTGATTCAATTAACAACCATAGTGACTTGTTTTAATAATCACACTGAAAAAGTCCATGAAATCTGGCATGACTCACTTAAAGACCACATTGCTTACCGATGGAAGTTTCAGTCCAAATTATTGTCTTTAGTTGGGGACTATCTGTGTCATGGCCTCTTTCAAATTGATGGCACCTCACCCTCCATCAAAGAGGAATTTTTCATCTCTCCAATCCACCCGAATAATCCCCACCCCCACCCTCTTGAGAAAATCAGAGGTCCACCTAATGATGCCAGGGGTTTATTCCTAGAAAACCATATCCATTCCGTCAGGCCTCACAAGATTGCAAAAATCCAACTCATATTGGAGGTGGTGACCCTTTGAGAACTGTAGGCAATGAAATTTCATTTTAATATATGCTGATTAGTGTACATTCAAAGTGACAAAGTTGTTGTTATGGCAAGACACAGCCTCTACTATCTTGACTCTGTGCAACTGGCATGGAAACTTAAGCCAATGGGAATGACATTATTTGTAAATATTCACACAAACTTGCCCCAATTGTCTGAAGATATTGAAATGTATTTGAATGCCTGAAGATATATAATTCCACTCTTCCTTCCCTAACAGGATCCAAGTAATTCTATACAGGGTACCTGGATGGAAACTGACAGATGCAATAAGACATGCTTTTATTGCCAGTCTAAGTCTGAACATGGGCTTGGTTACATTCATTCATGCACATGTAAACACTGCTTAATCAGCCTAGTCAAATATGATCTTAGTTTACATTGCTCATTTCAGAAACAGAATTCAGATATTTTATCTGCCAGATTCAAGTGGATGAAAAAAAGAGATACTTTTTTGAATCATTAAATTGAACAGTATTCAATTTATTTTTGTGTGTGCCAATATTAGGAAAAGAATTCCTTCTATTAAATCTGACATATACTGCACAACTAAATGATTTTACTTGTTTTTGGCATTTCTATTTTGTTTAATATATATCAAACCCTGCACTTTGCATAATCATTATCTTGAAACTACTGGTACTTCAGTTCTGTCTTTGCTGTGAGAATATTATCTTCTCCTTATGCAGCAAGAACACAATTTAAATCCTAAGTGCTGGCCACACAGTTTAGTTCAAATTATTAAGGACTAGTATAATACCCTTTAAACTATAAATCCATTTATAATGATATTGCAAATGGTTTACGGAAGCCAAGAGAAAAGCATTGCCTATTTGCTAACTGGTTGTGAGGTGGTTGGTTTTTTTGCGGTGGTTGAACATTTAGTTCTGTGCAATCTAAACTGGTAGTGAGTGAAACCACTATGCTATATTTACATTGGATTGTGTTCTTACATCAGAATAATACACACTATAGGCAAATCTAGTTTTCCCCTTCATACATGTTGCTTCAGAGAGTAATAACCTCTAGGCCAAATTTGGGCTGTCTAAGGCTATTACGATTATTGCTGATGCACATTGGATAATTGAAAAAGTCAAAGAATATCAATAGCAATAGCACTTATACACCACTTCACAGTGCTTTGCAGCTCTCTATAAGCGGTTTAGAGTCTGCACCAGGGGCGGGTTTCAAAACCCAATACTGGTTCGCTTGTGGGTGCGCACACAAGCACAGAGCCTCTTGCCGCTGTCGATTCGCCTGATCTGGGATGAACCGGTAGCAACCCACCACTGGTTATGCACATTGACCCCAACAATTTGGGTCCTCATTTTACCAACCGAATATGCAAACAAACTCAATATGTGCTTCATGGATTACGGAAATGTCTTCAATTGCATTGATGTCAAAATTTCGGAATATTCTTGGAAATATGAGAATTTCTGGCACACAGTTCAGAAGATGCCCTTGTCTCTGCTGTGGTGGGGGCTTGGACTGAATTGCACCTGTGTGGACTCCATCCATGCAGATCTCAGAGAGCACCATGGTTTACTGACAAATTACCAGAGAAGAAATGGCACAAGAGATGTCTAGAGCAATGCTGGAGGAAGGCAAAAAGTGGTTGATTGATCACAGATAAAGAACGTTTACTTATGACCGGTCACTTAGTGACCAGTGGAAATTACGACACCTCCCCAGAAGATACTTATGATCCATTTTCAAAGGTAATGTACGCAAATTACGACAGTGCTGAAAAAGATGTCTGCATTTACAACCCTATCTAGATTATTTTTTAAAAAAAATCACATTATCTACACTACTAAAACACTTTTCTTAGGAAAAGGAATTGTATGTGCTACTTATGGCAGGTTCCAAAGTTTTTAAACAATACAGTGCTTAGCAAAGTATATTACAGAATTAGGCTCAAATCTAACACAAGATGATTGAATTCAGAGTGACAGCTGCCATTTTGTCACTGTAGCTTAAAAAAATCAGACTCTTAGACATAAAGTGAAGACAAACATGTCAAACCAACCTGTAATGCCATGTTAACATCAGGGTTGGGGCAGGAGGTTTGTAGATGATGTTGGCTCTGACTTTCCATTCTAAGAGCAATTCTGTACAGGGACACTACAAAAAAATAAACTTCTGTATAAATTCATACCTGCAGCCTATTGCCACTGATGTCAGGAGATTGGGTCTGATTTAAATCTGGAAGAGTTGGAAGACTGACCTAAAACTTAAGATCTCATGCAAGGAATTGAAAAGGATGCAACTTTAAAAAACATTAAAGAGCAAAACTAAAGACATTTCTGTATAGATGTGAAATCTTCACATAAATATATATTGTAATTTTTAATATTAAAAAAATCAGTATGTTTTCATCCAACTTCACCCATTTTTCACTCCAATATACTGATCAGTACTGCAAAGCCTAAAAGGAAAACTAAATATGCATTGATTCTATCACGTAAAGTTGTATATCCAACTAAAATTACTCCTTGCAAAACATTTCATGGACTTTTATTATGTTTAGCTGTCTTTGTTGTATGTTTGTGTCATAAAAATGTATCAAGTATACCTGGTTATAAAGGCTATTGTTAACAATGCAAATGTGGGTGCACATTTTTATTGTTTGCCTTCTATAACTCTATTCTGGGAAACTGCTGTCATTGTGTAACTTGGCAGCTTAAGTACATGAATGAAATAGTTTTATAGCATTGCCCATTTTCACTACTTAAAATCTTCACATTTTGTGTATATCCCATTCTTAGGTGACAAAAATGTCGTTTTCACCTTAATTGATTACATATTCTAAAATTCAAAGAAAAATCTGTCATCTACAGGTATTAAATCCTAATGGGATTAGAATAAATGAAAACATCCACATAATTGAACATTTCAAATTAAAAGCTGGATCAGACAATTTATAGGATATCGATGGACATAAATCAGAAAAATGACATTTTCCAGTTCCAATGGACTGCAGAGCTAGATCACTTATAAGTTTTAGTTTCATTAGGTATCATGCATACTGACTTCTGCACAGGAATAGTATTCATAGCAAAGCAATGCTATAAGCATTGAAAAGTTCTGTTTGCAAAAAAGATTCCACAATGACTAAGAACAAATGAATTTTGCAAACTCCCACTTTTTAATGAACAACTATCCAGTTCTTCAAACCACTTCTAAAACAATATAAACTACTCAAAATTGGTTGAATATGAACTCGTAAGAGACACATATTTGTAAAAGTATCAGCGAACTGTCCCAAAACAGAACTGGCCTTAGCCAAATGGCTAATTTTGCTATTATTATGAATATCATTTTGAAAGAATCATAGTATGATTTATGGAAAGCTTGAACATTTCTTTTCAGTGTCAAAAGCTGTTCTTAAAATGGGATAACATGCAGCCTTTTACAAAAGGATATCTGGTCAAGTGAAGAATGTCTTAACTGAGAAATTGATTATGTAACATACTTAAGATACACAGAAGAATTTTAAAAATCACAATAAAGAGCAGACACAACTAGCATATTCAATACCCTTTTAAAATTACTGTAGTTGTTATACAGTCTATTTGGCTACCAAGAATTTTCAGGGATACCATTTTATTGTGATAAAATATTATCCACGATCTCCCTTCCCATAAATAACACAATGCTATCAATTTGCTCAATTTATTTTAACAAAATTGATGTAGAAATGTCACTGAATTAAACAAACATCTGAACATGTAAACATCTGCCATGTTCCTGAAACAGGTGTTAATACCTGTGCACATAAGAATTCATTAGGAACACTATCAATTAATAAGGCTTGTCTTCAAAACAACTAAATCCAGTTTGTTGCTTTAATTGTTCTTGCATTGCAAGTTAATTTTACGAAAATTTTCAAATGTACACAATTAGACATTATGGGAGAGTTAATAGTACCATTGGTTACAGCTGTTACAAGTTTTCTGCCACATGAAAAAAAAAACTAAGCCAATCACATCAAATAATCATGGCTTTTCTTTAATAGTTGTTCACCAAGTTATGTTAATTATGGTCCTTTAAACACACACAAACATTTCATAAAGGCTATATACAGTTGTACATGGCTGAGCATGCACTATTCATAGATACCTGCCTGTTTAACGTGATGTCATTATAGTGCTTGAAAATGATGCAATTCAACTCCCATTTTAATCAATAATTACAAGTGGAAAGATGGTTCGTCTCCCATTTTAATCAATAATTACAAGTGGAAAGATGGTTTGTTTTACAATTGCTGTTGTTGCATGATTTTTTTTAAAAAAATACAAAACAAAAAACAAAATGCTAACCCCATTTAAGAACTCTAGATACAGATTCTACATAGGTTAAGGCAGTAAAAAAGCACTTCCTGATACAGGTGGTCTCAATATCAATTAAATCTGTTTTGAAGCCAACATTACTCTTTTCATTCTCTACCACATCTCTGAAGAATTAAAAAAAATCAAATTAAAACAAACAAACAAAAGAAAAGCAATATAGTGGCAGAGAAATGAATCATGGCTTTCAAAATGACTGGGTACGAAGGTTATAGGGCATCAACTAATTTCCTACTTTAGATAAGAAAAAAAATGAGGCTCACTTGGACATACTGCCTCAACAATTTAAAATTATCTGAGGATTTAAATTAGAAACTGTTAGAAACAACTTTAGGAACCATGTTGTAGTTCTGATAAAGAACTTTTGTTTCTTGATACAGAAGTTTTTGAAATTTAATTTAATCCACTTTTTTTGCTGAAAAATGTTTTTATTGATTAATTCTAACACAATTTGAGTGCACACTTACTCTGAAGTCAACTATTACTCAGGCTGAGGGGTTATTCTAGAATAAAGTCTTCAGTGATACCAGCTTCTCTGTAATTATAATTAATTTCATGGTTAGCAGATTCTATTAAATATTAGAAATATATGGCAAATTTGAATAGAGTTCTTTGATTTAGGCATTAAACAGATTCAAGATAGACACCACCATTCAGTGACATGTATCAGTTTTAAAGATGATTAGAGATATTTAAGACAAATCCTCTTTCTCCAGTGGACAGGAAATAGAAATATGTTGTAAACAGGGCACTGTTTTAAAGCCAAGGTTTTAAAAATTACTTTTTCCATAGCTTGAAAATACATTCTTCAATGAGTCTTCCAGTAATGCCATTATTTCCTGTGAAATTAGGTCACCAACTTTTTCATTCGGTTCCTATTCTTAAAGATGGTTGTGTTCAAAGCAGTTTTTTTAAAAAAAATCTGTTGAAAGTTATATAAAATTCTGTACAGGTTCACAAATTATTGCATAAACAGCATAATCTCCACGACAAGTGTTTCTGCAACACACGTCCATTTCAGAAAATTCACGTTTCCCTTCTGGCTTTTTTCTTCTTTTTGATTTGCTTGGGGGATTCCCAGCTCTCTTCAGACTTGGCTAAAAGTGTAAGAGAAATCAAGAAGTGTTTTATATTGTATTTTATTACACTCATTCATACATTGCATTCTACTGATTTAAGCTAGTAAAGCATATTATCAGAAGTCAGCATTATTTTGTCTTTATGGCTATAAAACTTCCTTGAGTTTTTCAATATTGTATTACTTAATAATATACTTTTACAACATGGATACAATTTCCATTTAGAAGTTATTCATCATAGGTTGGCAACACACTATAAAATACTAGAAGAGGAAATATTGGACATCTGTAAGCAGAGCACTAGCTTTGCACCTGAAGTAAGATGTATTTGATTTTAAAATACAGTTTTAATAGCGACGGTATGTAAATATCTTTTTATAAGCCTTGTATGCATTTGATATAAACAATCACTTACTTTGAGGTGGAGGCACACTGTTTTGCTTAACATTAGAAATAACTTCTGCCTCCTGCAGCATCTGTGGCACTTGGGAAATTATCTTTTCAGAGTCACTCTCTGAGACAGGTACAGACAGTTCAGTAGAAACAGCAAATGAGGGCATCTCCTTCGGCTACAATAGACATTGTAGTTCAGAATACTGAGTTTTTGACATCATCTAATATCCAATCCAAAAATATGTGGATAGAATATCTTTTGAAATGTTTGATTAATCATACAGAACACCAAGACCCATTCTTAACACTGTCAACAAGTAAAAGCCCCAAATGCATCAAACTAGAACCTTATGAAACAGAACAGCTCTATGCACCAAGTTATAACTTTCTTTTATAAGTAACACCTTCTAAGATTTTCACTAGAAATATTTATAGAACTAATCTGCTTTTCAGATGCTGTTGTGATTGGAGCTATTTCTTGGAGTTATTAGATGGAAATTCCCATTTAAGAAAATAGAATCAAGGATTGTTTAAACTATTTTAGACTGAAACCAGGCATTAGGGTGACTGTAGTACCTCCACTTTCACCTGTGAACTGTCACGTACAACAATGCTCTTGCTGGGTGAATGCTGGGAGAGAATACTTTCTTTTCACTGGTTCATTTTAGTAACATGGTCTTTAGTCAGCAAAAGTCATCACAACTGTTTCTGTGAATCTAACTAAAATCTATTATGCCTATCCAAATGCTGAAAACATCAATTTTAGCATATCTAACACTGTGCCTATTTCAAGCTATTAGTGCAGCAGGCTTACACTAAGTTTGCAACTTAGTTTAAAGAAGGAAGGGTTTACAAATAAACAGACATTAGCTGCCCTTTTAATTTATACCTCAGCTTGTTCACTAGTGCTGACGGTCTTTAAAGAGAAAGTTATCTCCACTTGTTGAACTTTTGAGGTATCTTCTGGAAATTCTTCTCCAGCATGTCTCTCCAGATCATCAGAATCCTAGATGTGGGAGAAAGATGACCTAATTAAAAAGAATGAGGTTTGGAGGCATTACTAAAATAATCTGAATGAATGAATGAATGAGGAACCTATTAAGAAGCTATAAATGATACAACATTTCCATGCAATGTTAAAATAGAAACCTTTTTCAAATGAAAAGGTCATATTCATATATTTTCACTCCAATTAGCTTCAAAGATAAATCACGTAAATATGAAGCAAAGGAGAAAAGCTCTATTTTTGTCCAGAATAGACCTAATGGGATATACTCCATAAGCAGCCAACATGTTTTTCTTTTTAAGGAGGGGAGAGCGCTTCAGAGGGCATGACAATGAGTGGACAGAATCTGCTATTTTGTCAAAAGGCTCTTTCATAATTTAGGCTTGACTTAAGCTGCCAGTATAATTTTCACATATTTCCTGTCTCAGAACAGAAAGAAATCAAAGTTAAACAATGTCAAATTAAGCTTAAGAACAAGTTTTGAGAGCTGCCAGTTGCCCATCCCAAATATTCAAAGCATGACTGTGCAAACTCAGTCTGTAGTAAACCCATTTAAAGGAAAAAAACCATATAGGTTTTGCATAGATATCAAGCATATCGTGGCTTAATGTGAACCATAAGAAACACAGAAGCAATCCAGTTAAGGTTTAATCCACCCATGGCTCACTCTTAAATTTCCATCAAAAGGCTGATATTTGTTTCTTGCCTGTACAGGAGAGTTAGCCTCTTCTCCCTGCTTTTTCTTTTTCTTCTTTTTCTTTTTTGATTTGCCACTTGCAGTACTTTGTTGAGCTGCTTCAGGCTTTTCTTTCTCTTCATCTGATGCCTAATACAAAACCAGAGAGATCCATCAATATCACATTTGTACCCTAACCCTAATTCTAACCCAATGTATCATTAATGTAAGTTTTCGTTTCAACCTTTCTCCAATTATAATTTAACAATAAATTACAACATGCGTGTGATAAGTGTCATGATGCAAATCCTACTCTTACACACTTACATACATTTCATTTTGTTTGGTGACATGCCTTATAGGGCCAATTGTCCCTCCGGCCAATCCTATGAATATCTTTGGGTGTTCTAGTTCTTTCTACAAAGTGAGGACTATCAAACTCAAACAGTACGTTTTACTAACAATTCCTGCAGCAGCTGTCAATTTGATACCTTTTGAGTTTCAGATAATGCTTCTTCAAGTTGTGGAATGGGAGGAGGGTTTTCTTCTTCAACCCAGTTCCCCCATTCCTCTGCTGGGGCATTCCAGTCAGAAGTTGGATCAGCAGAAGAAAGGCCATCTGTGAGAAATAAAGTTTCAAGTGGATGAACAAGACAGTAAGGTAAGAACTTACTATGTTGCAATGCATGTCTAATTTCATACCACATATTTTAATAACAAAAGTCTGGGAGTAGGAATTTGAAATATTCCTTCTCAAAATAAATTTAAAAAGTTCGACCTGATCATTAAAGATAAGTATTAAGTACAATGATAAAACAACTCAATTTTCTGATCTTGCCCTGATACTAATGGCAACCTTCTACACAGATACAGGTAGAAAATCCTTACATTCAAAATAGAATGACAAAAATAAAGGATATGCAAAAAAAGTAAATGCAAATTAAGCAAAATCAGGGAAGATTCTAAAAAGGAACGTACTTAATCCAGACCACTCGTCATCAACAGGTGCCTGGTTACGATTTAAATCCCACTGAAAATCTGTAGTACTAGGTTGAGAAACAGATTCGCTATTGGATCCTAAAAAGGGCAGAATACATACCCAGTCACTCCATGAGAATGATATGTAGGCTCATTATTCCACATTAACTTTTATCAGACAGAGGTAGTCCTCAAATCCATCCTTCCTTCCCCATTCAAAGTTACAGAACACTGAATGAACTGTAGCTACATCTAGCCCTTGAAATTAGCCACTGCAACACCCCATAAGCATGTGATCAGAGTTTGGGTACTTGGCAGTCCATTTTGATTTAAAATCAGCACTTCAACCTTCCTCCCATGCCTATCTCTTTGGCTGCCCTGCATAGTGGCACTCCTCAGCAGTGGCGCTTGGGCTGGGGTAGAGGCTTGGGGCCTTCAGCAATCTCAGCTGATCATCACTATGCTTCTACGTCAGCCCCACAGAGTATCGTCTCAAGCCCCACGCCACAGCCATCCACTGTAGACCTATAGAATAAAGCCCAAACTGCCCTAAATAATCTTTTTTCTGCCACTTTGCTACCCTTGCATCCTACACTTATTGGCTCGGCTACTCCCATATGACCTCTATCTTTCTCCCACTGTTGATGAGTTTTGTTCAGCCTAGCCTTATGTGAAGCAGCTGTTCTTGTGCTGCTTTGGAAGATTTTGGAGGTTTTCTGAAACTCTGCAAGAAGGCTGTACTTGCCATTCTCCAAACCGTGGCAAAGGGCAGCAAGGGTGGCAGGGCGAACAGAGTGCAGGGTGGTGAGGCCTAGCACAGTCAGTGAAGTGGAGGGTGACAACAGGGCGAAAAGGACAGAGATAGGGGGGAAGATAGGTGAGGTGGGCCTGAAGAGGAGGCAGTCTCTAATCGTACTGAGGCTTGGGGCTGGAATGGATCATACTGAGAGACAGTGAGATTCGGCTGACAATGGCAACAGGGATATTGGGACTGTTGTCGCTAAGTGATGTAGTCATGTGACATCATGCTTTACAACTGCATTGCTTAGCAACAAAAACTCCAGTCCCGATTACCATAATAACCTAAGGACTACCTTTATATGGGATATATGCATCAGACTTACTTCTTTGTTGTCACATGACAGTAATGATTCAGCTTCACTGACCTAGGCAACATATTATTTTCATAAAAAGGACAAGCAGAGTCCTTCCCTTTTCCAAATGTTGAAAATGTATTGAGTTGAACTTGGTGAGGCAATACTACTTGAAATTTAGGATTTTACCCGAATGGAACATGCTATGCCATAAATAGGACACACATGTAGTTCATTTATAAGATGCCTGTTAAAAGCATATCATACCAGAGACTGTAGGATTTAGTCCCAAGGGAGTAAATGAAGCAGAACTTTGTTCAGGAGTATTAATTCTTCCATCGACTCCAGACCAAGCTGTTAACAACAACAACAACAAAAATAGTATGTATGTGTGCTCATATCATATATTTTCCCACACTAACAATCAGAAATACATTTCTAAGGGAGATTCTCACAAATCAAAGTAAATTGGCATACTTCTGCACCTGCATAAAATCTCATTCCTATTTTAAAGAAGTATAATAGCCATATATTATGCATGTGTAAAATCCCAATATAATTTAGTAGATATTCTGCTTTAACTGACAATCTGCCCTCCTTTTAGACTGAGGTTATTGTGCTTTGAAAAGTAAGGGATTAAAAAAAATTCCAGGATCAGGAAATTAAGGAAACATTCCCATGTTTTTCTGTTTTAATTTTAGTCCTTTCACAGAACTAAAACCAAACCAGCCAGGAGAAACAAACACTTAATCTTACCTATACCAGGGAATAAAGTACGTTCGCCCCAGGTTCTGCCAACCAGGGATACTCCCCAATCCTTCCCATTTCCATTATCTCCAGCATCTTTTCCCCAGGCTGATGTCTCAGTTTTCCTCTTGCTACCTGCAGAAGATCCTGCAGTCCATTTCTCCTCACTTGCACCAATCTGAGGAGAAATCTTAACAGGTTTTTCATTCCAGTTGCCTCCGTTTACTGTGGGGCCTTCACTCATTCCTGAAAGAAATTTTAAACAGGGAACAGAGAGTTAACTTTGTTTGCTGGTAAACATGGTGGTAAAACAAACATATGTTACTGCAATTGTAATCTGAACATTTTCCAGTATTATATCATTGCTACTATGTTTTTAAGAACCAGCTCGTTTCTGGCTTCATATTTCAATATTCCTTTTGATCCACAATTTTCTTCTAATAACAGTTGGCTGTTCACTATCTCATGATGATAAAAGTTGAGAACACAATTGTTGCATTTGAATTACCAAATGTCAATTTAAATACTTTTGTAGTTCAGACAAACAGAAAAGTATAGCTAATGTGATTTTGGGGTTTCTATAAAGAAGGAAAAATTGTTGCCGATTTCCATTTAGAATTTTTCATTTTTTTGGCATATTGTTATCCAAAGCCATCACTGCAGATTTCCTTATAGCTATAGCTACTATGTTGGAGAGAACGTATGGAGGAGTTATCAGATAGTATCCAGAGAACAATTAAATTTGGCCACCCTTAGGTTTGTACTGGTTTTTATTATGCACATTTCAAAACAATTATTACAGAATTACTTATGTCAAGATTTATTTCTGAATAAAGATATAAAAGATCAATCTGTAAACTTCATATTCATTTAAACTTGAAGCTCCTGTAAATCTCAGTTGTTTGAATTATATCCACATTCATATTTCATTCATATTCATAATTATCAGGGGATAACTAAGCTACAATATACAGAAAGTAAAAATATGCAGTGTAAGTTAAGTAAGAACTGTATAGCCCTGATATTAGATATCAAAGTTAAACATTAATCATCTGAGTAATTAGGTAAAAGCTGGGAAGCTCTGGCAATCTCACTGTATGTTGTACCCATCCTGCTACTACAACTGATGGTATACCTCACCATCATCAGGATAAGAGATTAGAGATTCTTTATTAATATACAGCATGAATTATCTTGCATTATCACAATATATCTGACTTTTTACTTTGGATATAAACTAATGCACAAAAGTCAAATGATCTTAGAACTTACAAGAACCACATTGTGAAATAAATAAATAATGATAATAATAATAAAAAATTACATACCTTGCTGAAGTGCAGCATCACCTTTTCCAGATTTAGAATTGCTAATTTGAACATTCAAAACTGGATCACCTTAAAAACAAAGGAGATAATTTAATTATCAAATATCTTCAGTCTGTTGTTTACTGCAGATGAATAGGTAGCGCAAAGCCTAAACCCAAGAAATCAAAGCTTTTATATTTTATTACAAAAAAAATCTAGCCATCAATTTTTGGAACACAATTTTATTTTATTAAAAATGGATTTTGTTGCTTAAGAGTAAATCAGAAATCATATTTATAAGAACTGCAATATGCTGCAAAATACTGCAGATATGATTTCCTTCATTGATATATATATGATTTGTCCAGAAGTAGTGATTTTATTCTGTTATTTAAGTTACAAACAGTATTAGTCTTTTGACCAACAGTCAGCAACTGACACTTGCCACTTGTTTGAGATGGTGGCTATAGAAATTAAATCTATAAATCAGTCAAAATATGAATTAATATTTTCCTGATAATATAGTATTAGTATTTGTTTCTTATGGAACAAACCTCAGTTATAGAGAAGATAAATTTTATTTGTACAGGGATTGTGTTGTTGTGCCATAAATATCACAGCTAGAGATTTATTCCGTATTCTAAAAACTTAAAGGTTAATATATAATTCAAAATACTGTATTTTTAATGAGCTGAGCTTATTTATATTTCCTTTTCAAATGTAATAAACAATACTACTATGAAAATATAATTCTTTTCTCTTATTTACTATTCTTGCGTAAATTGATTTATTCGACATAAACAATACAAATGATCTGCTTGCTAACATGTATATTTACTACATAATGGCTAGATTAACATGCCTATAACGTTGGATCATAAACTATAGGTCACAATCCAGAATAGATTTATATATAAGCCTAGGCAATATATAAGGAAAGAAATGAAACAATCATCCTCTAAAACTATTCAGGTAACAACAACAACAAATTGAATACATTCCACTATGTTTAGGAGATCATCAGGGTATTTCAAAAAGTGTCAACTATCCATAAATACAATTTGTGTGTGTGTGTGTGTGTGTGCAAACTTCATGTGTCCTTCAAGTAAATCTCCAAAAGGTCTGAGTATGTCTTATAAGAAGCTCATGGTCTTGTCTAACAGAAAAGCTATTGCAGCAGTTATAAAGATTTAATTTATTTGCAGAACGTAACAGTGTGATTTAATTTATTATTTTTAAACTACATATTTTAGACAGAAATAAATTACACAAAATACGGGATATTTAGGGTTGTATAAGGACTCATTTACTTGCATCAACTAAACAACAGTTTCAAAACTAACAAAAGAGAAAGGTACAAGAGAAGACTACACATCAAAACAATAGAAACACATTGTCTGTACTGTAGATATTTATACTTAATGTTTTAATCAATAATAGGGTTTTAGAACATATTTAATTATATGCAAAGAAGAACTTTCTTTATGAAGCACTCTTTATACTATAGTATTTTCTTTTTCTTACTGCCCTATCCTTAAAGATGAGAAATTAGAAAGTACAAGAAAAATCATGATTTACCTTTATTTTTTCTAGGACCAACTGAAAATGGTATTGCAGATGCTATTTGTTCAGAAGATACTGTTACTGGGATTTCCAAGGATGGTAAATTTGATTCTGACCCAGCATCAGTCAGTACCTTGTCACGTTTACGTTGTTGCCGTTTTTCTCTGTTGCTGATTTTTGTTTCCCATGCGCCTGAAACAGTCATAAGAAAGCATTAGTTACAGTCAGTAACATACTTTTCAAAATGTGCATCAGGGAGCTTAAGGTATTACTCAGGAATTTACCAGGAATTATTAAATGAGATTATGATCCAACATATGATCAAAAGTGCATCTCCAGCAACTGTCTTTATATTATTATATTAAATTTGGATGCTAACAAACCTTTGCAGGCTCACATGGCTTACAATAACATACTAAAATATAGATATAGCTTCCAGTTTTCACTTTTGAATATCTTTATTGCAAAAGTAGCTCTGGCTGCCCTGAACTCTGTAGATGGAAGTTTTTATAATGATTAAAGAAGACTGCTTATGCGGACAACAAAATTGATGTCCTTCTAAAACATTCCAAAATGTCTGGCTGCTGCTTTCTTCTTAAGATGTAATGTGCAATAATGCAAGTTTAATTTTGCTTTCTATATATTGGACAAATTTTAATATTCAAAAATGATTCTTAAATAAAATAGGCAAACTTCCAAAATTCAATGTAGAGATTGAGCTGTTAATATGAAGAATATCAGCTTATTAAAAGGTTAGTAACATTGCACCTTTTAAGATTCGAATATGAACTATGAATTCTTTAATTATGGCTTGCATCTAGAATTTGCTTTCTGTGGACATATAAGACAAAAAGCTCAAGGTTTAAAGGAATCCTTTTGGTAAAATGGAAGTAATACTTGTAATACACTTCCTCCCACTGCAATTTCTTCCCAAAATCTGCACTGAATGCTGCGAGACATCTTGTAGTCATAGGGAAATGTAAAGAACTTGTTTTTCAGTACCTTCATCGGCTTCCTTTCCATCACCACGTGACTGATCCTGAGCTGTTTTAGTGTCTCCTTTTGTTTTTTTCCTATTTTTCTTTGACTAAAATAGAAGGAAAATATTTTCTCTCAGAATAAATTAATGCTATCAAAATGTCTGAAGTTCAGCAATAGGAATGACCCCGGAAACATGATGAAGTTAAATAAGCTTTCAAAGTTTTTAAATTTTTCAAAAACTTATGAACACAAAACCAACAGTACCTTGATTCATATTACTCACAGACGATGCACTTATATTTATTTATTAGTCCAATTTATATGCTGCACTTCTCCGTAGACTCAGGGTGGCTTACAATGCATTATAGCAATAGCCTGCATACTTTTCTGTATATACCTGCTTATTAGGGCTTTCGGCCCGCCCCTAAGCGGTGTTGTTCTATACAAAGTTGGCTTATTGCCCCCACAATCCGGGTCCTCAATTTACCTACCTCAAAAGGATGAAAGGCTGAGTCAACCTTGAGCCTGGTGAGATTCGAACTTGCACTAATTGCAGGCAGCTGGCAGCTAAGTGCTAGAACTTAACAGCACTTTAGTCCGCTGCACCACCAAGGCTCTTTGACAAAGTATCTTAAAGACACAATTTTAGATAGAAAATTTTAAAGTCTCTTTCATCTCATTGGGTCTTACTCCTGAAAAGGCTTGTAATATGGCACAAATTTGCATCAAGAAAATCAAGACGTTGCTTGTGGGAAGCTGGCAGGGAGCTCAGAAATAACTCTTCCTATTTTCAACTTTACTGAGGGGGGAGGATAAATAAAAGGAGCTATGAACCACAAGGAAAATTGCACCCCTGCTCCCTATCCCAGTGTGATCCCAAGGGCCTGGGAGGCGTCCATGGTCAATGGATGGGCACTCTTCCTCTTTGGAGGAAGGGAGCCTTTGGGATTTCGCCCTTTATTGGGGGGGGGGGTACTTTACACTGCATCCTTTGAGTTTCCCCAGTGTTTAAAGGCATAGATGGCAGGGGGAGATGGGCAGGTGGAGGGAGTTGCAATGCCCCTGCGGTCGATCGAAGTGCAGGTGGGCTGCTAAGTGTCCAAATTTTTAACATAAGAATGCAGGATGTTTCAACAACCATAACTCAAGGCACGGGTTGCAGTTCAGCACTGTCATAATTTTGTTTGCCAAACGAATTGTCGTACGTTGAGGACTCTGTATGCACTTTTGAAGACAGAAGACTGTTTCTCTAGTCTTAAGAGTTGACCCACTCTGACACAAGATACAAAATCCATTCTTGGAGGGAACTTATTATTTGTAATTATAGTAAACTATGGCTGATCCAACTCCAGCAAAATATAGCAAAGGGCAGTTTAATACTGGTCTTGAATTGAAAGATTAAAAATAATATTTTTTAAAATCAGTCACTAACTAATAACCAACCTTTTCAGTTTTCTTTTCCATATCCAATGTCTGCTTCAGATTCTCTTTTCGTGTTGTCTGTATTATTTCTTCAGATACATCATGAGCTGGTTGACCATTAAGCTGAGTATATATATAAATGATAAATGTTATGCAATGGAAACAAACCTGCCTATATTAAATATTTAATTAATGTACAACATAAATATCAGTATTTTATCAATTTATATGAAATGTACCAAGGATATAGTGACTTTAATTGCTTAGATCAGGGGTGTCAAACTCCTGCATCTGGCCCATGGAGCCAGCCAGGAAATAGCAAAGAACTGCCCACCGTGCCTCTGGCAGCCAAAAAAGGGTGCGGGAGGCACACACAGCCCCCCATGCCCCATTTTCGGCCTGGACAGACTCCTGTAGCGCTACCGGCCAAAACGGAACATGGGGACCTCCCACGCTCCATTTTGGCCAGCAGGGTGCTACAGGAGGCGTCTGTCCCATCTCCCCCCTCCCTGGCCGGCCTGCAGAGGAGAACTACAATGCTGATCCAGCCCTCAAAGAAATCCAGTTTGACACCCCTGACTTAGATGCTGGACAATAGGATTATAACTAATATATTATTTTGCTATTCACACATTTTTCATACTGCCTCCTTTGATTCCATGCAACTGACAATAAAATCATGAAATAATCCATAAATAAAAATTCATCCTCTTTAAACTAGCACAGTCTAATTAAAAATGGTTATCCAGTCACCATCAACTCAATCTAATGTCTGTTTAAAAAGGATTCTTCAGGACTTTCCAGAATGCCAGTCATTAGAAATAGCCTTATCTTTGGGAGAAGCAAGTTTTACAATGTCAGGGCAACCATGGGAAAGGTCTGTGATCTAACTGACACTCCTTTCTCCACTCCCTTATACTCTTAACATCTAACAATGAAGTAACTTAAAACTCTAATCTCGTCAGAGAAAACTAAAATAGATGCAAACAGTACCACTTCATTATGAGTCAATCGAAGTTAAAACAGTTAATTTAAAGCCTGCTTTCAGTTAAATATAGACCAAGGCCACAAAAGTACCATTTGGGATTGCATTTGGTTTCACAAGAATGATACTACCATAGAAGCAAAAGCCTGTAACAAAGCTTTGCAGTTTAAAGATCTTCTATCCAGGAATATACAGAACTTTCATTGTTTTATTCAAAATTTCCCTGATAAAAAATTACAGCCCTAAATAAGTTTTACATTTACATTATTTGCTTGCCCACTTACATATCCTTTCAGGGCTGTAAAACATAATGTGTTTTAATAGGATCCCACCCAGTCTTTGATTCAAATTGTTGGGCTGTTGTAACTTAAACTGATCTTTTTAAAAAATGAATATTCATGTTCAATTTCTTTATTTTAAGCTTTTTGGACACACTTATAAGCAGTGTTTAAATGACATTTCTAAAAATATATACATTTATCAGGGTTGATTTGTACCATATATATTACATCTTCCACTTCAATGTTATTTGGTAGAAAAGTAAGAAACACTATGCATAATTTTCTATTTCATATGGATTAAGTGGGCAGTCCTTAAGATACTCAGCATAATCTGGAATCTTCCAATTTCATGCCCAAAAAGGCAATCAAGGCATAGGATTCCAATAGATTGAGAAGGATAAGTAAGAAGAAAACATTTTTCTCTTCTGGCTTAGAAAATAATTGACATGACTATTAGCTAGCTATGCTGCTGATACATGCAACTGAAAAAAATTGCAGTGCAAGTGCAGTGGCTAAGATAATTTTTAGTTCAATGCAAGTTTTGAAGAGAGCCAGAAATGTATGCAAGTAATCTAAATGTAGCAATTCAGTTTTGCTGGAGATATATCATACATTGGAAATTTTATTGAGAACAGAAAGTATGACATAACAGGTAAATTGAAAGCTCACCTGGATCTAAGAAAAACTTATCAAGAGTAGTACACTACCTCTTTCAGTTACGCTACAGACCATGTCTTCTCAAATCAGATATGATTTATTTTAACCAGATATTAGTTGTGCCATAGAACAGTATAAAACCTAATACAGGATCCAACAAATTCCTTATATTATGCAACTATCACCACTGAAAAAAATATTAAAATACATCGCTTTAAAGCCAAATTTTCAGTAACAATTTTTGTTTGTTGATATTTTGGATACCAGATTAAATGCAATTATATCATAAAACTGTGTTTTTCAAAATGTAAACTGATGTGATCAAATCTGGAGCACAGGTCCAGATCCAGATCCAAACACTACAACTTAATGTTATGGAGCAGAAAACTCATAGATAAAATAGTAATACTTTTGACAGAATCGTTTCTATCACAAATCTCTCTCCTTCCTTCTTCTCTGACTCTTATTGCTCAATACACTCTCTCAGAAGGAATATTGCTTCACATACCCCAAGGAGGAACATCTCCACATGCAGGCAAGCTCTCTGCTGGTGAAGACCAGGCACTCCGCTTCACTATTAACACTAAGTCTGTGCAGCGCTCTGGATTTGATTGGGTAAAGATGCATTTAGGTACTCACATTAGACCTCTAAGCAACTCCTTTAAAGCAGCCATGTTCTTTCCTGGAATAAAGTCCTCTGTAGCTGTTATATAAGCCCAGGACAAGATATGTCTAAGGAGTTGCCAGTAGGCGCCATAAGTTCTCTAAAGCATCTTCTTCCTTCAAATTCAGAGCATTGCATTGTGCTAATATCACTACTAATTAAATATGATCAGTTTTGTCTTGCAGAGTTATAACCTGAATAAACAGAGCAGAATAGTAATTGCATACAAAAAAATTCCACTATAAACATAAAGGGAAAAAGAATATATAGTATAATCACGGCAGTTTCCTATGCCATTCAATGGGACTGGGAAAAGCATTCAGCAGTTTCCACTCTTCTGTCATTCCCTCATATCTTTTATATTCAATTTTCTATCATAGTCTCTCAAATTTTGGGACTCATTCTGCATCCATTTCTTCTTTCTGTGTGTGTTACAAGGAAAGCCTATTCCCATGATTACTACCCTGCATCAGGATGCAGTTTCTTCATGGAGATGGTTATCTCCTTGGCCTAAAGGATCTTCTTCTTCCGCCTCTGTACCGATTTGTAATAGAGAAGGAATACAGCTTGCACAACTGGAGCAATGCATGCTGGCATCTACTGAATCAGTGACTAAGGCCCAGAAGAACTACTAATTAAATGACACCGCTCCTTTTATCCTAGCAATTTGGGGCTATAAAATCAACAATAGCAACTTGAATTGTGCCCAGTTTCTGAAGGGCATAAAAGAAGTATATCGAAGAATATGAAACTGCCAACTTGCAAGGTTTTTGAAAGAAGTGATTTGCTACACAATTACTGTGAACAAACTACAGTATTTTTAAATAATTTTTTTTTTGCAAAAGATCTGCTTTAGCAAGGAAAATGCTTCATTTGCACAAATGGATATTGTAAACATGTCTTTCAAATGCTTTGCAAAGCCCTACCAAAAAGTAGGTTTCCAGAAGAAAAAGCAATTGTAAAAGGTTGGCAGAGTCCCCTGGAATATTAAAATGCAAAGGTGGATTCAGAGACACACTAACTGGGATTTCTTTCAGAGTATGATGAACTCCAGAACAAGCAATCTAATTATTTTTAAGAATAATTCCATTCATTGGCTTAAACCAAGTGTAAACAAGCTGATGCTCCTCAGATAAGTTTGGATTCCAATGAACAATTACTATCTATATTATCAATCTCAAATAATTATGAAAGCCATTGTCTAAAATATCTGAAGACATTAAAATTGCCAAGCACTGATTCAGAAATTACTTCACTATATTTGACTATTAAAATAGTTGAGCTTATCCAAATGTAACCAAGAGCATACAATTCTGATCACAATGTCTCTAAATGGATTTTCCAAATCCATATTAATGCTTCCAATATCATGCCTGCAAAATAGTTTATTTCAAATCCATACTGCACTGCTTTAATACAATGAAACTAATAAACAAGCAAGACATGTACCAGAATTTGCAGTTTTATAAACTTTTGACACTAACTTTGGAGATTTAAATTTACTGTGCTTTACATATAATTTTAGGCCTATAAATAACCTTTCAAATATCCCAGTGCACCCAATAATGTGGGCATGTATAATTTGTTTTTGCACATAATTCTGAACAAAATTTAAAAGTCTTAAGCCCTATTTTATAGCAAGCAGAAGGACAAAAAATGTTTAAATGTGTGACCAGCATATTTCTATTATAGCTATTATGAATATATTCATTAAAGATTTAAATATTTGATTCAGAATGATCAAGCAATTAATATTTATGCTGAAAAAAGTTTAACTGAATCAAACCCGCTGAACTCTATATCTAAAATTAGTATTCGTTGATTAAGAAACATTTATCGACACCACGTGAGCAAACGTTAAAAAGTCTGACCTTGTAGTCCAACCAAGGGTTATTGCTCCACAGATTTTCTGTGCAGCAAAGTTACGAAACTCAGATATGGATCCTCAAATTCTGTGACACATGCGTAAATATTCTGATTCATTTACTGCCTCTTCGTTAAAAACCTGACCAAATAGTTAACGATTACTATGACATTACTTATAAAGAAAAACCAAACTACAGAAAACCAGTAATGTTGTAGTAAGCGACCCCTCACCAGAGCAATCACATGAGCACCGCAACGTCAAAAGGCTCTTAGAAGATTGCAGATTATCGCAGTGATATGAAAAAATAAATAAAATAAATCTTAACTACGCATTACATTGGTCTGGGGAACCCATTTTTTGACATTCATTTCAGAATATGGGGGGGTGGGGAAGCATGACAGGGTAGAAGTGAAGGCATGTACCAAGAACTTTTCAAAGCCAAGAGGCATGTAGAAAAGCCCCAAATCTCAGCCAGTATAAAGTGCATTGAACCCAGGCCCTTGTTAACACCCACATTCCCTTCACAGCCACTTTGGACACCCGTCGCCCTGGCACCCACCCGGCCGGTTTTCTCCGCTGCCTTCTTTTTATTGCGCTTCTTCTGCTCTTCCCCCTTCAGCAGCAGCATCGTGGCAGTCCCAGGAGCCCCCTTGTTCGAGACGCCGCCGCCGCCGCCGCCTCCCGTCAAGCCCGGGGTCGCCGCCGTCTCCTCATCGTCTTCTTCCTCCTCTTCCTCGTCGTCGTCGTCGTCCTCTTCCCCCACTTCGGCCGCCCTCCTGGAAGGCTTTCTGCGCGCATCCCCTCCACGGGCGCAGGCCGCGGCCCACAGGAGCCCCAGCAGCAGCAGCAGCGCCAGAAGTGACGTGGAGAGCAGGACGAGCCAGGTGGGCAGATGCTGCGGCTCCAGACCGGCAGGCAACGGCAGGCCCAGCTCGGAACGCAGCAAACCCACCCCGGACGACAACACGTCCCGTAGCCGGGCCGACACCACCTCGGCCTGCTGGGCCACGGCCTCCAACCAGTTCGGTGCAGCCATGGCTCCAGCGGACACCGAGCAAGGCGCTCACGTCACTGCCAACGCATCGCCTCGGTACCGAGTTCGGACGCCCTTCCGCTCCGTCGACGGGCAGGGAAAGGGAAAAAAAAAAAGGACCGGCGATTGGCGCCTCGCTTCGGCGGGGAGAAGCGCCGCCTCGGCCTCCCGCGACCTAAGAGAGCAACGTCACCCTCCGCCGCCGAATGTCGGCGGCCGCAGCGTCCTAGCGCGCACGCGCGCCTGGAAAGGCCCCCCGCACGGGGGCGACGAGGACGGTCACGTGGGGCTTAGGGAGCCGTCGGTTGGGGAGCGCGGAGAGCGCGCGAACGCGTCGGCTGTCTCCTCCGTCCTCATTGGTGAGCGCTTCCCCCCTCCCCCCGCTTTTCTTTTATGGTCGGAGCCGAAGAGATGCCCCTTAGCGAGCCTGACAGAGCGCGTCATGCCTTGCCTGGGATTGGACGGCGGCGAAGTTGTAAGGAATCTCGACGTGGCAGCGATTTCCTCACGGAGGCGAACGGGAGGAGGAGCTATTGCCCTCGACCTCACCAATCAGAGCCTTGGAAAGAATAAGATTGACAACAGTGCCTGATAGGAGAAATGAATCACTTTCCCCCCTAAAAGATTTATTATTTAATATAATATTAAAACAGAAGGATATTATAATTGCATTTGATGTCCCTGCTGATATTTAATATATTCAATGTTCTCTCATTATAGTTACATTGTATCTTTAATCATACAAGATAACAATAATTACTTTTAAATGAAACTAAAGGCATCCAACCCAGCCTCCAATGCATATTTTCCTTACTAGCAGGAAAAAGGAAACTAGCATGGAGTGAGGATAAAATTGCAGTCTCTCTATGCAGGTAGTCCTCGACTTATGACCACAATTGAGCCCAACATTTCTGTTGTTAAGTGAGATATTTGTTAACTGAATTTTCCCCATTTTACGACCTTTCTTGCCATAGTTGTTAAGAGAACCACTGCCGTTTCTAAGTTAGTAACCTGGTTGTTAAGTGAATCTGGCTTCGATATTGACTTTGCTTGTCAGAAGATCGCAAATGGTCCTTCCGGTTGAGCCACCGGCATCGCCAGACGCTTCTTCGCGAAGCGCCAGCCCCAGACTCCGTAGAATCGCAAGAACAGCGAAAATCGGCTGTCTTGCGGTTTGGAATCCTTCCCCCCAGGAAGAAGGGGGGAAGGAGAGCAGACAGGTGGGGTAGAGCTCCCTAAGAGCACCAGATTTTGCTAATAATCTGGTGCTCGAAGATGAGAGCTCCCCATGAAGCCTGTCAAAGCTCCGGACCTGGGATGCCTCTGACGGGGAAGTTTTTCCCTGTCAGAACTAGATGCCGCGGCCACCCCATTAAACAACTTTAAACAAATACTTCTTGAACCAAGCTGGCAGAGCACAAGTTGCACGAAGGAAACAGCAAGTATTTTTTTCTTTTTTTTTTAACTCCAGGGATTTACTTTCTTTAAAAGATTTTTCCTAAGTGGAAAGTGAAAGCAAGATGGCGTTTGAGTTTCAACGGGGCGTGAAGAAGCGAAAGTTAAAAGTAATTATTGATAAGCCCCTGTTTGAAACGTAAAACTCCTTTTTGAAAAGTGGATGAAATAAGAAAGGATGTAATAATAATAACTCAAGCAGTAATACAAATTAAAAGGTCTTTTTTTTCCTTTTTTCTTCTTGAAACTCTTTTTTTTCCTTTTTTTTTCCGTCCTTCTGGAAGGGAAGGAAGAAGGGGGGCAAGATGGCTGGTCTTTTTGAAAGTAAAGAAAGCAAAGGAGGGTTAATTAACCCTCAATGGTCTGATTTTGAGGAAACTTTGAGTTCAATTACCTCTGCTTTATTGAAAAGAATTGATATTATATTTCAAGCTTCTCAAGCTGGAAACAATGAAATACATGGAAATACTGAGTTGCAATCTAGCAGTGGGGGATTGAATGAAGAGCTGGGAGATGTAAAAAAACAACAACAGATCATAGCAGATCTTACAGAAGAGAGAAAGATGAAGGCTGAGCAGGATAAGGAGCAAGACATTTTGGAAGTTGATGAAATTTTGGCTACACGAATTTTTTTTTATAAAATTCAATCTGTACTTAAAGAGCTGTTTCCAGAAGAAGCCACATTTCTGCAAAAATTTTATAATATCCAATCCCAAAAACCGCAAAATTTTACTGGAGTTAAAAAAGGCAGAGGGATCAAAGTTAAGAAGAAAGTTTGTAAAAAGGAAAAGAAGAAAGCCTGGAGAAATGGAAAATAACCCTGCTTGATGAGATGATGGTCCTTAAAAAGTACTGTTTAAATGTTTAAAGATTTTGAATTTTTGGCGAAAAAAAAAGTAGACAGCAGTTTAATGCCAGTTAACCAAGTGATGAGCGACGATGAGGAGGCAATCTATAGCTGTATTGGAATATTTTGAGAAGAATAAACAGATCACAGCAATGCTGGTGTGCTGGGCTGTGAAATATGCCCTGACTTGAAGGATTTGGAATATTTTATTAAGGACTGTGATAAATCTGGATCTAACTGTAATCGCAGAAGTTTTATTGAATATAGTAAACTGGAGTTTCCTGTTTGATGGTAATAAATATAAGGCAAAAGGACTATGGATCTAGAGCAATTGCAGGTGATCTGGTGGTTTCCCTAATACGTCTGATGAATCTACTAATCTAATTTTTGACTGGATTTGATGGATATTATCACAAATATAATTATAAAGTCACTCGGGGTTTTTTTTTTTATAAAGAAGCAACTTTTTATTTAGGTGGGTAGACGTAAATGAAGATATTCTATATGCTGTTGGAAGATGTGAAGACAAGAAGATTAGCAACTGGTTTAATCTAGTATGAAGAATTTAAATGTTTGATATAGTTACTAAATGACGTTTTATCTGTATTGATAAATTAATAAGAGGTTTGATTGTTATATTCTTTTTTTTAATTAAAAAATTTATTATTTTTTTTTATTAAGTGTTTTAACTATAACTGGACCTTGATGGTTTAAAAATGGAGGACGGAAGACTTTATATAGTATTTTATTTTAAATTTGGGGTTTTTTTGATTGAGGGTTTCTTTATTTTTTTTTGTTGTTGGGTTTTTTTTCTCTGTCTTAAATGAAAGAAGTTATAAAATATCTTGTTAAATTGTATAGACTTAATAATTTGTTAAGTATTAATTAGTTATATCGAGTAATGATAGGTTTGATTAGGTAATACTTAATTGTTTTATTAACTGCTGTAATTATAAATGGAGATCAATTCTGTTGAATTAGATGGAATAAGAAGAAAGAAGATTTGCTTTCCTTTTATCTACTTGTTTAATGATTAGGATTATGATAAGTGTGAAATGGAGTTTAACTTAGAGAATTTGAGCTGTATTTTATCTTGTATTTGCTCTGGGAAGTCGGGGGGGTGGTTGGGGAGGGGGGAGAAAATGTATGTAAAATTTTTAAAACTTTTTCAATAAAAAAAAAAGAAGATCGCAAATGGTGATCACATGACCTTGGGATACAGCAATGGTTATAAATATGAACCAACATGGGGCTGCTGCAAAGGTCGTAACTTTGAAAAACAGTCATAAGTCACATTTTTCAGTGCTGTTGTAACTGAACGGTCACTAAACTAACTGTTGTAAGTCGAGGACTTACAATGGATGATTTGAAAACACATATGGAGACACATTTTCAGATGACCACTAGATGGCAACAAAGAGGTCTGCAGCCATGTTACTTTTTTCCCTCCATCTGGTAGCCAGTTTGTAGCTCAAATATGGTAACTCTATACCAGTGATGGCTAACCTTTTTGCCATCGCGTGCCAAAAGCTGGGGAAGTGCGGGGTAGTTGCGTGCGCATGTGCCCATACACATAATTCTATGTGCCCTGACCCCCCACCCATGCGCGTGCGACCCCCTCATGCTCCCCCCACTTTTGGCATGTGATGGCCTGTAGGCACAGTAGGTCTGTTTTTTGCCCTGCCCAGGCTCCAGAGGCTTTCTAGGAGCCTGGGGAGGGCAAAAACAGCCTTCCCCCACCGGAGGCCCTCTGGAGGCCGGAAGCAGCCCTTTTGTCGACTTCCGGTGGGCCCAGAAGGCCCAAAAATCAGCTGGCCAGCGTGCGGATGCATGCTGGAACTGAGCTAGGGCAACGCTTGCGTGCCCACCAATATCGCTCCGCGTGCCACCTGTGGCACGCGTGCCATAGGTTTGCCATCACGGCCCTATACATATCCTTAAACTCCTAGTTAAATGAACCATTTTTAATGTTTCTCTGTTTTAATATATTCACGGGTAGCTGAGCCTGGCAGGTAACTTACTGTCTCAAGAGGGGATACTAAGAAGGTTTTGAGCCCACTAATCCTAACTGCGGTTTTCTTGAAAAGGCTTTTCAGAAGTGGTTTTCCATTGCCTGCTTCCTAGGGCTGAAGGAGACTAATTGGCCCAAGGTCACCCAGATGGCTTAGTGGAAGGGTCTGCAACCTTAAACACTCAAAGAGCCATTTGGACCCGTTTCCCACAGAAAAGAAATCACCGGGAGCCACAAAACCTAGGTGGGCGTGACCAAATTGATGTCACTCACTCCCACCCAGTCACATGACCCCCTTCCCCAGCCATGCTTACCCAGGTTTTGTGGCTCCTGGTGTTTTCTGTGGGAAACAGGTCTCTCTCTCTCTTTTTCCCACTCTGTCTCTCTCTGTCACGTGTGTGTGTTCCCCATTTCCAAAAACAGGTGATGTTTGGTGGTGGGGTTTTTTTTTTGGCTGATGTTGTTCTTTCTTCTTCTTTGGGTGCTTTTTACCGTATTTAAATCAAGAGTCATTTCAGGTTCCCCTGCAGTGGCTCTCTGTCGGCTGAACACACCACTAGTTGGCCCCGGCCCTCACCCTCCCCTCCCGGTCATTCCTCGCCTAGCCTGAGAAGGTAAGGGCGACGGCGGGTGATGGAGAGTCGCTCCATATCCCAGAGCAGGAGCGAAGTGCCCCTGTACTTGCCATATCTTGCAGGCGCTTCTTCCGGCCCTTGTTGGTGCTGCGCACATCTTGGTTGCTCAGGGAGACACGCGACTTGCTCTCTAACCTGAGACACTGGCTCAGCCTGGCTGCGGCCAACGGCACTACTCTTGCCACCTCCATAGTATGTCTGCTGCTCTCACAGCGCCTAGCGCAGCACAGTTAAATATAGCGGGCTTCACAATGGGGGAGACGGTGTCCCCTCCTCCTCCTGGAGCCCATTACGATGCAGAATATCAGCTGCAACCAGGCTGGGCCAGTGTCTCAGGGTGGAGAGCAAGTCGCGCATCTCTCCGAGTGACCGAGGTGTGCCCAGCACCAACACGAGCCGGAAAAAGCACCTGCGAGATATGGCAAATACAGGGGTGCTTCGCTCCCACTCTGGAATATGGAGTGAGTCTCCATCCCCCTCGTTGCCCTTACCTTCTCAGGCCAGGCGAGAGTGACTGGGAGGGGAGGGTGAGGGATGGGGCCAGCTACTGGTGCGTTCAGCAGACAGGGAGCCACAGCAGGGGGACAAAAGAGCCACATGCAGCTCCAGAGCCGCAAGTTGCAGACACCCTGCTTAGTGCCTAAGGTGGGACTAGAACTGAGAGTGTCCTAGTTTCTAACCTGGTACTTTAACCACTACACCAAATTGGTTCTCGGTTTCAAAGTTTCGCAGCCAGAAATTGCCTAAAATGATAGAAGAGAACAGGAAGTAATAGATGAGGCTGACCAGGGACTTTAGGCAAGGGAGTGTCAGCCTGAACTGTCACCAAACACCCAGCTGATCCCATTTGCCACCAGTCACCTAACATCACCACTTTTTAAATAAATGGATACTGAAGTGTACCAGATTTAAATATTTTGCCGCTGCTACAGGATGGTGTTGGCTGGGATGTGTGTGTGTGTGTGTCTTACCTACACTACTTTAATACAGATGCATGTAGAATAATTTAAGGCTGCTCAGCTGCTTTTGCGTTAAAAAAATATTAAGGGCAATATCATGAGGGCATTGCTATATCGTGTTACTAGATTGTACCTGTGGTAGGTGAAAGTGGGGCAAGTCAGAAAATTAAAAAACAAACCAACCATAATTGGCAGCAGTATGTATGAATTCAATTTAGGTGTGTAGCAATGCAGCCGGGCATTGTAAAAACAATTAATGCCAGAATTTTGATAAATAATAGCAGTAGTTAATTTTTTACGAATTAGACCATATATGGATTACTATATTTAGTTCTTGGTACTGCTTTTAGGAATGAGATTAACATATGGCAGCATATGGTATTCTAAAACAGCATGACGAAGGTGATGAAGCCTCTTGAAACTACATTGGGTGACGCAATAGATTAAAGAAGGAATGACTGATAAAATATGATAGTGATCCAATTATCTGAAGGCTTGTGATTGAATGGTGGAAGGTGCTTGTTATGTGTTGCTCTAGAAACAAGATTGATTGATGATTACGTGCTATCAAGTCTTTTTTGAGTCTTAGCAACCACATAGATCTCCTATTCCTAACCTGGCCTTTCAAGCAGGGGTGAAATATAAAATTTGTTAGTACCGGTTCTGTGGGCTTGGCATGGTGGGTGGGTGAGTAATGTGACTGGGTGGGCGTGGCCAACTTTTTTTAAAAAAAAACTTTTCAAACCATTTTTTCTAATGCTTCGAAAAGCCTCTGCCCATCAGGCAACTCAGCTGGGATTGTCAGAGACTTTTCAAAGCATTTTTTTTACCACCTCTTTGGCCAAGAGGTTGCAGAAAAAAATGCTTTGAAAAGCCTCTGACTATCTCAGCTGATCCGTGCGATCATCAGAGGCTTTTTTTTAACTTTTAAAAGCATTTTTTCATCGGAAGAGGTTGTAGAAAAAATGCTTTTGAAAGTAAAAAACAAAAATGATGATCTGATGATCCTGCAGCTCAGCTGGGCATAGTGGGGGGGGGGGGGGGCAGGGATTTTTGTTACCGGTTCTCCAAACCACCTGACACCATCGCTACCGGATCAGACGATCCGGTCCGAACCGGGAGCATTTCACCCCTGCTTTCAAGCCTCCCAATGGAACATCATCATCACTGAAACTGTGTCCAGCCACTTTGCTACCGTTGTCTTCTTCCCTTTCCTTCTACCATTCCCAACATTAGAGTCTTTTCCAGAGAGCTGGATCTTTGCCTATGACAGTGATGGCTAACCTTTTCTGGACCGAGTGCCCAAAGTGTGCGCGTATGCGTTTGAATGTGTGCGCCCCTGAAAACCCAAAATGCCATGTGTGCACAGCACCTGTGCATGCACCCTGACCCCCCTGCGCATGTATCCCATGCATGCTCACACACACCCTGCAAGTGGCCTACCCCTGCACACACCCCGCCCCCCGCACGCAAGCCCTCGCACGTGCCCTGCCCCGTGGATGCATGGGCGCCCCCGCACACACCCTGCCCCCATGCATGCACACATGGCCCCCTGTATGTGCCCCACCCCCACGTGCCCCGCCCCCATGTGCGGGGGCATGGCACACGCCCCCGCACGTGCCATGCCCCCGCACATGCGCGGCAGAGTCCTAAAGACCAGCTGGCTGGTGGGAGGCGCGTTTGCATGTGCACCAGGGTTGAAGTTGGGTGACAGCTCGTGTGCCATCAGAGAGGGCGCTGTGTGCCACCTCTGGCACACGTGCCATAGGTTCGCCATCACAGGCCTATGATGTCCAAAGTAGGATGATTTGAGCCTGATAACTTGTGCCTCTAGTGACAACTCTGAATTGATTTGGTCTATGATCCATACTAGAACTAAGTGTTGAAATACCAAAGCAGCTTTCCACTAAATATTAGGGGAAAAGACATATAGCATCTTTTTCCTTACTGGAAGTACATAAACAGAAAGTGAATAGTTATCCTTTGGAGATAAGGTAGTTCTGTCCTGCATTAAACAAGAGACATACCAGTGTCTTTTATGGTGAATCCCAGTTCCACGATACTGTGAAGTCAGACCGTTTGATTGCTTTTTATATGCTAATAGGATATTCTTGTGAATATAATCTCTTTGCCATGGAGACAGGCTCAGAAATTTGAATGGACTTTAAAGCCCTTTTTCTAGGCAGGCAAAAAGTGCGTCACAAGGTTTCTTGATCTATGAAACATATTCATGTGTACGTTTTTTCCCCCTCCATAAATTATTGCTGCATTGTTCTCTCTGACTTAACAGATCTCTTTCAAAGAATTGCCATCTCTGTTTTTAACTTTATACAGATACAGAAATATACAGATTTCACTTAAATGCTCTTTCCTGAGCTCAGTTTATTGGTTTGGGAATGAGTAACTTGACCTTGTTCCCGAGATTAGAATGTACATAGTACCAGCCGGAATATGAGCTTGTTGCTGTGTGGAAACTAATTAATATAGACAAGTATATTTAGAGATTTACAGTGTCCTTTTTAGCTTCCAACTTATTACATGCATTGTACTGTATATTTCTTGAGAAAATGCATTATCCATTCTGAAAAAGTTTGTTTATTTACTTAAATTTATTGGCCACCCAACTACAGGAGGCTCTCAGAGAATGTCTCAGAGAACAGAAGACGTGACTTCCTTTCTCATCCTGCATTCTCTCTAAAAATCTCTTTCTTCTGATGGAGCTGGTTCAACTTTTAATCTTAAAAGATGCTTCTGGTTTTTGTATTCCCACCAAGAATCCTTTGTACATCATAATCATTTCAGTGTTTAAAAAGTAATTTAGTATAATTTTAACTATCCATTTTGTCCAAAAGATGAGTGCAGTTCTTGATTCCCAGAGGTTGCATACCATAACACTGTTTTAGAATTATAACTCTCCCTCCCTCTCTCTCTCTCTCTCTCTCCTTCTCTGCTGTATGGCAATTTCAGTATCATCTTGGAGTGAAATTGCAAACGCTTGAGTAATTTTATGTGTTATCTTCTGCACCTCTATTGTAACTAATGCTTATAAATAATGTGATTTTCTGGGCCTGATACAATATGGCAATAATAAAATTCCACAATCAATATTTTATTCAGCTTGGCATGCATTGCAGAGCATATAAATGGTAACATTCATCTTGATTTAGATACTTCCTATGAATTTGTGTTTTGGTGCTTTCAACTCAGTGTTCTCCTGGCAACTGTCTGAACTTCTCCTTGCACTCCAGAATCTGTTGGTAAGATTTTTGGAAGTGGCTTGCCATTGCCTTCTGCCTAGGGCTGGGGAAGAGTAACTGATCCAAGGGTGCACATCTGGAATTATGCCTAAGGCATGACTAAAACTCATGGTCTCCTGATTTCTAGCCTGGTGCATTAACCCTAAATCAAACAAGTTCATTTCATGTTCATTTACATAAGTTTAAATTTATGTATCTGTATACCTCTCCTAAAAGCAGGTTCAGGGTACAGGAATGCCAGGGTGATTTCTGAATGGCAGTTCTAAAAAATAGGCTTACCAAATATGAATGTGCACTTTATGAAAAATAATGCATTTCTGTAAATTCATTCAGCTCAACGCAAGACTCCATTTTAACAGAGAATGAATATTGTTGGCATATACAGTATTGTGTCTTATCTCGTAATGGCTTCAGGATCAGATATCTGCAACGTCTGGGACATAATTAGCCATTAGCCATTCTCACTGTTTATGCCAGGTAGTTATTTGCAGCTGCTCCATCAGGCCGTTTATACCTTTCCTGTCACCTAACTGCTGCCTGACATTTTCATGGTCTTATGCGCCTAAGTTTTAATTGAACTAATTCTAGTTTCTGCAGTAAGAATGCCACATGGATGGATAAGTAATAATATTTCAGAAACTGATTAAGCCATCCCGCCTTTTTATTTGTCCCTCTGCTGTACTTCCTCTTTAAACTTTTTCTCAGCAAAACTATCTGAAGAGCTTACAAATGTATTTTAAAGGTATTTGTTGGCGACCTTAAAGCAGACTTTCCTAAACTGAGAGGCGCCTCTCTTGGGGAGGTTCAGACAGAGGTCCAAGGAAGGGTGATGAACTTTATTTTTTTTAAAATGTTGTTATTAAAAATAAAGTTTCATTGTACTGTTTCCATTGTTCATTTTTGTTTATTTTAGTGTTTGGCTTTTTAGGGGAAGTGCGTACATTAAGATTACATTAAAGGGAGTGTGATGGCAAAAAGTTTAGGAATCCTGCTTTAAAGGAAGAGGAACTATGGCATTGTTTTCTTAGCCCTACTAAGATTATCAATACTCTTTTTTTTAGTTTAGCCAAGATCACAAGGGAGGGGGAGTTACCACTAAATAGCTGATAATATATCACTTTGTGGTTCCTTGCCATTTGACAGCTGCCTAAAGCATTTCCCTCCTCTTGTAATACAAAGTTTATCCCGTATGACAGGTATCTTATTGTGTCTTGAAATGCAAAGATTTAAGAAAACCACTATATTGAGGGGCTCTTTTTGATCGAAATGTCCATCTGGGTTCAGTTCCAAGTGGGAAGAAAGACACCGGAAACATGGAGACTGCTTTGAAAGATGGTTTAATGGTGAACAGGACCATGTGGTTTGAGGTCCTGGGCAAAAAGAGCACATGGGTGAGAGGGAGAGAGATTTATACCTTCTGTTTGGCTTTGAACTTGCTTCCTGTTCCTGTGACAAGAAATTATTGGTTGTCAGACTCCCATGCTTGGTTGAATCTTGCTGGGTGATGTAATCTTCCCAGGTGCTGTGTGGTGAGAGGGTAGAGGGCTAATCCTATTAAGTCCTGAGGGTAAAGGTCTTTTGTGTTGTAGATAAGCTGGCCCAGCCTTTTGTCTTGTAAATAAACAAAGTTATTGGTTGGGGGCAGGGAGCTGGGACTGAGTTTCTGTCTTAAGATTTCCGTTTCTCTTTTAGGGGAAATATTTTGTCCTTTTAATATTTCCTAGAATATTTCATTTTTCTAGGAGAGGGATGGGTGCTAACTTCCTACAATAAGATATATATGTAATACGATATAATCAGTGGTGGGTTGCCCCCGGTTTGGACCAGTTTGCAAGAACCGGTAGTAAAATTATCAAGAGGCTCTGCCCACCTCCCTGGATCTCATCAGAGGCGATCTGCGCATGCGATCCTGTTGTGATCCCATTGTGAACTGGTAGTAAAGGGAAGTATAACCCACCCCTGGATATAATGGTTTGGGAAACTAAGAAGATAATGGAAATCTTCAAAGAGACATATTTGCCATCTATTATATCATAGTTTTGAGAAGTGGGTTCTTTGGGCTATGATACAATGAATGGCAAATATGTCTTTTTCGATGTTTCCATTGAGAGAACTGATTGCTGTAGCGAGTAAGACATCAGGCTAGAAACTGGGAGTTCAAGTCCCACCTTGGCAACGAAGGCAACTGGCCCAACCATTTTCTCTCAGTCCTAAGAAGAAGGCAATGGCAAACCACTTTTGATAAACCTTGCCAAGAAAACTACCTCAAATCCAGTATTTCTCTATGTTGAGTTAAAATCTGAGTAAAATGATTTTGATTCTTCCTAAGCAAGATGGGTTTTCAAAAGAGCTTTTACTATGCAACTGCCAATTTACAGACTTTTATTATGGGAGGTTGATTAAGCACCTTAAATCTAGGATGCTGATGAGATAATGGTAATTGATGTCAGCATAGAGATCAGGTGTGTACACAAAAGTGTGGTCAAAAAATTCCAGATGGTGGTCACAATGATAAGATCAAACGTCTGGTTTTTCTCTATGTCACATACCCTTGAAAGAGTTTTCCATATCTCTTTACTATGTCTACTGGTCATCTAGAGCTTTGCAACCAAGATATGCCATGTGTAGCTGAGGGGCTGGTTTTAAATGACTTACTGTATACCAGCAGGAGAATGGTATAATGTACATACATTCATTCATAAATACATACATACATACATACATACCTCAGAGAGCCATTTAAGAACAATATTCAAATAATGCTTTTCTTATGTAAAGGAAAGGGACATGGTGGCTCAGTGGCTAAGATGCTGAGTTTGTCGATCGAAAGGTCGGCAATTCAGCGGTTCGAATCCCTAGTGCTGCATAACGGGATGAGCTCCTGATACTTGTCCCAGTTTCTGTCAACTTAGCAGTTCGAAAGCATGTAAAAAATGCAAGTAGAAAAATAGGGACCACCTTTGGTGGGAAGGTAACAATGTTCCATGCACCTTTGGCGTTTAGTCATGCCGGCCACATGACCACAGACACATCTTTGGACAGCGCTGGCTGGCACTTCGGCTTTGAAACGGAGATGAGCACTGTTTATCTTTTACCTTATGTAAAGGAAAATGCAGCGTTGTGACATAATAGTACAAGTTGCCTATCAAGAACATTTTGTGGTTGACCTTTCATAACTTTGTTTTTTTCTTTCTCCTTTTTTTCTTTCTACATGTATGGTAAAGTTCTTCTCTGAAAAAGAAAAAGTTTTTAAAATATTCTTTGTGCTATCTAAGAAAACTGTTGGTTTGAGCCTTTTAATCCCACACATGTGAATTAAAATCTTGTGGTAAGATGGACAGCAAACAAATTTAATAAATAAATAAAAATAAATAAAAGAGGGGAAAACTCTATTAAACAGAAGTAGGATATCAGAAATCAAAGAGTAATTAAATTTTGCTCTAGATTGTACTGTATCTTGAAATCTAAGATTCTCCCTATCATGATGGATTTTTATTTGAAACCAGAACACAAACTCAAAATATTGATAGTCTGATCTACTTTATAAGAATCCATTAATTTTCTTGCATGGTTTAGAAGTAACTCAGACAATTATTTTGGTATTAAGAGTGTTATCAAAATTAGTTGTGGAATAAGTTCTTTCTGCAATATTGGCAATAGGTTCTGATGACCTCTACTTGAATTCAGAGGAATGTTCTAGTGGGTAGATTGGATTACTTGTACAGTTTGCCTCCAATGATTTATTCTAGTTCATCCTAGCCAATTCTAGCAACATTTTTCAAATCCTTAGGGGAAAGAGATATTGGCTTCATGGCTGAGTAAGTGTCTGATATTAGCCCTCTCTAATAAAACTTGACAAGCTGATAATGCGTTATGCATCAACAGAGGGATAGCATCAAGATCACTAGAAGTTATAGTACAGCTTTATACTGCACTAGTGAGATCGCACTTGGAATATTACATCCAGTTCTGTCACCACGATAGAAAAAAAAATGTTGCCATCCTGAAAAGTGTGCAGAGAAGCGCAACAAACATGATAAGGGGTCTGGAGGATACATCGTATTGTAGAAAGTTAGCACCCACCCCTTTCCTAGAAGAATGAAATATTTTGGGAAATATTAAAAAGGCAGAATATTATGTTTCCCTAGATGAGAAATGGAGAAGCATGTTTTAAAGACAAAGCAGCTCGCACCTTCCTGCCCCCCACCCTTTGTTAATGGGCCAGAGGCAGAAACCCAATCCTTTGTCAAAGGACCATCATCTGCAACACAATGGGGCCCGTCTAGCAACAGAAACTCACCACATGGCACCTGGGAAGATTACATCAGCCAGCAAGGCTAGCTAAGACGGCCACCCCCTGGGAGTCTGACAACCAATCAGAATACTCTTTCGGGGCCCCAGGAAGTTCAAAGCCAGAGAGGGCATAAAACCCGGGGAACCTCGCTGCATCTCGCCCCTTTTCTGTTCAGGAACTCAAACCATGTGATCCTGTCCACCATTAAACCATCTTTCCAAGCAGTCTCCATGTTTCCAGTATCTTTTTCCCCACTTGGAGCTGAACCTAGAATGATATTTCTTCCTACAGTATGATGAATGGTTGGAGAAGTTAGATATGTCGAAGGGAAAGATTAGGAGAGGGGACATGATAACTGTCTTCCAGTACTTGAGGGGCTGTCACAGAGAAGAGGGATTGACTTATTCACTAAAGCACCAGAGAGCTGGACTTGTTAAAGAGACAACCAACCTTGAAGTAAGGAGAAATTTTCTGACAGTGAGAACAATTAATCAATGGAATAGCTTGGCTCCCGGAGTTGTGGGTGCTCCATCACTGGAGATTTTCAAAAATAGAATGGACAGTTATTTGACTTGGATGGTATAAGACTCCTGGTTTGAGCAGGGGTTTGGACTAGAAGACCTCTGAGCTCCCTTTGAGCCAGGGGTGAAATGCTATTGGTTCGCTCCAGTTTGGGCGAACCAGTAGTGATAAAAACTACCAGTTCAGGCTTTCCTGCTTTCTAGCGAAGCTAAATTGCAGGGCACAGCTGTTCCCCATTCACTGTTCTACTTACCTAGTGAAGTCTTTTTCTGCGCAAAGCATGTGTTTGGGGTGCACTGTGCATGCATGGGCAGCATGCTTTTGGCACATGCGCAGGCAGTGAACCGGTGGCAATCCGAGGAGGATTTCACAACTGCTTTGAGCCCTATTTATTATTTATTATTTTTATTTATTAAACTTTTATACCGCCCTTCTCCTTTCGGACTCGGGCGGTGAACAGCCAGAATAAAAACATTTATACATAAAAGTTAAGAATAATTTTAAAATAAATTAAATAGAATTTGGCCCATTAATTTAAAATATTTCGATTTAAAATCAATATCAATTTTAAAACCAAGATAAAATCAGGCCAGCCCGGCTAACTGAAAAAGGTGAGTTTTTAGGGCCCGACGAAAAGTCCGGAGGTCTGGGATCACCCGTATCTCTGGGGGTAGGTCGTTCCAGAAGGTGGGCGCCACCACAGAGAAGGCTCTCTCCCTGGGGGTCCCAGCCGGCATTGTCTGGCTGACAGCACCCCGAGGAGGCCCTCTCTGTGGGAGCGAACTGGCCGGTGGGAGGCAATTGGTGGCAGAAGGCGGTCCCGTAGATACCCCGGCCCTAAGCCATGGAGCGCTTTAAAGGTGATCACCAACACCTTGAAGTGCACCCTGAAGTCCACCGGGAGCCAATGCAGGTCGTACAGGAGAGGAGTCACATGGGAGCGCCCCATCGCTCCCATAATCCCCCGCGCGGCCACATTCTGCACCAGTTGGCGCCTCCGGGTGCACCCCAAGGGGAGCCCCATGTAGAGGGCGTTACAGTAGTCCAGACAGGATTCTATGATTCTATGTTCTATATTAAAATCCATCAAAATTATCTCCAGCTTTATTAATTTAGTATCAACCAAGAATTTATCTTGTTTTCCCCCCCTAGTTGTTGAGTAATCTGTGTATTTTATTTGAACAACAAAACTACTTTGAAACAGCAGCTGGATTCACAGGCATCTATGTTAGATACCAAGAATTCCAATTCAGAAATATATATTTTGACAACACAACACAAACTATTCTGCAGTATGTCCATTGCAACTCATCCAAACACATAAGGGCAGAATTTATGTTGCAGTGTCACAACATATATTTAGTCACTTCCCCCTTGACTCCAACATCATTGATAGTTGCTGAATTTTGGACATTTTCTAAAATAAGAAGCAACCTTTTTGAAGCTGTGAGGGACAATCAGAACACACAATGACATCTGTTAAAGCCAAATTTGTGCAATCTTCTCCCGCATTTAATTTTAAAACTATGGTTAAATTCAGGTTCTATTGTGTCAATGTCACCTTTCTTTTTCTGTGCCTTAAAACTCACCATGCTGAGTGAATTGTTTAGAAAATGCAAACATTCTGCCCCTTATTTTGTAACTTTTTAAATTAGCCTAATAAGGGTACTGATATTCTATTGAATTTAGACACTTTTATGTCCAGTGAGGCTATCTTCTATTTGTTCTGTTTTGTTTAAATCTTGTATTTTGTTTAACATGGAAAAGCAACCTACATTTTAAAAAAAAGAAGCTAATATTTGTATGGCCAGCAGATGGCAGTTAATGCTCATTCAGTAAGTTTCCAAGATTTTTTTTTTTGCAGTTTTACCAGTTTTTGCAAATTTCTACTAGTAATTGAATAACAGTGAAGCGCGACACATATAGTCCAGTTGGAATTATGAGTAATATTGCATTCTCCTTTTTGGGGAATAATGTGGGACCCATTTAGATATAGAAGTTCATTTGCTGACAACTTTTGTTGTTAATTATGCAAAATTAACGATAAGTATTTCTGATGTGTAAAATCCTTCTCACTTGGCAAGATATTCAGAATATCTGTATGATTATATTTTTTGGTATCTCAGTTGCATACATAGCTACTGATATGCACATACAGTGAAAACTACCTGAAATAAATGGATTAAGCCTTCAGTTTGTTGGCGTGTGGCTAGCACCACAAAGTCACATGTCAGTTTGAAATGGTGGAGGCTGTCTAAAAAACCTCAACTCAGGGGTGAAATGCTCCCGGTTTGGACCGGATCGCCCGATCCGGTAGCGATGGCGGTGGGTGGTTCGGAGAACCGGTAGCAAAAATCTCTGCACCCCCCCCATGTCCAGCTGAGCCACATGATCATCAGAGGCTTTTTATTTTTTACTTTTAAAAGCATTTTTTCTACAACCTCTTCTGATGAAAAAATGCTTTTAAAAGTTAAAAAAAAGCGCCTCTGATGATCGTGCGGCTCAGCTGGAATCGTCAGAGGCTTTTCAAAGCATTTTTTTCTGCAACCTCTTGGCCGAAGAGGTGGTAAAAAAAATTCTTTGAAAAGTCTGTGAGATCCCAGCTGAGTTGCCTGATCCGCAGAGAGGCATTTTTTTAAAAAGCCTTTCTGACGATCTCAGCTAAGTTGCCTGATTGGCAGAGAGGTTTTTCAAAGCATTAGGAAAAATCCTTTGAAAAGTTAAAAAAAAAAGTTGGCCACGCCCACCCAGTCACATTACTCCCCCACCACCACCAAGCCACGCCCACAGAACCGGTAGTAACAAATTTTACATTTCACCCCTGTCTCAACTAGATGGTAATGGTGGGAATGGTTGGATTTCTGGAAAAAGGAGAATAAAAGAGATGGAGGAGGAAGAAGAAAAGGGGGGGAAGCATATTTAGAAAGCATGGTTGGAATGGTATTAACATAATAACATAGTTGGAGGTCTTCTAATCCAACCCCCTACTCAAACAGGAGACTCTACACTAGTGATGGCTAACCTTTTTGCCATTGCGTGCCAGGAGAGGGGGGGTGGGGGAGGGTAGCACGTGCACGTGCCCACACCGATAATTCTATGCGCCCTGCCCTGCGCATGTTCGTGCAAACCCCCCCCCCCGGCACATGATGGCCTGGTAGGCCCGTTTTTCTTTCATACCTGGTTCCAGATCTTCTCTATTTATCTGGGAAGGGCGAAAACAGCCTTTCTCACTCCCTCAGAGGCCCTCCAAAGGCCTAAAAAGGCCCATTTCCCAACTCCCGGTGGGACAGGAAGTGATGTTTTTTGCTGTCCCCAGCCTCCAGAGTCTCTCTAGGAGCCTCTCTAGGAGTCTCTGGAGGCTGGAGACAGCAAAAAAAGTCACTTCCTGTCCCACCAGGAAGTGGGAAAGGCTGTTTTCACCCTTCCCAGATAAATAGAGGGGATCTGGAGCCAGGTAAGAAAGAAAAATGGGCCTTCCCCACCCTTCCCCAGGCCCTCCAGAGGCAAGAAACAACCTGTTTCCCTACTTCTGGTGGGCCTAGAAGGGCCGAAAATCAGCTGGCTGGCACGCGCATGCGCCCCAGAGCTGAGCTGGTGTGCCCACTAATATGGCTCCGCGTGCCACCTATGGCACGTGTGCCATAGGTTCGCCATCACGGCTCTACACCATTTCAGACAAATGGCTGTCCAATCTCTTCTTAAAAATCTCCAGCGATGGAGCACCTACAACTTCTGGAGGCAAGCGGTTCCACTGGTTAATTGTTCTCACTGTCAAGAAATTTCTCCATAATCTAGGTTGATTCTCTCCTTGATTACAATAGTGGCCAAAATTGTGGAAACCGTTTGGGAAAAGTGTATTTTTGAGGTTTGATGGGTAATAACACCACTTTTTTTTTTTGGAGTGTCAAGATAATCATATTCCACTGCTGGAATAGCCTGGGAATAGCCCAGACCTTAACCCAATTGAAAATCTATGGAGCCGACTAAAGAAACCTGTTAGTCAGAAGCGACTCAGCAATAAAAAACTCAGCTAATAGAAGCAATCATTCAATCTTGGTTTCACATTATAACAGCTGCAGAACTAAAAGACTTGGTTCACTCCATGGGAAGATCTTGTAAGGCCATAATTCATGCTAAAGGTTACCCAACTAAGTATTAACTGACATGATAATTTTTGTATATCTCATTTTTTCTACGTGTTTCACTTTTCTTCTTTATACTGTAACTGCTATTCTAATAGCAAATCCTTCATAAAAGTTATTGCATTATATTCTTGATTAAATTATCTTTCCATTGATATATAGTTTTATGGTACTACTAAAAAAAAATGGTGTTATTAGCTAGATTTAGAAAATACACTTTTCCCAAAAGGTTTCCAATTTTGGCCACTACTGTAGTTTCCATCTATTGTTTCTTGTCCTGCCTTCATGTGCTTTGGAGAATAGGTTGACCTCCTCTTCCTTGTGACATTGCCTCAAATATTAGGACAGATGTATTAGTGGTGGGAAAAGTAAATAGAAATAAAATATGCAATTAGTTGTGGAAGAACTAGTTTGGAAAAAAGGAGGAAATAATGGAACAAGCTGGGGTGATTTTCATAAATCCTCTGACCAAAGAGACATCTGTTGGAAAAAATATCCTCCATGAGCCATAATCCCATAGTGGAAAAGAAGGGATGACAAAGATCTGAAACACCCCCCCCCCCGCAAGTCCATGCTTCTGAAGCGAATATATGTAAGAATGATGTGTACTTCTATACTGTTTCCTGCTGCATTACAGGATATCTTCCTGAGCTTCTAAACCTGATTTTTGGGCTCCTTGGTTTGTATTGGGGTATTAGGGGACTTCAATCTCCATACCTGTTCTGTCCCCTCCCTGCTTCAGAAGCCCAGACAAGCACACACACTCGAACAGAAGTATTCAGAAGTTGTTTATTTACCATCCATAAACAACAAGCTGGCAGCGAGCCCGGGAGAGATAACGACAGCTGTTGTTTTGAGTTGCCACGGCCAGTCCCTGATAAGGCTCCAAGTATTTATGTCCAATACAAGTTTAAAAGAAAACACTTATCTGCTGCAGTATTTCAGGACACAAGCAGTCAGGTTAAAACTTTGTTCGTCACAAAAGCCAACAAGGTAAGGTCAGCTCCTTTTATACCTTGTGGGGCGTTGGCTTTGTGACTCATCACCTCGTGCTCGGCCCCACCCACTCCTTTGCTGAGCCCGTCTCTCTGATCGTCGCCACCTGGGATTAATCCACTCCCTCTCCTCATTAACGTCTGACTCAGAGGAGCTTTCTTCCACAGGGCTTTCAGCTGGGGCCTGGGGAGGTGCCAAACCAGACGGGCCAGGGGAGGAGGCCCTTGCCTCCTCCTCCTCTTCACTTTCGGAGGATTCTTCCTCCGGAGGTCCGGGCTCGGGAGCCGAAGACACAACAATACCATGGGAGAGGGTCAGGGATGGCTCAGGATTTCATGGCAACCCTGGCAACGATAGGCTTGTTCCAATATTTGGTGCAGCTCCTGTCATATGTTAGTTGTAGCCTTGACCTTAAAGTAATTGGATCGCTTGAGAATTAATCCTTTACCATAATCACTTCACCTACTGATCTAAATCATCAGAATATCTGCATGGTGGGAGGAATAATTAGGCTTGTTTTACATCTTGTATAGCTCCACTCAGATTCCTGTACGTTCTTTGAGAACTCAGTGCTGTGGCAAGTAGTGTCTGGTTGAACTCTCTAAAAAACGGTAACTAGACTGGTTGCCCCTTAGGCACTTTCTTTCTTTCTTGTCTGCTGATCCCATGGAGTCCTTTGGTTTACTCAGGAACTCTAGGAGATGAAGTAGCAAAAGAGATGCTTTGGCTGATTAGTGGAGCTGATGTTCTGATCAGTAGAGAAACTAGAAGTTAACTGAACACAGAGAAGAGTTCATGTTCATGACTACATTGTGGTAATAAAGGTAGCGAAGCGTGCTTACTTATAATCTTTGCTATATCAGTGGTTGAGTCAGTGAGCTATTTGTGCAATATTACTAATAAAATCGGTCAGATTTGCTCATTTCTGGACTCTTTAAGTGTAAGGTCAGAGAAGGTGATAGAGTAGTATTTTGTGGGATTACTTCACAATTCAACCTGTTGATTCTGAAGAAATGGAAAGGTGCTATTGAAATGAAGTCTATTATTCTGTGGCTTAGAGAATGGCTAGATCCAGGAGAAGTTGGTCTATGTCAGGTGAGGAGATGAAGCTGGCTATCTTAAGGAGGCAGGGTGTATCCCCTTCTTTTCTGGATTTGGATAATTCATAGAAAGCTATTGTGAAGATGGTGGGGCTGCAATTGTGGATCATCCTAACTGAAACGGATCCTTTTTAGTCTAGGTTCAGACTTGATGGCTAACCTTTTTGTCATCGCGTGCCAGGAGGGGGGGTGGGGAGGGTTGCGCACGTGTGCCCTTACCCATAATTATATGCGCCCCGCCCCCGTGCATGCACATGCGACCTTCCCTCCCCCCCGCTCCTGGTACATGATGGCCCGGAGGCCCATTTCTCTCTCTCACCAGGCTCTAGAACCTTTCTAGGAATCTGGGGAGGGCAAAAACGGCCTCCCCCCACCTGGAGGCCCTCCGGAGGCCAGAAATGGCCCATTTGCCAACTTCCAGTGGGACCAGAAGGCCCATTTTTTGCTGTCCCCAGCTTCCAGAGACTTTCTAGGAGTCTGAGGAAGGCAGAAATGGCCTTCCCCACCCCCCTGGAGGCCCTCCGGAGGCCAGAAATCGCCCGTTTGCCAACTTCCAGTGAGCTCAGAGGGCCCAAAAATCAGCTGGCTGGCCTGCACATGCGCTGCCCATGCGTGGAGCTGAACTTGTGTGCCCACCGATATGGTTATGTGTGCCACTTGTGACACACATGCCATAGGTTCGCCATCATGGACATAGGACATAGGATGGAAATGCATAGGTTGCTCTGGTTGATGTCCTTTGTTGAGACTTTGGTGGGAAGAGTATTTTCCTCTATCTGGATTATTCAGCATCTTTCAGTATTGTTGGCCCTGGTATCCTTCTGGACTACCTGTGAAAGTTAGAAGACTGTTTCTGCTCTTTCCTAAGTGTGCAGTTTCATATGGTCTTGATCAGGGGTGTCAAACTGGCAGCTCGTGGGCTGGATGTGTCACGTGCCGGACACGCCCACCCGTAGGGGAAAAACATCGTGATACATCACGTGACGGCAACATGACGCCGCGAATTTGACAGCTGTGGTCTTGATGGTGGGAGGAGAGTTCAGTCTAGCACAGGGGTCAGCAACCTGCGGCTCTGGAGCCGCATGTGGAACTTTTACCCTGCTGCTGTGGCTCCCTGTCATTCAAAATATGCATCACAACCGTCAATGTGTGACACCCACTGGTACACAATTTATTGAGCTTTTCAACCTCCGGTAGGTCAACCATGAATAAATCCAAGAAAAGAAAAGTTTCAGAAGAAAACAGAGTGTTTAATTCAACTACATATGCTAGTTTTGTGGCTGCTCAAGAAATAGTCAAGGTTTAAGGTTGCAGACCCCTGATTTAGCAGTTTTTCCCTTGTGGAGTGCCACAAAGCTAATCTTTCCCATTGTTGTCTTTTATCATTTACCTAAACCTACTGGGTATTTTTCACTCATGATTATAGCTGGATAGCCAGGTGCATGCTATGACAGTGTGTGCGTGTGTGTGTATGTGTGCGTGTGTGCTTTGTTCGATTTTGACTTGTGCATCAATTATGGCCCTCTCTGGATAGGGTGATCATGGTGAGAGTTGCCCATGCGTTTACTACATCTAGACTGTACTTGAATGCATACTACATGGCACTGCATTTGGGCTATCTAAAATTATACTTGGTACAATTTTTTTGTGGTGGGCCATAAAAAAAATGCAGCGGGTTGTCTATTGTAACAGTGACGAAAAAGTAACTTTACAACTAATCCTTGAATTTATGACCTTCACAGGTCTATGAGGCAAAAGAAATCTGAAATAAGATCATATGTACAATTCTGAGTAGAATAGCAATGATCAATTAGGTGTTTGAGGTGAAATTATTACACACCACACCACTTACTATAGGTACTTGCAGCCATTTAACATCTAGTTTGACCCGAAGTTAAAGTGGGTAGCTTGTGCCTTTCTGGACTTCAGCTTGTAAACCCTAATCATTGGCTAGACCAGGGGTCTGCAACCTTAAACACTCAAAGGGTCATTTGGACCCGTTTCCCACAGAAAAGAAAACACTGAGAGCCACAAAACCCTTCTCGTGCCTGACTATTTCTTAAGCAGCCACAAAACTAGCATACGTATAGTTGAATTAAACATTCTGTTTTCTTCTGAAACTTTTCTTTTCTTGGATTTATCCATGGTTGGCCTACTGGAGGTTGAAAAGTTCAATAAATGGCTGGCTGGCGAGTGTCGCACATTGGAAGTTGCGACGCGTATTTTGAGTGACAGGGAGCTGCAGCAGAAGGGTGAAAGAGCCACATGCGGCTCCAGAGCCGCAGGTTGCTGACCCTTGGGCTAGACTATGCTCTTTGCAACTGTTAAAAATAGGAGTCCTGAGGCCCTTAATTCTGACTCCAAACAGACAATCTGCAAGGTGTGTATGACTAGCCCCAAAGTCCCTAATTTAAAATTTAAAAGAGAAGACACTGATTCCTGATTATTTTCAATGATTGAAAATTAAGAAGAACCTTTATAAACAACTGATGATAATACATCATATTTTTGCGGATTATGAATAAAAATTTCCTGAATATTCCATTTAATTTTTTAAAAATCAGCAGCTCGTTTCACAAAACATCTAAAGCCATAATTTGGTTGGGTGTGTTGTAAGAACCCAGCCATGGTGGGATCATGTAGGAACCAGGGTTGATGGAATAGTGTATTGTCCAAATCCAGACCAAAGTTTTTTTTCCGGCCCTCTGGTGTAAGTCTTGGCATCTGTATGCAAAGTAAGAAAATATTTGCAAATCCAGGAAGTCATATTACATCTTGTACCTGTGCTGAGCATAATGACAAGTTAATCTATTTTTGAGATCCAACACACATTGTTCTCCAGGGGCCATATTGTTAAGTCTGGTGACGTCCAGGCGTAGAGCGTTCTCTGTGGGCGCTCCTGCCCTCTGGAACGAGTTACCCACAGAGTTCCGGACGGCGCCTGATCTCCGCTCCTTCTGTTGAGGCCTAAAGACTTGGCTGTTTCAACAACTGGGCTGATTCTGATTCTTGGGTTTTCATTATTTATTGTCCTGTTTTAATTGGTCTTAATTAGGATTTTCTTTTATTATTGTATGTTTTTAATCTGTGTTTGCCGCCCTGAGTCCTTTGGGAGAAGGGCGGCATACAAATATTTGTAAGTAAGTAAGTAAGTAAGTAAATAAATAAATAAGTCTACAGTCAGGAAAGGTTATACCAGAGCAAGAGCAAGAAGAAATGGTCACTTTCTCTACAGGGAAGGGGATGAAAAGGAGGTTTAACCACTTCCATTGCTATGGCAATGGTACAAAGAAGTCCTAGTGACTAAGAGATTGCTAAAAGAGGAAAAAAAACCTAGCAGCACACTAGTCTTCTCAATTTGCTGGGGCCTCAGCCTTGCTGGAGAACATCTCATGACTCATGGGCTATCTCTTATTGAAAAAAAGTGAGGTACTTTTTCTCAGCATCTGATGTGATTAGTTTGCTAGCAGGAAACAAAATAGTTGTAAATCTCTGACCTCGAGCCATATCAACAATGAACAACACCAGTTTGATTGGGATGGAAAGAAAATCATCAGCCATACCAACACTTGCCACACATGTGAATTTACTGAAGCCTGGTATTCTACTGTTGGAAGAAACATCCTTCTGGGTTCGGCTCCTAGTGGGGAAAAAGACACTGGAAACATGGAGACTGCTTGGAAAGATGGTTTAATGGTGGGCAGGATCACATGGCTTGAGTTCCTGAACATATAAGGGGCGAGATACAGTGAGTCCCCGGGTTTTATGCTTTCTCTGGCTTTGAACTTCCTGGGGCCCCGAAAGAGTATCCTGATTGGTTGTCAGACTCCCATAGGGTGGAGGTCTTAGCTAGCCTTGCTGGCTGATGTAATCTTCCCAGGTGCCATGTAGTGAGTTTCTGTTCTAGATGGGTCCCATTGTGTTAGTTTCTGTTGCTATTGTGTTACAGATGGGTCCTATTGTCAAAGATTGAGTTTCTGTCTTTGGCCCATTAACAAAGATGGGGAGAGGGGAGGCAGGAAGGTGGGAGTTGCTTTGTCTTTAAAATATGTTTCTCCATTTTTCAACCAGGGAAACATAATATTCTGTCTTTTTAATATTTCCTAAAATTTTTCATTCTTCCAGGAAAGGGGTGGGTGCTAACTTCCGGCACCACTTGGTATCACAAACAAATTGCATGATAAAAGACTCTCTTAGGCAGTCACTGGGGAACAAATCTTTCAGTTCTGCCTGGCTGATCTATGTTATTTTTCTGCTACTGCATGTTACTTTGGCTGATCATTAGAAACCTCCATGTCACTGGCAACTGAGGAACAAGAACTTTTCAATAATCAAAAGCAATATGAGTGTTTCAGCGTACAGTGTCTCCATTAGCCTGCAGACATTTAAGAATTGGTTCCATCCATCATGGAAATGATGCTTCTGGTTGAAAAAAAATCCCCCAGCTTCCTCATGCTCTGATTATCTAAGTTTTCTAAGCAAGCATTCTTAGATTTTTCTTGCTCACTATGAGCCATCCTAAGCTAGAAAGTGCCCAAAGCACTTCCTCATTAATGTTATTATAATCGAATCATTTAAATTTTAATGCAATCATAGTTTGGTTCTTTTATGAGCTTATCATCATTTGAAACTCATGCACATTTTTGCATCTAGGAAACCCAAACACAAATTCTATATGCAAATGAGTTATCTAAAATATTTAATCTTTTGCAAGCTGATATTTTCTTAATTAATGTCTAACTTTCTTCCCTAATTTTGAACCTGATGTCCAATGTTTGAAAGGCTGTACTTTTTTTTTTAAAAAGAAGTGGTATGACCCAGATTTAGAATAATTCTGTGATCACTAACATTGGGGTGAACACAACATCCTTGGATCTCCTAAAGCCACTTCTTCTGCACCATGTCCACTGTGGCCTGCTGCAAGGATTTTCTCAGTTGTTATATGGATGTGATGTGCCGGTGCCTGGAGGCTGTAAGGGCCTGGATGGGAGTCAACAGGCTCAGACTTAACCCAGACAAGACCAAGTGGCTGTGGGTATTGCCTCCTAAAGACTATGTCGATTGTCCATCCTTGGTCCTGGGGGGAGGGGGGGCTCGCAATCTGGGTGTCCTCCTAGACTGACAACTAAGACTGGAACAACATCTGACAGCTGTGGCTACGGGGACCTTTGCACAGGTTCGCCTGGTGCACCAATTGCGACCCTACTTGGATCAGGAGGCTCTCCTCACAGTCACTCATGCCCTTGTCACCTCATGGTTGGATTATTGCAACACGCTCTATATGGGGCTACCCTTGAAAAGTGTTTGGAGACTACAGTTGGTCCAGAATGCAGCCGCGCGAGCTATTGTTGGTGCACCTAGATACACCCACATTACACTAATTCTCCGCGAGCTGTACTGGCTCCCTATCAGTCTCCGGATGCAATTCAAGGTGTTGGTTATTACCTTTAAAGCCTTACATGGCTCAAGGCCAGGCTATCTTCGAGACCGCCTTCTACCACATAGCTCCCATCGACCGGTAAGATCCCACAGAGTTGGTCTTCTCTGGGTCCCGTCAGCTAAACAATGTCAGTTGGCGGGCGTGCAGGGGAGGGTCTTCTCTGTGGCTGCCCCGGCTCTCTGGAACCAATTACCTCCTGACGTCCGGACCGCCCCACCCTAGTGGCCTTCTGGAAAGCGGTGAAGACCTGGCTTTTCTGGCAGGCCTGGGGCCATTGATCTCGCTACGGCGATCTTGTGAGACCCAGCCATGGAATGGAGTGTATGTTCTTTTAAAAATTTTTATGGGATATTGTTTGCATTGTTTTTTTGCTGTAAGCCGCCCAGAGTCCCTAGGGAGTTGGGCGGCATAGAAATGCGACTAATAAATAATAAATACATAAATATGTAATGCTGATGCGACCTGCAGTCACATGATTCACTCACTCAAATAGACACCCCCCTTTCCCCTAAAAACAAGCAGATTTACCTATGAGGAGAGCTGGACAACTTTCCTCCCTGCAGTCACATGATTCACTCACTCACTTCAAAGTACTGGGTTTAAAAAAAAACAAAAAATCTTTGTGTGTGTGTGTGTGTGTGTGTAAGTTTTAAGTATTGGGTTTGGTTATATTTCAGTGGAGGGGAATATATGTTGCTCAGGGTTTACTGTGCTTGGTGCTTTCTGAGTTTGGTTGCTTGCTTGCAGATGTAAGGTAACATCATCTTTGCTGGTGAGTGTGGGGTTTGCTTCTATACAGCACTTTCCTTGTTAATATTGGTGGAATATGTATTCTCTCTGATAGTTCCTTATTTCAACTATTGTTTTCTGCTAGATTTTATGTCTGGTGTTAATCCCTGCTTCTCTGTATGCTGGTTATTGGAGAAGATGTGTTCTGGTCCTTTTGTTTCTTTCTCAGCTTTTTGTCATCTCTTTGGAATGGTGTGTAAATGTAGGTTGTCTCTATGTCTATTTAAATGTGGGGTTTTTTTGGTAAGTTGAGTCCTCCTAAAAGATGGGGGGGGGGGGGAGAGAGAGAGAGAGAGAGAGCGAGAGAGAGAGATTAGTAAATACCATAGTAGATAGTGACTCATCTTCTAAAACTGATCTTTTTGAAATGGAAAGCAGGCTTAGCAGCTTGTCCCACAATTGTGGTTAGCATCTCAAAAGTTTTGTTTAACCAGCAGAATCATCATTCATTCTCACACCTCCTACCCAATTAGAAAAAAATACAAGAAAAATAATTATTTGCTGCCCAACAGCTTTCATTGCCATAAGGCTACAGAAATCTGGTCATAATTCCTGAGAAAAGAATCGGCATATAAAAAAAGAAAAACACACACACACATATAAAGATTTCTATAGAGGATGCTCCATGCCCTGAAGCAATCATGAAAACCCAACGTAATATGAGCCAAAATTTGTTTTATTAAAAGATTATTTCTATCTTATATATTTTGATTTAGATACGTTTGATATTATTTGTACTGATTTTCACTTCAACATTCTTTTTTTCTGAACTTTTATTAAGGATGAGTTGCATTTAACTTTCCAGTGTGGTTTGGGACTGACTGAAAGGTAAACAATTGGATAATTTAAGAGGAGACTTAATGGACTTCAGAGAAATTCCTCAGCTGGCTTCATACTGAAAACATTTTGATTCCTGGCATTGCAAGTATGCTACAGCATTTGTTTGTCATTAAATAATGAATGACCACAGTGCCAGGATGTGGGTAGCTTTAAAAACTTGTGTCCACATTCATGCCGATGAAGTCTTTTGAAAACAGAGTTACTCTTTATCATAAAAGTCACAAAGACCTACTTGAGGGATTTATTTTGAAATTTTCAACGGCACATGTAAATTCCTGAAGATCACATTAAACTGAAGGTATTCTACATGGAATAGTTTTTCAGTCACTTCAAATAGAGGCAAAAATAGTGAAACATTTCTGGTCATTAAGCATCTGGAAAAAAGAGGAAAACATGGTTAATAAAAGATCATCTTTCATAATTTGAAATCCTCCTCAGGTGAACAATTGTCACCTTCCAGATAAATTGTCAGTAATTATGAGGTGAAAAAGGTAATATGACACACCCATAATTAAATATAACGTACAATTTTTGTCATCATTGGATCTGCAGTGTGAGCCTCTCTATCTTGCAGTTGCTGAGAGACAATTGCTGAATGATGATTGAACATAATTTCCCTTCTGTGTCAGATCATTGCTTTGCATTCGACTTTTTGTACCTTGAGTGGCCTGGATTCTTCTCTGACTAAATGTACTTTTGCATTAAAATCTTGCACAGGGCGTACGCCGCATAAGGGTCCATCCCTGAGCAAACCATATCTCTATTTCTGATCCAATATGTTGATAGATATGAACTTGTCCATTCTACCTATAATGTTTGATGGTAGTACGTTAAATTATGGAAACTGCAGTAGAAGCTTTTAGTTGGGTTTGGGACAGGGATGAAATCTACTTACCTTCCTTACTGGTTCGGAAACGCACGCATCGCACGCACACACCTTCTGCGCATCGTAAAAACTTTTGCGCATGTGCAGAAGGTAAAACCAGGAAGTAATGACACCCGGGAGGAACCACATTGCCGAACCACAGGGAAAAATTGCTACAGGATCGGCTGATCTGGTCTGATCCGTGAACATTTCACCCCTGGGTTGGGCATAGTTTCCACTGCTCATAATATTGGCTTAGTGACCTCAGCTCCTTAGTAAGAATGTATTCCGCTTCCTCAGAATCCTTGGTTTGAATAGCTATAGCCATATCATTGGCATGGTAAAATTTTTCAGAGTTGGTTTTTGGTAAATCACTAGTATATAGATTAAATAGGATTAGGGCTAGAACCATTGCAAGCCATTCTTAATGGGAAAGGATTTACTAGTAGTGTTTCCTACAGAGACCTTGAACCAGTGGTGAAATGTAAAATTTGTTACTACCAGTTCTGTGGGCATGGCTTGGTGGGGGGAGGGGGTAATGTGACTGGGTGGGCGTGGTCAACCTTTTTTTTTTTAACTTTTAAAACCATTTTTTCTACAACCTCTTCGGCCAAAGAGGTTGTAGAAAAAATGCTTTTAAAAGCCTCTGACGATCCCAGCTGAGCCACGGAATCATCAGAGGCTTATTTTTTTACTTTTAAAAGCATTTTTTTGGCCAAAGAGGTTGTAGAAAACTGCTTTTAATTTTTTTTAAAAAAGCCTCTGATGATTGCACAGCTCAGCTGGGCATGGGTGTGTGTGTGTGTGTGTGTGCAGGGATGTTTGCTACCAGTTCTCTGTACCACCCACCGCCATCGCTACTGGATCGGGCGATCCGGTCTGAACCGGGAACATTTCACCCCTGCCTTGAACTATTGGGTTTTTAACATGTTTTCCAGAAAGCTTGTTACTTTTAGACATGGAATAGTCTTCTTCAGCCTGAGCATTAAACCATCAAGCCCCACCATGACAGAAGCTGCAGTCAAATCAATAAAAGCCACAGAATTTTTTTAGCCCTTTTGTCCCTTTACCAGCTTTGATCAAGGAAGTGAGAGCCAGAACTTGCTTGCAGAAGCGTCTCTTGGTGCAAAAACCAGACTGGAAAGAAGGGGACAAGCCTATCAAGATGTTGGTATATTTGGTTATAAAGTAATTGTTCCAGGAGTTTATAGTAAATGCTTGGCAGAGCTATAGGGTGGTAGCTAGCTGGGTCATCGTATGATTTTCCAGGTTTTAGGATGGCAAAGGTTTGGGATATCTTCAACTGACTGGGGATCTTTCCAGTGTTCAAGGCATCTGTATAAAAATGTTGTAGCCATCTTCTAGCAGGTGGTCCTAAATGTTTAATAAACTCTGGGAACTCAGGCCCCGTGGCCTTCCTTACTTTGAGGCTTTTTATAGACCTTCCCAACTCATGTTCTGAAAATGGCAAAAAAAAAAAAGAAGTGAGTTTTCTATAGTTTGTTCATTTAATTTACTTGTTTGTTGCTTTACCTCTTTTCCAAAGTGTGGATCTAAAGCAGGGGTGTCAAACTCGATTTTCTTGAGGGCCAGATCAGAGTTGTGTTTGACCTTTGGGATGGGGGGGGGAGAGGGGCATGGCCAGGGTGTGTGTGACCAGCTCAACATCACTCATGTCAGGGGGGCCTGTGATGGCCCAAGTGCTCTGCCAGTGAAAATGGGCTCCCGAGCTCTGTTTTTGTCTGTGACGGCTTCCTACAACCCTCTGTGGAACTCAGGAGGGTCACCTGTGGGCTACATCTAAGGGCAGCCCCACGGGCCATATCTAAGCACCCATTGGGCTGGATTCGGCCCTCAGGCCTTGAGTTTGACACCCCTGATCTGCATGGGGTGTCATTTTCTGCATGATTCTTTATATGTAAAGCCATCTGAGATGGTGTTCTGCCCCAGTTACGGACCCAAAAGAAGCACACACAAACTCTATACAAAGCTTATTTTACTCAAATAACTCAGTCTTTATCAACCAAAGGCTATTAATAAACTGTCTTAACAGCCTACCAGAATTCTAAGATAAGGTAATCACAGTCTTACTAGTGTTGGCAGAAAGCTCAGAAGAAATTTTGCAGAGAATCCAGACGTGAAGGAGAGTGAACTAAAGTTGTTCCCTATAGCTTGCTGCAAGCGGCGTTCCTCCTTAAATATGCTAAGGGAGTGGCTAATTAACCCCAAGCCTTGCTCTCAAGGACACCTCTTCCTGAGGAGCTACTCCTGGCTTTTGGCAGCTCTGCACGCCCGTGCATTGAGAAGAGGCTCCTCCTCTTCGTCCTCTTCACTTAAAGGAGCTTCTGGAGGTTCTGAAGGCCCTGGCTGAATCCCTGCCTCTGGCACCACATCTTCTCCAGCCTCCTCACTGTCTGACTCGAGCGCCAGCTGCACAAGCTGCTGGCGCAGCACCACACCAGCCTCCTCATTGTCGGAATCATCTACAATCTGCACAGGCTGCTGACGGGCCACAACAGATGGTGATATTTGAGTTTTATGAGTAAGAATTGGAGTTACTGCTCCCAGTAACAGGACCACACTTTCTGGCTACTAGGGGTGAAGTCTAAGTTTTCAGTTATTTCTATCCATCTTTCTTTATGCTACTTGTTAACAGAGCATTGTATTTCTTTTCCCAGATTGAGATTTTCCATATTCTTCATATATTTTTTTTGTGGTGCAGTTTCAACAAGGAATGTATTTTTTCTGTACCCACAAGGTATATTAAATTTTGCTGCTGTGATTATGTTTCCCACGAATCGGGGATAGTTTTTTTTTTTTTTTTACTGAAGGAGGAATCCACCATATGTTGAAGTCCAGTTCTTTAATGTATTGTTCTAAGTTTGCTTTCCTTGGAGTTCCACCTTGGTATCTGTGTTGATCTTATGAGAGGTAATTGTAGTCCTAGAGTAAGTATGACTGGTCTGTGTTGGGTATTCGGAAATCCTGGTAGGAGTTTTAGGAGGGGGATTTTTACATTGTCTGTGATTGCTAGAGTAAAGATCTGGGTTTGTTTCATTTTGCTATCTTGCAGACTGGAAGGTTTACAAATCTTTCACATCCTAAGCTATGCGAAGCTCATTCTGCTGTATCTAGTTTGCTAATATTTCCCTTTTCTCATTATTGTTATATTTCCAGTCATTATGGTGACTATTAAAATCATTTATATGTGATCCAAGGTTGATGGTCCAGGGTTGGCAGTAGTGGGTCAGGCCATTTAATGCTGGGAGGTTGTAAATCACCATGATTATTATTCCTGATATTTCAATAGTGATATTTGATGTTGCATTGTTGGGTACAATTGATGATCTTGTATTCTTTGATGTCATGATGGAGATGCACTGTGGAGCCATGAATATTAGACGTTATGTCGGCTACAATTTTGTACCCCGGGATCTTCCCTCGCACTTTGATCTGTTCCTTGTCAGCCATATGAGTCTCTTGTAGTGTTATAACATCTATCCTATTATCTGTGGCTGTCTGCTTAGGTACATACATTTATTTCTACTTAAGCCTTCTATGTTTAGTTGCAAAATGTGGATGTGAGGTCCAACATCTTTTGTCAATGAGTTCTTAAAAGAACTGATGTAGTCTAATCACTGCCTCTGTAGTTGTTGACCATGAGTGATGCAATATCTAGTTTGCTGTGTGTATACTGTGAATACTGATTATCCATGAAGGTTGTCCATTAACCATCACCAGGGTTATCTCTGGACAGGCAGAAACTACCCTGAAGGAGAAGGTTGAGAGTTGGGGGTCCTGTTATAACCACAGCTCCTGCTAAGACAGCAGGCAGAATTTGGGGCTAGAAGGGTCTTTGCCAGCTTTGGCTGGTGCACTATTTGACACCTCGCTATAGTAATTCATGCCCTGGTTAGACTTTACATGTAGTTTCCTTTAATTTAGAAGCGGTAATACCGTAAATTAACAAGTACCGTGTTTTTCAGAGTATAAGATGCACCTTAGTTTTGGGGGAGGAAAATAAGAAAAAAGCTGATTGGCAGGTGGATCGGCCTCCTAGAATACCCCCAATCAGCTGTTCCCAGAGGTAAATTTTAGCAACAAGTTTCTTGGTTGTGAGCTGTGTGCCTTGCTTTTTTTTGGCTTTTTTTCCTGCCTCTGAAACGTCTGAAACTCTGTTTCAGAAAAAACTTTCTTTTCTGCGTCTGAAAGCCTCTGAAAGAGAGCTTCAGAAAAAAAGCCTCTGAAGCTCTGTTTGGGGGCTTCTTTTCTGAAGCTCTGTTTGGAGGCTTTTTTTTCTGAAGCTCTGTTTGGGGGCTTCTTTTCTGAAGCTTCGTTTTTGATGCTTTTTTCAGCCTCTGAAACCTCTGTTTGAAAAGCTGGGCAGGGCTACATTCGGAGTATAAAATGCATCCAGATTTTCACCCTCTTTTTTGGGGGGAAAATACTCCAAAAAATACAGTAAGTGGCAGTGGTGGGTTTCACATTTTTTTACCACCGGTTCTGTGGGTGTGGTTTGGTGGGCGTGGCATGGCTTGGTGGGCATGGCAGGAGAAGGATACTGCAAGGTTGACTCAGCCTTCCATCCTTTCTAAGGTAGGTAAATTGAGGACCCAGTTTGTGGGGGCAATAAGCTGACTTTGTAAATATACAAAAGTATGAAGGCTATTGCTTAGCACATTGTAAGCCGCCCTGAGTCTCTGGAGAAGGGCGGCATATAAATCAAATAAAAAAAAAAATCTCCATTCCCATCCCACGAAGGATATTGTAAAATCTCCATTCCCATCCCAATCCAGGGGAAGGTTACTGCAAAATCCCCATTTCCTCCCAATCAGCTGGGATCTGGGAGGCAGGGAATAGATGGGGGCGGGCCAGTCAGAATTTTTACTACAGGTTCTCTGAACTACTCAAAATTTCTGCTATGGTTCTCCAGAACTGGTCAGAACCTGCTGAAACCCACCTGTGGTAAGTGATCTGTATGTACCTACCACTGCAAGCAGATAATCTCTTTGCTAGGGACCCCATACTGGCTAAAAATTAGGGTTTGGGATGCAATTTGAAGTGTTGCTTTTTGTTCATAAAGCCCTTTAGGGCTTGGCATTATTTCTGGGACTGCTTGCTCCCACCAAAATCAGCCTGACCTACAAGGTCACTCAGGAATAAACTGCCCCTTGAGCCCTACTTTCAGGAGGTAAAAGATGCTAAGGCCAGTGTCACTGCGTTTTTTAATTTGCCAGCTGTGCTTTTGAACTCTAACACTTTCCGTAGATGCTCAGAACTCTTATCTTTAAGCTAACTACACATGTCTGCATTCCTAACTCTTCTTCTATCTTCTTTTGTTCTCCTGCCAAGAGGTCCAGCAGGAACGCTGCCAAAATGTAACTAATTAGCCAGTAAGATGTTTTTTTATTTTCTTTACAATAAAATGAGTTTCTTAGAATATATCTCGGGCTTATTTTGCTTATCGAGTATACTTCAAGCGAAAGGCCACGATCCACCTCTAATTAAGTGCAATTACCCCAGGAGGGGAACAGGGCTTAATTGCCACCCTGACAGCCAGAGGTGCTATTTCTTTGTGGTAGCAGTGATTTTCTGAGACTGTTTCCCTATGGAAATCAGACTGGCTTTCTCCTTGTTTAAATTCAGAAAAATGCTGAAAACAAAACTACTCTGCAGGGCATTCTAATTAAATTAGTCCATCTCTGATTTATTTATTTTTGGGTTCTTATTTTAGTGTTATATTGTTTTGACGTTATCTTCATTTTCCTTCTATCATGGATGTTTTCAGCTGTTTTCTATATTATCTTAATTATAGGTAGTCTTCGACTTACGACCACAACTGAGCCCAAAATTTCTGTTGCTAAGCGAAACATTTGTTAAGTGATTTTTTTACCCAACTTTATGACTTTTTTTGCCACAGTTGTTAAGTGAGTCACTGCAGTTGTTAGTAACATGGCTGTTAAGTGAATCTGGCTTCCCCACTAACTTTCCTTAAAAGAAGGTCACAAAAGGGGATCACATGACCCCGGGTCACTGCAACCGTCATAAATATGAGTCAGTTGCCAAGTGTCTGAATTTTGCTCACATGACCCTGGGGATGCTGAAATGGTCGTAAGTGTGAAAAAGGGTCACAAGTCACTTTTTTCAGTGCCATTGTAACTTTGAATGGTCATTTAATGAACTGTTATAAGTTGAGGAGTACCTGCAGTGGTGGGTTCTGCCTGGTTCTGCCAAGCCGGTAGCGGTGACAATATGATAAATGGGTACACCAGTGCCTGCAGAAATACATGAGTAGATCAGTGCCTGCAAATATAAATGGGTAGACCAGTGCCTGCAAAAATACATGAGCAGATCAGTGCCTGCAAAAATAAATGGGTAGACCAGTGCCTGCAAAAATACATGAGTAGATCAGTGCCTGCAAAAATACATGAGTAGATCAGTGCCTGCAAAAATAAAGGAGTAGATCGGTACAGCTCTGCAAGCAGTTAAAAGCCTGGTAGAGCAGTACCTCTTCTAAATCCTAAATAATTGTCACATGACCATCAAGCCACGCCCACAAAATAAGCCACGCCCACAGAACCAGTAGTAAAAATTTTTAGAACCCACCCCTGAGTACCTGTATATTATTTTAACGATTGAGAGTCGTTTAATTGTGGCAGGATATAAATAACTGAACGAATAACTAAATTCATTGATATCTCGACTAAGGGTCAATTGGAAAAACACATTAAGTTCATCATTTAGCTGCTTTGTGTCTTTTAATGGATTCAAATGCTTCCTGAAAAGGATAACACTATATAAAACAGTTATTGGTAACACCTGCAGAACCCTTAAATAAGATGACCTTTCAGAGTCTGACTTAAATCAAAGATGGAGTTTGTCCATCCTGTAGACCTAACATGGTCCACAAGATTCTTCAAGCTGGCCCTTGAGGCTTTTTTTTTTATTACTGGATGTACCCTTCTTTCCATCACCACTCACTTCCTTGCTTTTGACACTTTAGTGGCTTATAACGTTACTTATAGTGTAGAGAAGCAAAATGCATCCCTCTTTCATAACACTAGAATGTCAGCTAAATCTATAAAACTGAATTATATGAGATTCAGGAGAGACAAAAAAGGAAGGAATCTTGCTGGCAGAAGATGCAGTGATGCTTGACAGTGTGGATAGCTTTCAAAACAAGCAAGCATGAGGAGCAGTGATGGGTTTCCCCCAGTTTGCACCAGTTCTATAGAACCGTAGTAAAACCGGTGGGAGGCTCCGCCCACCGACTCCGATGTCATCAGAACGCTTCTGCGCATGCGCAGAAGCTTCTGCACAACGCGCGCGGCCCCATTGTGGACCGGTAGTAAAGGTAAGTAGAACCCACCCCTGATGAGGAGATTCTGGTTATAAGGTTATATATGCCAACATGGCTTAATGTGGAAGCAGTAGTAACCATCTGGTGGGATACGTATGTAGGAAGATGTTACTGTACTCGTGTCCTGCTTATAGACTTGGTTGGCCTCCGTGGCACACAAATGTTGAGCTATCACTACAGCCATCAGAGATTGCAGAAAAAAGTAATCTAGATAGATTGATGAATGTCCTTGAACTTGGTTTCTTCTCGTCCTTTCAGACAAATGAATGCTTTTTTCAAATGTTGACTCTCCAGGGAGTCCTCAATTTACAACAGTTCATTTAGTGATCATTCAAAGCTTCAGAGGCACTGAAAAAGTGACTTATGACCGTTTTTCATCCTTACAACCGTTGCAGCATTCCCATAGTCATGGGATCCAAATTCAGACGATTGGCAATTGACTCATATTTATGACCATTGCTATGTTCTGGGGTGACACGATTATCTTTTGTGACCTTCTTACAAAGTAAAGTCAATGGGGAAGCCAGATTCACTTAACAACTGTGCTACTAACTTAACAATTGAAGTGATTCACTTAACAACTGTAGCAAGAAAGGTAGGGCAAAATTCACTTAACAAATGTTTCACTTAGCAACGGAAATGTTGGGCTCAACATTTACCTGTATTACCAGTCCTACAGTCCTATCCCACATCAGAGGGTCTTCTATTTCATGATTTAAAGGGCCTAGGGACATCTTTTCTGTTGCATTCGTCAATGCTATCTTTGTTTCCCAGAGGCTGAAGATGAGTGGGATGAGAGAAAGGAAAACATCCACGGATA